>VXBR01009219.1:0-44389 GCA_013400215.1 Cisticola juncidis | reverse complement strand
AATAAACTGCTCCATTCCTTACTGGGTGCTGAGGTCAGGCTGACTGGCCTGTAATTACCAGGATCCTCCTTCCCACCTGTTTTGTGAGTGGGTGTCACATTGGCCATCTTCCAGTCACCTGGAACCTCTCCAGTGAGCCAGGACTGTTGGTAAATGACAGAGAGCAGCTTCACAAGCTCATCCTGGGATGGATTCCATCTGGGCCCATAGATTTATGAATGTCCTGGCTGCTCAGCAGTTCTCTGACTGCCTCCTCCTGGATAACAGGGGACCATTCTCTTCCCTGACACCATCTACCAGCCAGGCGGAAAGCTGTCCTGAGGACAAGTTGTCTTCCCACTAAAGACTGAGGCAGGAAGGCATTGAGCACTTCTGCCTTCTCCCCATCTGCAGTTACTATGTTCCCTCCTGCATCCAGTAGAGAACAAAGGTTGGCCTTACCCTTCTTTTTGCCATTAATATATTTGTAAAAACTTTTTTATTTACTGTGGTCTTCAATATTTTTTGCTATTAAAACCTTGAAATTCCAGTTGAGAGTTATATATCTCTTTTACAGTGCCCAAGACAATCTTGCTGTTGCTGTAGAATGGGGCTAAACCTGTTAAAATTTTTATTCTTTGCCACTTCTTGTAGGTTATAATGCAACTATTGTGTCTATCACTGAAGAGACCAGACACTGTTGATTTCAGCATTGAGACTAAAGTGTTTAAAGGAACGTGTGTTTTAGACAACTTGACAATTTAGTATGTGTTCCCCATTTATGGAAGGGTTTTCCCCTGTAACCATAGATAACATTCACATTGTATATTATATTCCAGACTGTTTAAATCAAACTATTTATTTGTACCTTTCATTATGCTGAATCTGTTGTTTGAGTGTAATTATTAGCATAAAACACACTTATCTGTGTGTATGTGTGTATGATACTGATGAATCATTACAGCTGACATGTAGACTTTTATCTCTGGGCATTGCCAAAGCCAATATTGAACTCTGATTTTTAGTGTTCACTGTGTGTGTGTTGGATAGGAACAAAACCCAAACCAGCAGTGATAGAAGTACTGACCTTCTGGCTATTTTCAGATTACCTGGTGGGAGAATTATTTGATCCAAATAATCTAAAATGATGCAAAAACAAACAAAGAGGTTTGAAGCCTGAATTATCTTTTTCCTTCTTTTATCTGATCTCAAAAGTCTCTTCCAGTCTTAACGGTTCTGTGATTCTAGGATCTCCCCAGTCTCTGCAGATGAAGAAACAAGAAAAAAAAAAATCAGAGTCATGATATTGACTTTCTGTCAACCCTATTTTAGGAAAAAACAGGCTCATTTTTACATCTTCCCATCTCTTGTTTTCCCTCATCTTCATTCAGTTTACCATCTCCAGTGGTGCCTAAAGAATGCATTTTCCACAAAATACTTTGTGTGTAGGCCCTTCCTTCAAAAGGAAAAATCCTGTATCCCATCAAAATATGAGGCCCTTCTGCAACAGCCAAAAGGGTTCAAAACTATAATCTTGTACCAAAATTCATGTCAATGTGTCTAAATTAAAAATTAAAACCATGGGATAAAATAATATCTAGCATTTTCTTTGTTCACTTTTGTAATGGGTTTGGTGCAAATAATAGGATTTTGTCCTTACAGATTACTTTCACTGTCCAGGAATATGAGAGAGACTATTTGAGTTTCCACAATATACTCCAGTGATTGAATCCTGCATTCTTATGCAAGCTACTTTCCTAAAGGAGCTAATAGGAATTTTGCCAAGCTATTGCCTTGAATTGAAATGGTATGTGTGGGAGGACTGTGGAGTGACACCCCGAGCATATTCAGGCATAGAAGATAATTATTATGCAGTCAAAAATATTTAATAATGAAATGATATAAACTACAGATGATAGTCTTTCCTTCTATACCATTTAAAAAATAAAATTCAAATAAATATATCTTTAAAGTTGCTTTTTCAGTCTTTATCCTTCAAATGTCTGTGAAGTATTTTTTCATAATTTGAAGATTTCTTAAGCTGACTGTTCCCCCCCTTTTCATCTCCTGTTGGACACATCTATTTAATGCAAATTCTGGGAATGAGGGAAACATCAGGCTTACCAACTTAAAAGAAATCTATGCTCAGCTAATCAGCATATCACTCTGAAAACCCATGGGGAAGGAGACATTTTTGCCTCACATTAATTCTGGAATGTGCTTGGAAGCTGTTTTTTTCTGAATCTTATTGTTGAAGACAGTTATCTTGCTAGAAGGTGACATTGTCTGTGACATGGGCAGAGAGGGAGCCTCACTGCAAAGAAAAGTTGCTGTTCTGTTTTATAACAAGTTAGCTGCAGTGGAAAACATGACTTTATGTGAGTTACAAATTTCTGTGTAAAACACTGTGGAGTTTCTTCCCCTGAGCTTCACCAGTGGCTCCACTGACTGTGGATACAGGACAAGCATCCTTATGGATCAGTACCTCAGGTGCCTTCAGTGGCTGAGATGGCAAAGTTATATAATGCATGGGAAAAGAATCAGGATGGACTGGTGTGCTGTAGGACATACTTTTAGCTCTTGGATTCATATGAGATGTAGGACAGAAAAATTAAGGACAATTTGCTGTTGCACAACCAGCAAGTATGCTACAGGATCCTATAATGGTGTGCAAGGCTACCTTGAGAAAAAGAATTGAAATATCAAATACACAGAATTCCACTGTTTCAAGTAGTTTAAAGTGGTGTTTACCCTCATGAGAGCATTGTGGGTGCCAGAGGTTTATGTTATTTAACATCGAGAAGCTTAATAAGCCCCTCTTGTCTGAAGCTGAAGTTGTATTGGTGTTTCAGTGCCTCTCGGGTAGAGAGCCTACAATAAACACTGATTATGAGGTTTGGGAAAGTGATGGCTGTGTGAAATGGAATGAGACTTGATGACAAGGTGGCCATTGTAGATGACACAATGGTTTCCTCTGGTTTCCTAGGTTCTGTGAAAATCTGCATTCTAATCTGCTGTTGCTTTGGCCACTTGCACAGTGTGTCAGCATCTGGCTGCTGACAAGCTGTGTGCCTTGTTGCAAAACGTGGTTTGTTTCTTTTAACTAAAACAAATAACCAGATAACTGAGATAACCAGCTGTTTCTTTCTGAAAGACTAAATCTAAAAATACTAAAAAAGTCAGTGAGATTTTTATTTAAATTATTCGTCATATAACTCAGAAATTGGTCAAAGATGTAAATTTTGATAATGTTGAAACAGGTTTATCCATGTAGGCAGACAATTTTGACAGCAAGGGATATGATGAAAGAAGCAAATTTTTTTACAGATTTTCTTCTTATCAGAATTTTTCCTATTTTGCTTGTTTAAAGGTTAGTTTAGATGTTCCTTCTGACTGTTGCTTCATATGAATCATTGCTAAATTTTGGGTAATCTGAAAAGATCATGCTGTTTATATTTGATACAATGAAGCTGTAGGGCTCAATTGGCAGTGAAAATACCAGAACTGGGATTCTGGCAGTTCATGTCCTCACAGGGCTTCAAACAGGCTGGGAGGATTAAACTAAGTGAGGGCTTTGGTACTAAATGACCCAGTTTGCCCACAACAATGCACTGAGTTCCATTTGAAAGGAGGAACTCAATTTCAGGGCATTTCTGTTGACCTCTAAAGCTCCTTAGAGCTTGATTTATTTTTTTCTTTTGACCAATAGCTGTAATTTGTTGGCCTGAAGAGATACAGGAGGTAATACTTGTTTTCAATGGATCTTGCTATAGAAACAAAAACAAGTACACAATCTGTTTGATATTTCAGCTGAAGGTGGACTTCTGAAGTAGCCACAGCCAGTAGAGGACCTTTAAAACATTCTGGATCTTCCTTTGGGTTTAATTTTTTTAATAATTATATTCCATGAACAGTGAAGGTTAACTCTGGTTAAAGTTCTTTAATTTTGCATAATTTGTCAAGTATCTTTATTACATTCTGTTTGGAAAACACCACCCACATAGATTAGTGATGATGTTACCATTCTTTTTCTGAGAAGCATGCTAGGACATTATTTTAGTATAAAACAGATGTTTAAGTTGAAGGGTTTTAATCTTGCCTTTATTCTTTAAGCAATAAAAGTGATCATTTAGAAGCATCTTTCTAAAAGGGAAATATTCACATGAAGTGCTACAAGGGAAATTTACAGAACTCATGAAGCAGAAATGCCATCACTAAATCAGCTTCCATATGTTTATTAGCAGCTCTAGCTGAGGAATAGACATTTTAGTTGCATTAAACAATCTGAAATTTCTTTAGAGGAAAAAGATGCCTTAAAGTAGCTTGGAAGGTGAGACCAAAACTGACTGCCAAGTAGGGCGCTGCCTCCCCTTTCTACAATTGGCAATATAGATACTTCCAGCTGATTCTGATCTAGGGTCTATTCATGAGTACTTAGCTTGTATGTCTTAGAGGGAAAATTAACATTTTTAAAGGAATTTAGGTCTTCATGTCCTGATGGGTCAATAGTACAAGACAAATGATACTTCCTTAGCTCCTCTGGCATTTCTTTAGATTGCAGGTAAAAGCAGAATGAGAATAGAAGTTATATAATTAAAACTGTTTATATAGGGGATAAGAAAAAAGAAAAAAATTACAAAGAATAGTGAGAAAAACGTGGAATGTCCTTCTCTGTATGTGTGAAGATAAAAGTTTCTGGCAGAACTGTCCATTCCATACAAAAGCTTCCACCTATATTGACATGACTGCAAAATCTCCATGTCTCTTGCTCCACTGCAATAGACCTTGGGCAGTGTGTACCAGAAAGGAAAGAAACCATGTAAAAAGGCTGTAAAATAGCCTTGTACACCTTGGTACAACTTAATGGGTATCAAAAGGACTCTGAACTGAAAACTTTGGTAATTACAATCAACTCATCAATTACAACATTGGGCTGGTGCCCAGCAGCAGCCTGAAGGGTACTCAACTCTTAGGAAGGACTGGGAAAGAAATAGAGAACAAAGGGGAATTCTGTCACTGCACAAATCAATAGTTCTCTCACATCATGGGTAAAGTTTTCATCTCTAGTCTCCCCACCCCTGAAAAGATATGGAAGAACAAGATGAGTTTTGAAGAAAGGTCACAGGCACAGTCAGGAAATAAACATTTTCCACAAGAACAATGTTTGAATTTGAGGATGACATGACAAAAGTAAAGTTATGAGTGCCATGGATAAGAATGGTAAATTGTTCCCTGTCTTTTCCAAAAGAACTGGGGAACATCACACAGATACAGGCAAGAAGAAGATCCAAACCCAAAAATTACAAACATTTTATTCAACTGATTTCAACCCTGCCTGTGAGAAAGAAAGTTACAGGCCTCCTTAGGGAGACTGGTTTGACTTTGCTGGTGATCAAAGAAAAAAATTACAGAAGGCTTAGGGGAAACCTTGGAAATGAGAGACTTAGGGATTATTCACCAGCAGTAAAAATAAACCTCAGTGACCAGGAATGATCAATCATCCACTGTGACTATTACTGAAGTTGCATAATATTGCTAAAGACAAATAAAGAGTTTAAACTGTCTAGTATTTAATTAATTTTACATCTAGAGAAAAGGAGCCTGTAAGAACCTCAGAGACTGATGTGTCTGCCACATATATTGATTTCTCAAAATCTAATTAATGTAATCTACTCATCATAATGTGTTAGAAGAGGAATGCTTTATTCATTTTTAATTTGTCCTCCTACACTCATAAGAATATTTTTTTTCTTGGAAGCTTGCTCTTATAATTATGTTTGTTCTCCTTGTGTGGGGAAACTGGATGTACTGAGAGAAAATCTGTGGAAATCACGGATCTTGCCAATTATGAAAGAAATTATTGAACGGAAATTAAAACTCTTTGGGATGTGGAAAAAATGAAGAAAAATTATAATGAGTCAGTACTCTGTACCAGAAAGAGCTGTGTCATATGTTGTACTAATTGAGTACCCATACAAATTTCCTGACTAAATCTTTCCAGGACACAACTTTTTGTCCAGCCTTGACTTAAATATGGGGACATAAGGTAAATGGTGTGAAAGGCTAGGACCAGATTTTGTGATTTCACCCAAATTATTCATGCATTCTTTAGACTGATCACTTTTCTTTTGATTACAGAAAGAATTAGCTATCTCATATCCCAAAATATCTGTTCTCAGGTAGAAGAAATAAAAAAATAAAAAAACCAAACAAAGAAACCCACACTACAATTAGATATGAATCAAGCCTGAGACTTTTCCTTCTCATTTACAATCTCTCTTTCAATATCTGCTAGGAAAAACCATTTGGGTCCCATTTTCATAAATAAATTTCATACTTAATTGCCCTAATTATTTTGGCTTACTGAGAAAACTGATGTAGGTTTGCAGCTATTGACTGTGTAACTACTCATATGTACCCAATTACACCACTTCTGAACTGCATTTTCTCTCTGTGGCTAGACCTAATAATAACTCAGGAAGATCACAAGCAAATTCTGTTCTTAAAATAAACTCAGTTTCCATGATAATCTTTTGGGTATATAGTTTATGGAAATTACTCATTTATTTTTTTCCTTTTTATTTCACAAGGGTGACATTCATGCACCACATTTATCCAAGTATCATATCAAGTTGGTTGTGCTGGTTTAAAAAAAAAAATCTTGGGAGAGGTGTTTCATATAATACTTGCACATATTCTTACACTTGGAGTCAAAGGCCATGGGATGAAGCAACTGACATATAAAAGGGGGAAAGTGAGGACAACTGGGGTTTAAATGAGCACAGGAACACCCCCACTTCCAGCTGTCCTATGGTTGATGGGTGTGGTCTCCTTTACCACCCATCGGCTCCACCTCAGGTAGGCATTGCTTAAGAGATGCTTGGCTGTATCAATTTCAGGACAATGCCTGATGAACAATGGACCAATCTTTTTCCCATTTAGGAAAGACAAAAATTATGGCATTGGTTGGATAAATATGCTGCTTGTGTTTCATGAGTTACTTGCGCAGGGTGGTGCAATGCTCCATGGTCTCTTTACAAAATTCTCTCATATTTCCCTCCTGTAATTTTGCTCCTGCCCCATTGACACTTTGGATTTTTAATTTAACTCTCGTGAAATAAAAGACTCAGTCAAGAGACTTTTGCTACAGAAAGGTTTTTTCATCATATCACTGTGAGATTGTATGTCTTCAGTAAGAGAACAATTTGATCTGCAAATACTCCCACTAAGAGGTCTCCTTGTCCTATGAAGAACAGATAAAAAAGAAACAGATGCAGAGATCTGGACACAGAAAAGAAAAATCTTATCAGAATCTATAAACTATGTTATTCACTTCATTGCAGAAACCTGCACAAAAGCCCCTAAGGTCCAACTGTTTGGCTCAGCATCAGCATTTGCTGGATGTGGGAAATGTTCACCCCTGTGGCAGTCCCAACCTCAGAGCACTGACTGAGCTCTTCAATACAGACTGCAGAGCTGCTCCTGCTGCTTGTGGCAGGAGTAGGGGAAAGGAGGAGGGAGGACAGTCTCCTCTGCAACCCTCCAGCTCCCTCATGCCAGCTGCAGCCAGCTGTTCAGCTCTAGGAGCCAAAATACAGTGCTTTGAGCTTGTTAGTAAAATCTGCCTCTTGAACAGCTGAATTTCATCTTGTTTGCAGCACTGCAAAAAAAAAAAAAATTAAAAAAAAAAATCAGCCCATTCTGACCCTTCTAGCACCTTAAATCTCTTGCAAGTTAGGAAATGAGGGCAGAGGTTGTGTTTTGGAAGACATCTCTACAAAAAGGAATTTCATTGCAAGTTATCATTGCTTTTAATCATCTTTATTTGAATTAGATCTGTAGGCATTTCAGAGAAATAACCTGAATGTTAACATTATAGGCATTCTACATCTGTTGTTATTGTTTGTATTTTAATACTAAAAGGTCAAGATGTTTTACAAAAACATATCGGATTATTTTATTTGGAAAATTAATAAAATCCTGACAAAACACTGGCGGTCTGGGTTTATGAAAATTACCTAAGAAAGTCTTCATCTAAGAGACACATGCATCAACATGGGTCTCTCACATGTCTCCAAAGTCCATTAGATATCAAATTAACTCTTTTCCCTAGGATTTTATTTGGCCCTGCTCCCTTTGGATTCAAGACAGGTTTTCTCTCTTCTGCTCTAATACTGAAAACATCAGAAAAAGAGTTTTCTGTCTGATGTCATTGTATTTTTAATCAGCTCTTTCATTATGAGCTGCCCAAAACCAAGTGTCTGCTTTTATAAAATGACAGGTAGATTGAAGAGTGACAAGTTGACAGGTTGACAGAAGAATGACACCTGTGATAAAAAATTTGGATACTCAAATCTCTTAGTCTGAAGGAAAGACAGCTGTACTGGGAAAGGCTCATCTTAGAATATAAATAGGGATATTGAGAAGGAATAGACTTCAATCACAGTAATTATATAGAAAATGGACCCCAGTTCATTTGCTCAGTAATAAAGGTTAATGAATAAACTTCACAAAATGATTCAAGGAAACACTGAGGGGTATTTCTGTTTGTTTTTGTAAATGAAAAGGAATATGTCAACAAGATGCAGAACTCCAGAGAGAGATACATTATATTGTTAACAGAACAAATGAGAGTTATAAAAATGAGACAGGAATAATCAAACTGACATACTGTAAATGCAGATTTTACAGCTGTGAAAACTCCTGTCCATCCATATTCTTTTTCTATTAAGCCTCACCACTATAAATTTAAACTGATCTTTCAAGAAGGTACCTGAAATAAAAGTGGTGAGGGGTATGGTATAAAGCCCATGTGCTGATGGCTTCCAGGATTTCTATCTGCATAACATCCACACAATGTGGTATGGACAACAGATCCCTCCAAGAAACACCAAAAGAACAGTAAAAGTGAATACACTACCTTGTAGCAATTGTGTATGCTGACCAAATATGAAAAAACCCACAAACCTTAATTGACAGATTCATGATCAAAGAGTGATAGCTGCCTCACAGCTACCCAAATGCTATTCTACAGTCTGATCTAAAGCCCTCTGGAAGCAGTGAGTTCTCATTTGAACAAACCTTCCATCAAGCCTTGTATCTCAAGAGAAAAAGTACATACACTGTTAATGCTAAAACCCCAGGAAGGCATCTAGGTGCTCATTACATGAGAAAAGGATGGGCAAACACTTCTGCACTTTACATTTCCAGATTGAAAACTGATAGGAAAAAACAGTGGTGATCTTGGATATTTAGTGGAAAGCAAAAACTGGGTCTGACTAACACGTTCTTATGTAACCATTACAGGCCATGGGAAAATTCAAAGATTTGCCAAATATTCACTGCAGCAATCTGTTGTCAAGAGCTTTATGCAGTGAGAAATGAGGTTTTCATGAAACTGAAGTTTATAGGTAAAAAAAAAAGCCTAGTTGCTTGTCACCTCAGCTCCAACTTCACTGCACAGCACATTTTCAGTGACAGCTTGTAACATGGATCAGATAATATGCTGAATGTCATGGAAATGATTCAAAATGTCAAAACAAAGCATAATTATTAAAACAAATCGGAGTGAAGAGGAAAGTGTAATAGAGCACAAAATGAGCATACCTATGAGAAGTTATTTTGGTCTGTAAGTTTTTTGAGAGCAACATCAAAATGATAGCACTTTAGACTGTATGTCTCTTTTATAGCTCTGGCTTCTGATTTTAACTTTGCCATGTCTGTGAGCATGCTTATATTCTAAAATATTTTGGAGGGAGCAATTTCAGGCATTTCCTACCTATACTTTGGGCTGCTTTTTAGTTGCACATTTCTGTAAAGGACTGGCCTTCATGATTTAAGAAGGCACATTGCCAAGGGTTTTGATTTAGCTGATAACACATGCAGCTAACCCAGGAGACATGCACAGCTACAACACCATGCACAGTGCTAGGCTAAATGGAGTTTATAGCCCATCTAGTCAGGAATTTTTCTTAGAGGATAACACAAGGAAATATTAATCCCAGAGAAACTTGAAAATGAAAATATGACCCCCATAGTATATACTTGATATAAAGGAAATACCTTCTTGTCTTTAATAATACTGTGAGAATTGCTGAGGTAAAGTATAAGGGTTTTAGGTCAACAAAAAATTCATTGCTGTTTTCATGGCCCTAAAATAATGGTGGACAAATGATTTGCAACATTTATTCTCCTTGTTGGTTATATCAGTGACAGATCATGATTCCTTCAAATATATCCACAGTTAAATGCATGCAGGCTACTGTGCCATGTCACATACCAGAGAACCTATAATAGGCACAGTGTCAGTGGTCACCAAGGGCAGAGAACACTGTGGTCCCTGTCACTGTTGGTGTCACCCTTATCTGGTGCTACAATAGAAGTGTCAAGAACTCCCACGTTACAAAATTTATTTTGAAGCAATCTCAATATTTACACATACCTACGTGCCCACAGACTTTGTTCTGTGGTGCCCAGGGTTATGGGGCATTAAGCTCAGATCAGTACATTTAGCCTAAAAAGTGTTGTGTCAGAAATCGAAGCTAAGGATCCTGTGACAAACACTTCCCATAATTCCCATCTAATGGTGTTTCCATAACCTGCCAGAGTCACTGTCACATCTCGGTCCTCTTTTATGTTAGAATCACACAACACAGAATGTTATTTTCCATCTAAATATTTGTTTATAGACTATACTGTCCTCAATGGTTTTATTCCAGCTTTATCTGGATTTTTATTGAGTCTGGTCCAGTTTTCTTCCTTATGACCCTGATAAGACCGCACAGTTGGCTCACCAGCTTGGCAAGTCTCCATGGGAGCAATGGACAGGGATCAGAACTCTGTGGAAATCAGCAGCCTCCCTGAGCTACACTTCAGTATGGCTCCTCTGGCTGAGAACAAGGTATTGCTGTAGGTCTCCACTGTGCAAAGGCAAAAAAGCTCTTGCAGTCTAAACAAGTGCAAAGAGTCTGTGGTTGTAGCCATTTAAGTAACCCATTTAATCAGGTAAGTGTGTGTGGTAAGGCATACAGTGTGCTTGCCTCCATAGAAGTCTATATTCCCCAGCTCAGAACAGCCAGCATAGAAAAGTAGCAACCAGCAGACCATTTCCCAGCATGGAAGCTGGAGTACTGGCAGACTGGGAAAATATTAAATGGGGCCAAGGAGTGACATCTGCTGAGTAAAGATAATTTTTATCAGTTAATGTAAGGGCACTGCTCTTTGTATTAGTGAGTTCATACTGATTTATAGCTATTCTGTACGGTCTGCATCTGCAGTTCTTCTATATTTTACATATTTGTGTGGAAGAACGAACTAACCTCATTCAGGTAGGCGATCTGTTTCTCATATATATGCCAAGAGACAAAGATGTCAAACATTTATTTAAGCCTGCAAATATTACAAAATAAAATGAAAAGTATGCTTGAGCAGTCTGCAGCAGAGTGTTAATGTTCTCCAAGAGCCTTATGCTCAGTATTCCCCAGGAAATAAATATTGTCTGCTATTCTAATTTGAATTCTAATATTGATTTTTCATTCTTCATCATACTTAGTCAAGCCTCTCTGAGCTAGACACCAGCTATTCTAACAAAGAGTGAGACAAGGAATGGGAGGAGGGTAATATCTACACTCAGCCTACTCCCTTGACTATTCCAAGTGATCCATTTTAGAATTCCCATTGCTTCTAGTGACTTGTATCACAGCTGGTGTTGCAGACTCAAGCTAAGCTCTTTAGAGATATGAAATCATTAAGCTCAGCATTTCATACAAAAACACATTTTCTTCAGTTATTATGTTACTCATTTTTAGGTTAATTTATACATAACTTTCAACAAAGCAAAATAAGAAGGAAGTGCTCCAATGTGAAATCAGGTGAAATGACTGTCAAGATGCTACCTTGTGCCATGGGAACTGTTCCTGAGCTCCTTGTTGGTGTTTCCTTAATGGAGACTCAACTTCCAACCTGTGAGCATGCACATGTGCCAGAGGGAGGTAGGGAATCCTCTCCTTATTGTTCCCGTTGGCACATGGTACAAGCCACGGGTACAAGCCACTGGCAGAGCAGGACACAGGCAGAGAGCACCAAACTCTCTTTGTAGCCACATGGCTACAAATAAGGGTATACCTATATGGGTAAAGGCATGAAAATTTTATTGTAGATGGATTACAGTGGAGAAATTTTTGAGGGTTTTTTTTTTTTGGTTGGTTTTTTTTGGTGTTTTTGTTTTTGTTTTTATATATATATATATATTTGGTAAAAAAAAAATCAAGCAGCCTGCTTTCCTCAATTAGGAAAGCAAAGTATTTAACAAGGTGCTTCTGGCCCCTAGATAGCCTAGGCAGAGGCAGAATGGTTTGATGGTTTGCAGGAATGGGAAAGGCAAAAAAAGGTAAAATTCTTTTAGGAAAAAATCCATCAGAATTCATACTTTATAATCACCAAAACAATACTGCGTTTGTGATGAAAATGCCGTCATTTATTAATTAACCTTTTTTCCTGCAAAGTGATTCTCTGTAATGAATAAAGTTAACTGTGTACATAAAGATAATGGTGGCTATTAAAAAGCCCTTAATGGTAAATATTATAAATTAAGAAGGGCACAAGCACTTAGTAGGTGATATGTGCAGCTGCATTACTGGAATTTTTATTTCTAATTTTTCTGAGAGCTTAAAAAAGGTGTGATTGTGCTGTCACTGAAAAAACAAACAAACAAACAAAAAAACAACAAACCATTACCAGATGACAATTGTTGCTAAAACTCAGTGGTAAAAGCATAAGTAAAAATATCAAATGGTGAGCAGAGGAGACTGCACTTGTAAGCTCTGCTGCCCAGGGAAGTCTTGGGTTGAGCAGGACAGGAGGGCTGCTCTTTCCCTCTTAGTTCTTCCCCCCTCTAAGTGGAGCTGCTTCACAACTCCATTATTTCCCACAACTAATAACCTTTTTTCCAAAGACATTTTAGTCCAAGAAAAAGATTTTTTTCACCAAAGGTTTAAAAATATATAAAGTTCATCATATCTGCTTTGAAATTTCCTCTGCCTACTCTCTTCATACTGCCCCTGGCACTGATGCTGCCTTCTGTCTGAGCTGTGCTTGGGTACTGCTGTAACTCCCTTCCCTCTGCCAAGGCTTCTCTACACTTTCATTTTCAAATTGCAATTTATTTCATCACAGATAAGCACTAGAATCCAAAGTCCTTAATCCCAAATGTGAACTCTCTTAAATGTCTTAAAGTGGTTCATTTTGAGTAAAGATACTGCTGACAATTTCTCTTAGGCTACGTGGTACTCACAATTTGATTTTTGAGATGGTAGCCTCCCACTGAGAATTAAAGCCCTGTGATCATCCTGAGAAAAAAGAGGAGGTAGAAGACTCACATAAGGCTTGCAAAGATGACTGTGCAATGCCAATAGATTTTATCCTCCCTTTTAACAGAAATTTACCTGACTCTTTAACTTGATGGCTACACTCAGTGTTTTCAGGTATTTTTCCTAGGATCTCATCCTCTCTTGTTGAAGCTCATGGGCAAATGAATACTGATAAAATATGAATTAATCTTAGAAGAAATAAATTTTAGAAGAAACACAGTATTGGGAGTTGAGAGATTTGAAATGCTGCAACATATTTCATGACAAGCCATTAAATGTCTTTTTGCCACAACTGCATTTCATGCTTTAATAATAATAAAAAAATACAGATTTTCTGTATAAAAATGTAGGTGCTATTTTTCTAATATTTTTTGCATCCTTAATTCTTAAGTTATTTTCTGAAGAATTTTGTAGTCCATTAGTAGTAAGAAAAACTTCTGAAAAACACTAGCGTAAAAGATAATTCCATCTGTTTTATTAACCTTCCATCTCCCTTACAATCCCTCTTTCTTTTGGACATATATTTGTTTTTGTATGCCTTTTTCATTAGTTCACTCGTCTTATCTGTCAGAAAATTCAAGAATCAGCATTACCTTCTGCATTCTATTTAAAATTATTTGATAAGCACAGTATAATTCAGAATAGTTCACCTTTTTGTTGCTTTACACTCTTTTGCCCACCTTAGCTGAAAAATTGCTCAATGAAATGAAGCTTATTAGACTTCAAATCTCTGAAGAAATGCCTGAGGAAAGAAATAAAAAAATGGAATTTTCTAGAGAATTATTTTAGTCTGTTGTGAAATATCTCAAGAAAAGAAGAATTCCCAACATGAGTTCTCCAAACAAAATGCTTATCACACTGAAGGCTGTCCAGGTGAGTTTGCAGCCTGTGATTTATGACTATTGAGTGAAAGTAGAAGGCAGCTGCATTGGCTGCAATGCTTTTCTGAAATCTCTGTTGGCCTGGATCATGCTGGGGACCTCCACAGGGAAGAGACACAGGGGAATTATTTCATCCCTCTTTCTCAGGCCCAAGGAGATTCTCACAGAGGTTACTTTTGATAAGGTATTTTTCATGCAGGTTCTGCTCCCACAGGAACAGTCCACCTGTGCCTGCAGGTGGACTTGCACAATTTGGAGCAGGGCTCATAGCAGGAAGATTCCCATGCCAGCCATGATGGTACACGGCTGCTGGCTGAGCAGATGGAAGAAAAGGCCTCTGTCTAGACCCCAGAGCCTACAGGGCTTGTGTGTGCAGCCCCAGGTGAAGTGGCAGAAAAACCCCCTCCCATTTTAACAAGACATCTGTCAGTGCCTACTTGGAGGGAGCAGTACAGAGCAATTTGGTTCACAGAGTAGAAGTATCTTCCTGCAGTGGCAACAAGGCAACTGCATTCCCTGTGCAGTGGAGGTGGGCAATGCCTCACAGCAGCAGTTGCTGTAGTTTCTTTAGACATGTTCATGTGAAGAACGCTAACAAAATAAAAACAAATCTCACACAAGTGAGTGTCCTTCCTCCTCAGTTGCAATGACATCACAGATTCATAGAATTGTTTAGGTTGGAAATGATCTTCAAGTTCATTGAGTCCAGCTATTAGCACTGCTGGTTCCACCACTGAACCTTGTCTCCTAGCACTTTATCTACACAACAGTGTCCAGATTAAGTTCTAGCTGGGCTTAGGCCCTTACAATTTTCTTCATTAATAACCTCTTGACATCCTTGCACTCCTCCTGAATTGTCTGTCCCCTCTTTCAAAGGTCATAAAGTCTCTTTTTTTTCCTCCCAGCTTACAGACAGGGTTCTCGGTCCTTAACATTGAACTCAGGTGCCTTAATTTACTATAATGATACAAACATTGTACTGTTGCCATTTTAGCCAAAGGTTTATTGCTCTAAAACCTGTAATTGTGCCAAATCACCTAAGAAGGAGATTGTTTTATCAGAATCTCTAAAGGCTTAATGTATCAAAAATGAGGATTAAAAAAAATTAAAAAGCAGGGAAAACATTAAATCATTCTTTGCTTAGCAAATTCTTATTCTGGTCAAATGCAAAACTATTGGGCAGCCTAAACTGAAGCTTAGTGTTCACACATGGTGAAGGATCAGTTGTGGTGGTAACACTATCTGAATAGATACTCTGCTTAAGTGGAATCTATGTTATATCTTAATTATGCCTTCATTACTCTCATGTTGCTGCCCTTAGAGGGAAGCCAGCTCCCAGGAGCTGCCCTATTTGAGTATGTGAGCTCCAGTTAAATGAACAATCATTCTTGTTCAATATGGCTAGAACAGGAGCCTTGGTGAGTATTATTAACTCCTATATCCTAACAGAAACAAGCATTTAGTTTTAAATTGAGCTACTAGCTTAGATGTGGGAACTGACAAAGTGTTTCAAATGGACCTTAGCTTCTTCCATTTATTAAAACCTACATCATGTCTGTGCCGATGACCTAAAATACTCAGAAATAGAAGTTTTCTTCCTTGAGCTAGCACTAGTCTCATCTTTTCTATCACATTAGCTTTTCATAAAACAACAGAATAAAATTAAAGAACAAAATCTGCTGTACTGTTCATATAAACTGATTGCATTCAGGAACGCTGTGTGCCACCAGAAATCAATGAACCGGTTTCATTAATGGCCAGGCTTAGACACAGCTTTCTGCCTTTTGTGATTTGCAGCAGCTTCACTGGAGAACAATTACACTTATCAAACAGAGCAGACAGAGAGAAATAGCATCAAACATGGCAGATTCACATTCCTTGAAACAAGGACTCATTCTTCAAATTTAGGGACTGATTTGGATATAATTCCTACAAGTGAGATGTAGGCAAAAGCTGGAAACCAACACAGAGGCACACACTGCCCATAACTCATACTTCCCCACTAAGCCCTGCAAATGCCCAGAGCTTCAGAGTGCTGCCCAGAAGTGCCTCTGGAGACAGAACTTCCTACATTTTTAGCCAATAAGAATGGTATCTACATCAAATGCTACATTTATCAAAGGCTGGTGGCTAGCAGAAAGCAGATGGTGGCCCTAGATGGCTGCTTCTGGCCTGGAATGCACCAAGGAGCACAGGGCACCAGGACCAACAGCCAGATGTGCCCTGCACATGGAGCAAACTGGGGACAGGGAGTAGCACCAGTGTCACCAGCTTAGCCTCCCTGCCCTGCTGGAGGCAAGCACCAACCCTGGCCCCCTTGGTACAGCTTGCTTCTGTTGAGAGGAAGCCTAATATAAAAACCTTGCAAAATGGGATGAAAGGTGTTTAAGCATCCTATTTCAGGTTTTTTTCTAGCACATAAGTCCTTTAGGCAATGCACCTTAATAGAGCATTGAAGAGAGTCATGAAAATTATACCACATTAAAAGATTTATGTCAGTGAGTATTTCTGGATTTTCTGATGAAGCTATTTTTGGCATAGATCTGAGAAGGAAATGATTTTTCAGCTTGGTTATCAACCAGAAGAGACAATGTTTTTCAAATCTTGGTTTTGCTCTTTTTTTTTTCAGATGAAACACAATCAGTTAACAATAAATATTCCTTATTTTGCATTTTTATGGTGCTCTTTTTTTTAATTAAATACTCCATTAAGCTGAATACTGAACAAATTTTGTGGGTCAGATGATGAACCATTTGCAGACAATTACTTGCTCAAGGCTTGTTTTGAATCCCACTGAAGTTAAAAGAATTCTATTCAATTACTTCAGTTGGTTTGGGACAAGGCAGATAAATTGAGTGGAGCAGATGAGAGAACTCCATGTAAGGACCTAGCATCTTGCACAAGAAGGGATTTGACTGTGTCATCCAACAAACAGATAGAGCCATAATACTTAATAATGTTGTACATATTATGGAATTAAAAATCAGCTGACATTAATTTGACAAGCTATTTTTTAACAAAAAAAATGGCAGTGTGGTTAGCTCTAGAGAATAGCAGTTTATCAATGTCTACACTGTTGTACTCAAGGTCACAGGACTGCTTTTGTATAATTAGGAGTCCACAAAGAGCTCATATTTTAAATGTCTCTATGTACAAACACATACACTAAAATATTTATACAGATATTTTCCAACTACCCTTCAATTATTGTAATCAGCAAATAGAAATTTGTTATGCCTATGGCTTCTCATACTACTTTGTCAGATGCTGTCATGTGGGTATTTTCATCTCTGCCTTTCAGTGCAAAGTGCCTTTTATTTATACAGGAATATGTAATCAGTTGCAGTCTGTGAATTAAAGTAATACTCACTTGGGGAAAATGGCCTTCTTATAAAGACTGATGGAACAGCCACCAGAAACTTAGAGAAATTATGTTTATCATTTTCTAAATGATGACATCTTGAACCAATTTTGATCTTTCTGTATTCCTCATCTACCTCCAACTCATTTGTAGCAGACCAGAGAAAACAAACACAAGTGGAGAGAGATGTTTAATTGTCATTATTCTCTTGGAATTTCCTGTCTTTTAAACTTGTACACATTTATGATATGACTCCCAACTGAGTAATATAAATAACTACCTTTTTACGATTATTTACAATCATAAGCAGGGGAGCTTGCCTTTTTTCCCCCCTTAATGTTATTCTGGAAGCACTTTAAAGCCCCATTAAAGATCAGTATCTTTTGTACCAAAATCTGTCCTCACAACATATAAACAGTTTCTATTCCAGATAGTTCCCCTTTGAAATACTCGCTGTGGAGGCTGCAAGCATGTGATCATCAAAAGAAGAGGTGAGACGAATAACCTGTAATTAAGTGTTCACTGATTATTTGTAAATGGCTTCTTAAAGGCTAAAAAGCATAAACCTCTGAGAGCTTCAGCAGAAAATTATGTTCTTCTGACTCCACAAATTATTCCTGTTATGGACTACATACACTCTTACCCAGAGAACAAATCTGAAGTCATCTTTCTTCACAAAACCTGCTGTTCCAAACAAAACTGCAGTGTGTTAAAATGCTCAGAAAATGGCCTAGCATTCTTCCTTACAGAAAGTAAAGATGTCAGGCAGGTTCATAAGCCATAAGAAATGTTTACCAACAGTAGAAAACCTGCAAAGTGTTTTTAAGTCTTTGGTATTGGTTAACTTTAATGGTCGGCTAAACACCACAGAGCCCCCAGCTCACTTCCCCCATTCCTCAGTGAAAGAAGGGGAAAGAAAAAGAAGAATAAAAGCAAGAAATCTTGGGTGTCAAGATAAAACACATAAGCAAAGAAAAGTTTAACAAGTGAAGAATAAGTGGAAGAAGGGAGAAAAAAAACAAAACAAGTGATGCAGAGGGAATCAATCACCACCTCCTGTGGGCAGACTGATACTCAGCCAGTTCCCAAATAAAAGGTAAGTAACACTGCTAAAACCTCTTTTTCTCCCCACTATTATTGCTGTGCATGACATTATGGTGTGGAAAATTCTTTGGTTAGTTCACCTCTGTTAATTTGGGTCACCTCCTGCCCCATTGCACACCCCTCATCTATTCAATGGGGGGCAGAGTGAGAGAGGGCTTTGACACTGTGCAAACACTGTTCAGCAAAAGCTATAATATGAATGTGTGATCAGTGTTGTTTTGATCAAAAATCTAAAGTGCAGTGCCATATGAGCTACTGTGAGGAAAATTAATTATCTAATCTGGCCCAGTAAAGTCCTTTTAATTTTCACCCCAAATCTAGTCTTAGCATATGTTGTGCATTGCTCCCAAAAAAATATAAAATATTCTTGCTTTCACAAATTTTACCTGGAACTTCCAGATATTCAGAAAGCATCCTACAGAAGACAAGGATATTACTTTCCTCATGGCACCTCTTCTCTTTCTGTGGAAAAGTTATTCTTCCCTTTATTGAAGTTCCTTTTTTAAGGGGGGGGGCTGTAGTTATTTCTCACACTGCAAGAATGAGCAGATGAATTGTACTGCCTCTCTGGGCAGTTTCACATTTTAATATCTTTCTCTGGGGATGTGATGGACATCAGGAGAATGGGGGATTCTTGTATCCTTCCAGAAATCACAGCTACTCTCCTGGTAGGCAGGGCCTGACCTCCCTGCCAGCTGAATCCCCTTGAAGTGCACGAGCAGGACGGGACCCTCAAGAGCCAGCACAGCCTCATAGTTGTCCTCCCACAAGACACAGAAGTTTCAAAAGGCCGGTGAAGTTTTTAAGGCTTACATTTTGCACAAGGCCATGTCACATCAGATCCCCGTTGCTAGGGAAGTCACACCACGCTGCGCACGGAGCCTACAACTGCTGGAAATTTTTTTCAGCTCAATGTGATTCACAGGCATGAGGACTAATAAGAACACACTGTATTATTAAAAATATCAGCTTGACAGGGCTCAGCAAGTGCCCGTAGCAAGCGTACCTCTGAAACAGGGGGAAAAGCCTGACACCATTAACTCTCAGCATCTGAGCCTTCTTTCTTATCTGTGGAGAGAGGCAGAGAAATTACATGAGTTGAGAATTTAATGAGAAGAAGTAGAGGGCTTATGAAATGCTAATGAGATCGACATAACCCAGTGTGCCACTGCAGGCTCTCAGTCCTCCCAAGCCTGGTAAACAAAATAGCAGCTATTAATTTGCTTGAAGTGGATTCATGAATTTAACAATGGAATTTAGAAAGCATTAAAAATACCCCATGCATTTAGCAGTGACACTGAATCTTTGGGGTTCTGAGGTATTTCCTGGAGGTGGAAGTAGGGACTCAATTTTCCACCTGCCACGAGCTTGCTAAGATGGCTTCAGACTCAGCCAGTTCCCCCACAGGGATAAGCAGGTGACCAGATGGTTTCCACTCAGGTAACAGCTTTGTTAGGAAGGACACCTGACAGAAAACTGGCAATGGACCATGTGTTTTCATGTAAAGCACCAGTTTTGGAAAGGGAGGTTGTTTTACGTGCTGGTACTGGGGGATGTGGGCTGGCTGCAAGACAAGGGCTTTTACTTCACCTCTGTCCAGCTCATCCTCCTTCCTAAGGCCCAGCACTTCCCAGCCTGTAGGGAACTTTCAGGCAAGAGTCTTTCCTTTCCAGTACAACATAGCCCTGGGCCACCACAGCCTGTGTCATAAGACTAGAGAGCTAAGAAAGGCAGAAGTGGGTTGAAAGTATTTTTAAAGCTCTGTGATCCAAAGACGATCCTTGTCTTATACAAGAGAGAACAAGTTTCAAGCTGTTCTGTTTTGCTGTTTCACTTTTGGAGCCCTCAGTAGCCAACACTGCTGTGCAGGATTAGTGGGACACGGGGACGCGGCTGCCACTCATCTCCTTTTCAGCAAAAGGACTTGACTCCACAGAATAATAATTTAACTCAGATCTCACCCAGTACAAAAACAGCCAAAGGCACTACAGGACATGTCCAAAATTACTCCTTAAGTTGCATCAGCTGATTTTTTTATTCACAGCTCCTAAAAAAAGCCACTTCTGTATAAACTGAACTTCAGGTTTCAATGTTACTGTCCATCACAGCTACATTTGCAAGTTGGGGACCTTATTGTGAAGGACTGGTAACTAGTTCTAACCTGGATGATAATTTTTGCCCTAGCAGCTACCAAGACAACCCCAACTAACTTTCCTTTGGGTCCTCCATTTATAGCATCAAATTATGAATTACAAGCACTTGTTCCAGACAAATTGCTTCCTTCCCACAGGGAGAAGAAAAATGCAAAGAGAGAAAATAAAAGCAGTCATTCAGCACAGCTTCAAAAATATTTAACCTTAACTCCACCTTGTTCTATGTTTTAATTTTTGTTCTTCCAAGAGAGAAGTCTCTTGCTCTTCCAACACATCTTTTCAATTACACATATATCACAATAATTTAGCATACATTTCTCTAATCTTTGATTAATGCCTTACTTTTCACTTAAATACCTATTAACATGAAACCATCACATCACACGTAATTTTGGTTGAATTCTCTTATCATTGAAGTACTGTTAATGAAAACAAGATTAGCATTTGAAGCTTTCAAGAGATGATTGCTCTAGTGTTTGGCTTCTCTCCTGACAAGACAGACTCTCTAATCCTCTTGCAAGTGAGAGAAAAACATAATTTCCTTCCAACCAGACTTCTACACTTTCTTAAGTACAGAATCCCAAGTGAAGTACAAAATTCACAAGCCAATGATTCAGCATTTGGGTGAAAAGTGTGCTCAGGTCACTTTTGCACATTCTGACCAGCACCTATCTGACATGCTCACTAGCACTGCTTTATTATTTCTTCATTTTTTTTCCCCAGCTGATATTTACCTTTCCTTCAGACCCTTGTCTTCTCTCTATGTTTTAAAGAGTCTGGGACAGGAATTACCAGTTGCAGAAACACAAGCAACAACACATTTTACCATCTAGAATTCTTCTGAAACAAATTTCACCTTCAGTTATGCAGTACAACGTGCAAATTGCATTCATTCTAAAATGTTCTTTTCAACAAAATTAGTCCTCTATATGCCTTCATAGATTTAGCTACCTGCTGTATTGAAAATAAATTTCAAATGCCAGAATTCTGTGGCTGATGGTGCATTTGTGTTCATAGCTAACACTTTCAAGATCCACTGAAAATCTTAAAGGCAGCCCTGAGGTTGGTAGAAAATTACATTTCTGAAGTCCCTCCACCTTTGTTCTCATGCAAAATGGCAGCAGTACTGACTTGGCAGAACTACCATGCGAGCCCTTAATCCATCAGTATTTTTAAAGTCCATCAGGACTCCAAAGTGAAGCAGACTTAACTCTTGCCTTAAGAAATGTTGATCTTTCCTTGTCTCTTTCTAATATTCTCTCAGAACTAGAATAATGCAGTTTTAATCCTGAAAGACAATTTGTGCATAGGGTGTTTTTTCATGACCCTGTGCTGCACTAGCACCTTTATCCCTTTCCTCATGAATCATATGGTTCACCTGGACACAAAGGTAGGGGTTGACATCGCCTGCCCTGGATGTGCAAAAACGAAGATGAGGAATTCACAGGGAGCCATGTGGTGCTGCTTCTGGCAGAGCAGCGTCTGCATGAAGGAACTCAGATGCTTTTGCTTTGAATGCAAATTGGGTCAGCTGCCGAAGTTGTCCCCTGACACCACTGCGAGGCTTTGCTGCTGCTGCTCCCTCCTGCTGCGTAGATTCATCTCTTTCAGATATCAGTGGGGGAGGACTGCTGTCTCAGACAGAGAAAAGGTTGTCCTTATCCAGCTCTTGTCTGATTGCCACTGACCCTGTTTTGTTGCTAAGTGTTAATGAGAACTGACCTGTGTTTTCCTTAGGGCAGGGTCTGATATTCGTAGCAGAGTATGTGTGCTATCCCTGAGCTTAGCCTAGCTCAGTGTATTTGATTATGTCATGTATTTACATGGCTTTGCTACTCGCCTTCCACTGTTAAATTAAATGAAAATTACCTGGGGTTCAGTTTGTCCTCTGTACAATCTGCCTTGTATCACATAGTTAAAGAAGACTGCTCTTGTTTGTGGAAGTTGTCTTTGTCCTGTGTTAATTAGGATGTCCACTTCACAGAACCACCACTGTGGTCCTTGGCCCGAATACACTTGTGCATGGTGCTTACCAAAATAATGTGAATAATTACCCTGAAGCACAAGCTTAAGTTACCCAAGATACAGTATTTGGGGGTTTTATAGATTGTGAGAATGGTGTCTCATAGGATTATGACATGACTTAACTCCTCAGGTTGTTCATCTGTACCTCATGCCTAACATACCTAATTTTACTAGTTTGTTAATCGGTGTCCATCTTACACGATTGACTTCTCAGTACTATCTTAGCAATATTACTAGAAGCTTTGTGAAATGCAAATAAAACATTTGAGTCTTTAAATAACATCACATCTATCTTAGATGTTTAGTGGAAAATTAGATACTACAGTAAAAAAAAAAAGCATCAGTCTAAATTTCACAGTGATTCCACCACTTTTGAAACGGTTTTGAAACTGTTACACTGTCCTTTCCTCCAAGATTACACCTGGCCTGTGCAGAGTGGGATTTTAAAGCAACTCCCCTAAACAGCTGAATGGTAAAATAAAGTGTAAAGACAGAATAGAAAAAAGCAGTTTGAGAAGAAATTGGGGAAGACAAAATAAAGAAAATAAAGGGCAATTTAGAAAGCAAACTTCAGTCTAGTTCAACTTTGGTTAAGGGGAAAGAGGGGAAATAAACACTGTGATACTCATATAGACTTTGGTTAGATCAAAAGCCCACATTTGAGGTTGTTTCTTTCAAAAGGTGCTCTCTAGTAGAGGAAAAAAGAGAGAGCTACCATTCCAGGGCAGATCACATGTCTGTGAAATGAATAGAAAAATAGAATATCAGGGTGTAAAACATTACCTTTCTAACATATTTTTGTCTCCTTCCTTCAAAGGGTCAAAAGGTACATTCTAGGTTTTGTTACTCTTACAGTGATAACAGTGCAAGCTTCTCCTTGCAAGGATTTCTCCGATTATTCTATTGACAAATATTCATATAGGGCTCAGCAGAACTGAACTCAGGTAGAGCCAGATGTGAAAGACACTACTGGAGATTTGCTATTTTTTTCAGAAGGGTGGTGGATATAGTGGGCATTTACAATGAAGATTAACATCCAGGTATACTGTTTACAAAATATTTTCCACAAGAAGTTTCGGGGTGTTTTTTTCAGTTTCTAGTCTATTAAAATTCCAAAATTTGGGGTTTTTTGACAATACCTGTCATATCTTCTTATTTGATCACTTTTTGCATTAGACTTCACTCAGGAAAATGCTATAGTAAATTAGCTTTTCATTCTTTTAGTCTTGCTCCATAAATAGAGGGCATCATCTACATAAAGTCTAGGGGATAAATTGTGGCTGGTTTTCTAATAAATATAATAAAGATTCACTGGCCTTTAAATGTCAGCTGCACTTTTTGAAATCCTCTCAGCACAGGTGCTTCATCCTTGCCAAACTCCTGGTTCCCAGGCAAAAGTAGAAGTGTCTTGCATTTTTCTTACTTTGTGCTGGGAGATTTGTTTCCCAGCAGTCTCACCACACCTGCTGGTGCTTCTTTCTGGATTAAAGGCACTGAATCTACCCTGGAAGGGCCAAATGCCGGAATGTCTCCCGAGAGGTGCCCACTAGTTGGAGGGGAGACCCACAAGTGCCAGCTCATGCCAGCACCTCTTTGGCCTATGAGGCAAAGTGTTGGAAGGGCATTGATTTGCCAAGAACTGATGGAAACTTAGTCTCTCAAACAGTTGCTGTAGCAAGTAAGACAGACTTGGTGCTTATTCTGCAATCACAGGGCTCTTCAAGCCCCAGCCGTTCTTGCCATGAGAGCCCAAAGCACAGCACACTTCAGGGTGACACGTGCCCTTCACCTTCAAGAAGGATGGCTCTATGAGAGGGACACACAGCACAGCAGGCACAGCTTGGCAGCATCACTGGGCTCTTGCTCCCCCCAAAGGAGGGGAAAGGAAACATGGTGGATTTTGATATCAAGGCTTCCCTTTGAGAGGAGCTGAGCAGTGGGGTTGGCAAGACAGAAGAGGAACCAGCCCTGTGCGGTTTGGCAGTGACATAAATGGACAGCACTGGCTCACATGGCATATTTAAATTGTTTTCTTCCCTGACACACTTTCTACTTTTAGATGTTTTAATTTCCTATAATCTTTACTCAGCCACATGTGGGCAAGTAAACAGATTGTTCTGAATCAAACAGCTGTGCTGACTTATTGTACTGTTTAAAACAAAGCTTGAAAATGTTCTTGAATAAACGCAGGATGTACCAGCAGATAGAAACAATCTCCTTTCAAACTAAAACATCCACAAGAGGCAGCAGCCCGGCCAGCAAGCAGGGTGGTTTGTGAAAGATTGCCTCCTCCTGGGTCAGGAGCACACGGCACAGGGCAAGGGGGCTGGCAGCAGCCGGCCCCAGGCGGGAGGTGAGTGAGCCCTTCCCGGAGGGAGGATGCCCGGCTCTCTCCTTGCAGCCCTGCTGAGCATCTCCCATAGCCCCAGGCAGAACCAGGCACTGCAGCAGGCCCTGACTCTCCAGGCAGATGGTTTCCAGCTTCCCACATACAAAGCTTGCAGAGCCTGGCTCCTCCTTGCTTTTCCCTCTTGTTCTGCCCCATCTTCTTGGTGAGGAAATGAACATTTTCTAGTCTGGAACCTGCGCTATGGACCAGAGCATAAAAAACCCGTAACAGAAGATAACACGAACATTTGACAGGTTGGAGCTCTCAAGTTCTTACAATAGTTTATACACCAAATCTAAGGCCAGAGCAAATTAAGAGACTCAGAGATACGCCCTAAACCACAGAGCAGGTAAAACTGGTTCTAAGCTTAGGGTCTCCTGGTGGTCAAGGTCATTCGACTGTTTACATAGCAATTCTGCCTTTCCCTGGCATAAGGTACAATCTCAAACACCTTATATTTCTATCAATTTTTCTTTCTCCTTGTGAGGCATTTCATGGACCCCATGCTTATTAAATGAGAAGCAGGAGAATCCCATTGTGTACTGATATGGAAAAATACACATAAGAAATAAGTCTGTAGTAGAAACCCAAGGAGGTTATGGCCATGATCAAGTAATATTTTTTCTTAGTTTGGTATTTGTTGTCATTTTTGGGCTTACTTTCCTTTGCAGTTCTCACATATGAATTTGAGTCTTTGAAATTTTCCCTGAATTTCCACATCATGCTTCACGGAGCATTTCTGCGAGGAGCCAAGCTACAAAATTTCAGTTGCATTTCTAATTATCTAATGTCAGGTGAGAGATCTCCTGCCTGTGCTTACCTCTGCACCATGTCCTGACTGCCCCTGCCATGAAAGGAGAAAAGTCTAATGAGCTTTCCCAGTAGGCAAACTGCACTTTGAAAAACAAGTTTCAGGTTTCCCCTATGTCTATTCACAGGCTAGCAAGTCAGGGATTTTATAAACAAATTGGGCTGCAATAATAATATACATGTGTGTGTGCAGCTCTTTCTGCAAGGAACTGCCCAGCAGTGACATGTTCAGCAAGTTTTTTATACTGAGATTCATCATTGTGGATAAATACCTATGGCTGACCTAACCCAACAGTGTTTGGTAGGAAGACAACCTGAGGAAAAAANNNAAAAAAAAAAAAAAAGAGCAAGCAAGAAAAAAGGAAACAGGTGGCTTGTTCCAGGCTTGCCAAGAACATTTTGGAGCCTTGAGAACATCCACTCCCCTGCTTGACTGAATGTTGTTTGTCTCATCCACAGAACGATTTCTTCTCTTTCCTACAACTTCTTTCTGCTGCCAGCAAATAACCTGCTCTCTGCTCATTTTATCTGTTCCCTGGGGACAGGCTTTACCATTTGATTCTTCACATTTTCTCTTCTTCATGTCAACTCTTCCTGATTTGCAGATGCCAGGTGCTGATAGATGATTACCCTCTTACCTCCATCCTCCTCATTCTTCACTGCAGCCAAATAAGTCAACACTTTTCACTTTGGGGTTAAAAAGGCTGCTGCTTCTGTGTGGTATCTTGATAGCACTGGTGAACACAGATGCTCAGGGTAGTCATGAGCAGAGGTATGGTTTTTTCCTCAGCTCACCTGTCATCCTTCTTCACCACTGAAAACCAGTACAGCATTAACAGAAAAAAATATACTATCTTTTTTCTTTAGTATGAGCACAAATGAGGTCCTGAGGCTTCAGCTAGTCCTCTGAATTTAATAAAAGTAGGATACTGGTCCTCATTTCTCAGCCATGGTTTAGAAATCCCAGTCATTCTAAACAGGAGTATTACAGTGAATTACAGCACTGACATATCTATTTACACTTTTTCTTGCTCAGTACAGGAACACATATTCTCTGAAATTCTTATGTTCCCCAAGAATTTCCTCCATAAAATCTCTACCATATTTCATTAATACATAAATAGTGCTTCCATATCTCTCTGTGTGTCTCAAACATAAAAAACATGCATGCCCCAGACAACATTATACAGTGGGGTCAGTGCATCCAGGTCACAGTAAACCCCAAAATGTTTGTGCTATTCGTTTCTGCATGTGCAGTATCTGTCCATTTGGGATTTCCAGATGTCTGGAGCCTGGCCAAAACTACTCCTCCATCAGGGCTTCTGGACATCTGGAAATTCCTGGGGTGAAAAAGAGAACTTACACAGAAACCCAAATGTTTTTGTTCAACTTATCAAGAAACCCTAGTAATGAAAAAGAGCATTAAGAAATGTCAGCTATCTCCTACTGAAAGACAATAGGAGTGCCAAATTCCTCTTTGAACTTCTCAAATCCTACTTTGTATCTCATTTTGCCTTGGGTTTATTATGCTTCCTTTCATTCCATCTAAACAGACACCCTCAAAATCTCTTTCCTCTCCTCTTCAATGTGAAAATATTTCTGAGTACCACGTTATACAGCGCACTTTGAAGCTCCTATCTTTACTTCTCTCAGTGTGTTCAGCACTATTTTGTAAACTTTTTTTTACAGTCCTATTTTGTAGGCTTTTTCTTCTACACAGCTCCATAACTTTTGCTTCTCAAGGGACCCGTGGGCTATTTTTACTGGCACATCACTCCCTGAGTCATATGTGCACGTAGCTTTACAGAACTGCTGTATAAACACTTGATATGAGCTGTGCCTTGCTTTATGAAACTTCAATCGATTAAGTAATTGTCTCAAAGCAAGACTAGGCCTACATTACTCCTAGAGTTATCTTCTAGAGATAATAAACACATTGTGAACTGAGTTCAATTCATTCTAGAAACAGTGTGGTCAAAGGGAACATCCGTGCTCAGAATATTTGGAATGAGTGAATATGCATGAACACTTTGCTGTTACTGTGGGATGAATCTAAGTCCTGATTAATGGATGTAACTTTCATGGTCAGAATGATAAATTAGATGGTAAAACTGCAGATAAAACAATTTTAAAAAATATAAACACGTGGGAGAACATTTACATCCCTGAATCTTCAATAGAATAACAGAATGCTGGGTGTGATTTTCTGGTCAGATGGCTTGCAGTTAATTTTATATATTTGACCTATAAATTAAAAATTAATCAGGCATATAAAAACACACAAATAGAAAAAAAAAAGTAGGTAGGTAAAATTAAAGTGATACCAGATTTAGAAAAGTGAGAATTAGTTCAAATCACAATGCTGTTGAAACTCACACTTGGCATTAATGCCAGGAGTTACATAGCCTGCACTGAAGCAAGCAATCTTTTCCACTGCTTATAGTTTGGAAAATTGTGGTGGAATTTTATTCTTTGTGAATAGTAGCTATTATCATTTTCTTAATTCTTGTTGGGAGTTTACTCTCCTAGACTGTTCTATCCTTTAATATCAATACTATTTCTGATAGGAACCCATTGTTGTTTCCAAGCTGTTTTCAGTAATCCAACACTTTTAAGGCCAAAGCACTGAGTAGCACCAGACATAGACATTTCAAATAAACCCATTGCATATTCATATTGGTAAAGGGATGTAACACATCTGACAGTCTGATAACAAGTTCTACAATAAAAACATAATTTAAATGAATCCTAAGTGTGTCTTAATTTTACAAAAACAGATAAAAATCCTTTTGATGCATTACTTGGAGCTACATTAGTGAACTCTTATGTTTTTTTTTCTCCATGACCAATGTGTGCTTTCAAGCCTTCTTATCAACTTGATAAGTAACTTCAGGAAGCAGCTTGAAACTTCAGTTTTACCCTATTTCATAAAAATTAAACCAAACCAGAGCTAGATTGTATGATCTAGAATATGTTCTGTGTATTGTTTGGGGTTCACTTATTAATTTTTGGATAATAAGGAGTATATCTATATATGTATTTAAAGTAATATTACAGCATTTTAAGGCAAAGAACTACACACAAAATGTCTGTTATGTGTTCCTGTGCTGTTGGATTTGGGGTTTTTGGCTTGCTTTTTTTTTTTTTTTTTTTTTTTTAAATTTTTTTCACAGAATAGCTCTTAAAGGCTCTTTTTACATTTACTCCCTATGACAACTGTAACACTGGCCTTAAAATGTGCTTGATATTTTCAGCAAAAGATAGCATTGAAATGCAAAATTGTATTTATAAATAGGCATTATTCATTACTGGTATAAGCAGTGTACTCTAAGCAAGCAGGAGTTGAGGTTCAAGTTTTTATAGTATTAAGATGTAAGTGGCTTTCTGGAAAGTTAATCATTTTATGAAAGATAAGATAATGTTTTTTTAGCTAATGGGTTGATAAAAATAATGGATTTCAAAGTAGGTTTCAAAAGGATTTCAGATGGCTTGACATAATGCTTAAAAAGGGCAGAAAAATCTACTTTATCCAAGAACACATGTAATCTATAATTTAATGCATAATATCTGCTCTAACTCAGACATTACCCTGCCAGAATCTGACTTGTTATTGTATAAAAATGAATACCTCAAAAATCATAAGTGCTATATGAAATCTATAAGTAGTATTTACATTTTGAGTGGCAAAATCTTCAGAAAGAAAAAAAATTCTCTCCAGATCTTTACTAAATCCTACACCTGACCATGTTAGGAAAGGAAAAACAATTGTGCCAGAATAATCTTAGTAAAGACATTTGAACTTCTTTATGGAAGCTCTCATTTTTTAGGAATCCAAAGCCTAGTTCTCAATCTATAGCTAAAATTCCATGTCCTTCTAACATGTATTCACTTGGGAAAGCAGATGGGACTGTTAGAATGAGTAAGACATCATTGGGCCCAGAATTCTTTGACAGATTATAACATTTTAAAACTCAGCTAGAATGATCTTTCAATGTAACACACAGGTTGCAGTAGTGAAATATATTTTCTACCCATTTCTCAATGAAAAATTGTTCCACATGGAGAGCAATTTTGTTTCCATTTAGAGCAAGAAGTAGAGATCGGATGGAAAACAATTTAATTGCTTGTTTGAGAAATCCTACTTGCCACATTTGGTTGTTAGTTGTAGAGGCAAAGGTGAACTTTTAATTTCAATTCTTGATGTGTAAACTAGTAATTTTATTTTCTGTAGAGGTCTACAAAACCTATTTAATAAAGGAAAAGCTCAATCTGTTTTCTTACAGGTGTAAAATCTACTTGCAAAACCTTTTGCTGAAGGCCATATCTAGTCTTCAACCTGGTTCATCCAGTTTGAAATGTTTCCTCTCAAACTGCCTCCCTTTGCAGTCCTGTCACACTTGTCTCTGAAAAACCTTGTGAGGTTGACAGTGGAAGACCTATTTCTTGTTGTTTGTTCTGCTGAGGGATTTTGATCACTACATTTGGAAGCAAAATGCTTCTTCTTTCCTCATAATTCTTTTATCTTGTACAATTTCTCAAGTTTTGTCTTTGGATGCATCTCCACGACATAGTACAGAGCCTTGGGAGTATATCCAAGCTACCTTGGGCACAAAAGCAGTAACACAATGTCCTGTCTAGGTTAATTAGTCCGGCTGAGAGGATTTGTATGCAGAGTACCGCATTGATGCTCTAGCCCTTATTGCAACAGAATTAGGTAGCAGGATATTTCTGAGCAATAATACAGCCTTCTCCTTCAACATCATCAGTGTCAAAGGCTGCAGGGAGACAAAACCTGCAATATATCAAGCAGCAGAAGAGGAAGAAGCTCTGAGAGACAGAAGACATGCATAGAAAGCCCCTTCACCTGCCTTGTCTGTTGAGCCCACTGCCAGAATTTGTTCCTGGCAAAGGCTGATGAGAACTAAAAGTAGCTGTCTGAGAGGGATACTGGAAGAAAGAGAGTGTGCTCACAACACTTAGCTGGGATTATGAAAATCAAATCATGGAATGACAGAATACGCTGAGTTGTAAGGGACCCACACAAGGATCGTCAAGCCCAACTTCTGGCCCTGCACAGCACTACCCCCAAGAGTCACACCATGTACCTGACAGCATTGTCCAAACATTTCTTGAATTCTATCAGGTTTGGAGCTGTGACCACTGCCCTGGGGAGCCTGTTTCAGTGCCCAAATACCCTCTGGGTGAAGAATCTTTTCCTGATATCCAACCTAAACCTCCCCTGACACAACTTCAGGCCATTCCCATAAATGTTAAATTCCCTTAAATCTGTGAAAAATATTAGTGTCAGAAACCATTCACATTTTTTCTGAGATCACCTCTGAAGGATGCTTTCGAGTATAACAAATGCAAGATTTGTGCTGCTAATGGTGATTGCAGTGATTGTGTTGCTCTTGAAATCAAACAGCTCCAGGATGCTTGCACTTCTTTTAAGGGGCTACTTTTTTGGCTAATCTATCTCATGCTATTCCAAGAAGAGTAGAAAATGAACAAGCATTTTAAGGTATTGTGAAGTTCTCTCAACACCTTCAATGGGTACCAGATTGTCTATTTTCGACCTTGTACAGCTCAAGAAGTTTCTCTTCCCTTGTTTCACTGAAAAAGGTTCACACCCATAGCTATGAGCACTACTCTTAAGTCAGTATGTATTTTTGCTACATTACAGACCTTGATTAAAGCCACATCTAATATTAGCTGCGTGATGAGAAGTTATCTGTCCTCAAGAAGAAAGCACTGTTCATGATAGGTCCATTTTTCAGAAATCATCTCACTAAGACACATATTAGTACTAAAGTGCCTGGACTGTAAAAAGTGAAAGTAAACAGGTACAATAAGAAGGTAAGAAAGTGCTTGCTGAATTTTATGCTGATATTTCCTTTCTTGACCCTTAGAGCACTGTAATTATCTTATTGCTTAGAGAATGACAGGGAGCTTGACTCACACCTTTTAAGTAAAATATTCTCTTAGACTTGTCTAAAACTTATTTAGGTGCAAATATAGCGGGGTTTACACATGATTTCTTTATACTCTGCTTTAACAATCGCAAACAGTCTGATTTCAGTCTGGAAGAATTCAAAGTAAAAAAAATAACCCAAAAAACCCAGGAACTTTGTTCAATCATTTTTAAAATATTCTTAATCTCTTAATGGCTGATAGGATAAACTCAGGCAGCTGAAAATAGATTCATAATGTGCATATATTATTACGAATGTCTACAAAAGAAACTAATTCAATGGCTTTGATTTGTTCTGTGGAACCAGAAATGGAATAATAAAAAGCAAATATTCAGGTTATGTGAAAATCTTGTATGCACGTTTAGTTCCTGTAACATAATTGGTCTAATGCATAAAGCTATGGAAGTGCATCTTTGCTGATGATAGACTGAAAACAGAAATCTCCTTTCACACAAACATCTGTATGTACTGCTCCAATTCAAGACTTCAAACAACTGCAAAAGAAATTGCTTTGTATTGAAAACCCAGTTGTTTTTCATTAGGTTGTTTGGATACCCAAGAGCTGTAATGGTGTTTTTGCAACAAAGATAGGAAATTAAATAAGGTATGGTGGTGTTTACTGCCAGTACAGCTATTAAACAAACTTCCATTTGCAGTAAGGACACTATAAGTTAGACTTTAGACAGAATTTAATTAATGGAAGTCTTGTTAATTACCACTAGGGCTTTATTCATCCCATAGCATTTCTTCTTAAACAAATTACTATAGCTGTATCTTTCAGTGGCATTGGCTGGATTAGAATTGTTATGCAGTGGGCATGTGTAAACAGCAATTTTGTTTACAACAAAATTGTGTCTGGCAAGAACTTGGTTTGAAGCTGACCAGGAGCTTAGAATCAACACTATAAGCAACACATGGTTCTCGGTTCCAGTGACCTAATCAGGTCAAATCAAGAACAGACAAGCAGGATCATGCAAGGTGAACCACTTAATTTGCCATATTGTAGGCAACTGCAATCCCTGATTTGTTTAATTGCCTGGGATCAGACCCAGTGTGTCCTGGGAAGCTCTCAGAGCATTAATCTGGGCTTCAAAACCACATAATTGATACTGATTAGGAAAATTTACCTGTTAAATATTTCCTACAGCTCCCAGAAGTGTTTTCAAAATTGGCTTGCAGTTATAGTGCAGCTATGAAATACTGTCCAGAAGGTGAGTCAGCAGCATATGGATTTACAGATAATTTTGAATGAAAACAGCTGTATTGCTTAGTGATTCATTGCCACAGTAGTTCAAACTTTCATGTGGCCTAATCAGATGAAGTCAAGATGAAGGCAAATGCCTCACATATAAATGGATTTGTTATGAAAACTATTTAGCAAGATCATAGAAAAGGCTTTAGAAATTTTCTTCCAGGTGTTTAAATATTTAGCTAGCATTTCTTTCAAACTCTGGTGCAAATCTTTGTCATCCGTATATTTATCCAGTCTTTGTAGGTTTGCCACAGAAAAAAATATCCTGTATAAATAAAGGATAAGAACAAGCAAGATACCTGACAATGCTGGTGGGTGGGCAACAGCTCCAACACCTGCTTCTGGTCTGGAGCATCATGAGATTCTTGTAGCTGAGCAAGACAGCAGTTCTGTCTATGTAAATGAAGCAAGTCATGGAAAATCTGGGCTCTGAAAGCAGATGTCTCTACTAAATGCTTTTAACCCAGTAGTCATCCATCTTGGCTGGAGCCTTACTGTTTAATGAAAATAAAGGTGGATGTGACATTCCAGACACTTGGAAAAGTGGATGTAGAGTCAGAAATGTTCTCAGGAAGCCTTCAGCAGAGCTGAAGTATGTGGAGGAGAAGCTTTGTGTGTAACAGTGGCATAACCACTATTGTCACCATTGGGTGACAAGGGCTAAAAGTGGGGCAGTAGGTGTGAGGTGTAAAGTGTAAATAAGTGTTTTACAGAACTAAGGAAAGGAGATGTAGCAGGACTGCACTGTAACAGGTTAGGAAAAAGGAAGATGAAGAAGAATGTAGTGTTTGTAGAGAAAAGCAGAGAGGGAGGAAAGAGAAAAAGGAAGAGCAAAATTATAAGAAAGAAGAAAACACCAAAACTGGGGAAGCAGACATTTTCATCTAATTTGGTGCAATATAGAATAGGACAATTCTTGTTTTTTGCTATTTATTTACCCACACTCTGTCTCCATTATCTGAATCAATGTGATTTGTAGCTCAAATTTTCAAAAGGATCTTTCACATATAATTCACTGGGAATTATTCTGACTCTGATCAGTTGAGAAATAAAAGTACACTAGTTTGTGTGGGCTGCTTGAAACAGCTTTTATAGACCCTGTGTTGGCTGCATGGCTAAGTGGGATATGCCCAGGGGAAGAAACTGGAAAAGGCAGCAAAGGACTGAAGCGAAACAGGTGAACAGATAGATCAGTTTTGGGGAGGCTGCACAAGGGAAAACAGCAGGTGTGTTTCTTAATCCAAGATGATTCCTGAAACATATCAACATTAGAAGATTAGAAAAGTTACTAGCCAGCCTGCTGATATAGCTCTGCTCAGGAGTGAAATCCCTCATCAAACTCTAACATTTAGAAAAGCTCCTAGAATTTATCTTCTGTCTCTAACATTTGGACACTGATTAAACAGGATCATCAGATGGGATCATCAGTGTTTGGTTATACAGAGCAGCATTTTACAAAATTAAATCACTTCTGTTCACAACAGATGAACTTGTGATGCTGGCTGCCCAAATAAGCACTACTGAAGAGTCCAGGACAGACACACAGGCTCCAGCAGCTACATCTGAAACATTGTATCACCAAACAGAATAGAAATAGCTTTTAAGTGTATTCCTAGTGATTGTGAAAGAGATAATATGCATCTGGAAATATATTTTATCTTACTAACTATGTATAAAACACTACAGTCATTGCATGGGTGTGTAAGAAATGATTGTTCAGGTTGTTTTTTAATAACATGCATGTCATGGGTTTTTGGAGAAGTATATTTCTCCTGTCTGTGTTTCAGACTGGAATCCTCAGTGTAGATCTGACTGTCATGGAATGATTTCTCTTCACTCCTGCCATCTGTTTGCTGTTTTGAAATGGTCACTCTGTGTCCATGTGAATGATCTTCAGGTCACACCCTCACCTTACTGGCTTCAGTCACAGGCTTTCAATGTACCTCTGCGAGAGCAAGCTGGAGGAGAGTTAACTTGCCCTGGGAGCCATTTGGAATCTTTGTTTCACAGGTATCTCATAGCACTTTTACAAAAAAAAAATGTCATTTTTCTTTTTTTTTTTTCTTTTCTCCTTTTCATTCAATTTTTCATGGACAAATAGAAGAAGAAAAGGTCTTACTTAATATGAATAAATAAAGACTGTCTCCAGTTGCTACACGGTGCAAGTTTTGCATTTTTAAGTTTTTGTGTAGGCTCCCAGGAGCTGCAGCCTACTATCAAACCTGCTCCTTGCATGACTCCTTCAAAGTCTTGGATGACAGGAGCACAGGCTTCCTGTGCCTCTGATGTGGGTGCCCATGGGTAGTGCGAATAGCCTTGGCTTGGAATTTCCTTCTGGGCGGGCTTAAGTAGTTTCCTTAGGATTTCACACCCACAGATCTGTGACTGGAATTTGACAGAAAACTTGTTGCACATTCAAATGTTCAGTGTAATGAATTCAGCCTACAGTTTGTACTGTACCATATTTCTGTACATTCAGGTGCAGAGGACTACAGATATAAGTACCATTCTGAATGTAGTTAGGCATACCAGATTATGGTTGTACAGAAATGTATTGTTAAGTATGAAAACCATGGCATTTTTCCTTTATTGAGGTACACAGTGTCACCTCTTCTGCTCCCCTGTGCTCTTGGGAATTTGTGTAATAATGTGGCACAGGTAGAACCAGGACTGGTTCTATTATTGATGCAACTAACTGGAACTGATGGGAAAACAAGAGGACTTTTGCATTTTATTTTTACTTTGTGCTGAAAAAAGCAGAAGCTGAAAATTATCTAAAAGCTCACACTGGTCAGTATGGGTTTTGACAGCAATGTTTTGTTTTCCAGTAAATTCCAAAGTCTTCTTGGAAAGCACAGACTGGCAAATGCATTGGCTCATTTTCAGCAAGGTGTGATTGGCCCCTGAGTTTGAGATCTGTACACATGAAATAGTTAATGAACTTTATTACATCCTGTCTTTAAAAGCTGATTTCAAGGAGTTGAACAAAATAGTAAATTTGAGCATATGATCCTCCGCATTTCCACATACTTAAATGGTCATACTGAAGTTTTCATTCTCTGGGTGGATAAAAGTACATTTAGGCCACACCCCAGTGCACAGTTAGATTTTTACGGCAGGTTGATTATTTCAGTTAGATACAAGTAACATTTTAATAAAATATCTTCAGAGAAAATCCAAAGCCTGAGCTGAAACACATCTTTTTTGTCCTTATCCTGACAAGTGTGGAGAAGTATTTAAAAAAAAAGTGTTTGAACATGCAAAATAATAGACCAAAAATTTTGTACAACATAAATCTCCATGAAAGCAATAATTTTTGTGTGCCTCTATATTTCTGATGTTTCCTAGTATGATGTTTCCTATATGCCTTATGTGCATATATTATTTTTGTCTTAAGCACTTCATAGGTGTTGGTCTTTAATGAGCAATGTTTACCCAATAATTTACACATGCAAGACAGCAAAGGATTCAGTCAGGGTATTTAATGTCCTTGAAATAGAACGGGTGAAGTTTAAAAAATTATACTTTTAATACTTGTCATTTCTTCATGCAGAAATTATTCCAGTCCTTTCTCTTCCTCCTCCTCCTCTATTCTTGGCTTATTTCTGTACACTACTATGAGTGTTAAATGACTATTGTGATATAAATCTCCTTCTCAGCACTGCCAAAGGAATTTTCCAGCTAAATGCTACATAACTAGCATATGCAAAATGTAATGAACCCATCTGTGGGTGTAAGGCTGTTCAGTATAGCCTAATATTGGCACCCAAACTGCACTTGAGCATGTATCACTTGTATGAGAGTTAGCAAGTAGTTCCAAATATTTGCCAAAGGGACGTTAAAGGGCTTTCTCATAGCAAATTTTAGCAAACTGTTACTGACTTGCAGTGTATGCAAGTTTAGCTGTTGTTGACTCTTTCCAAAAGAGGAAAATACTCCATGTTCTGTTGGAGTGCAATTGGATAAGCCCTAATTTATGACTTAGGAAAAAAAAATATTAGCTCACATTATAATGCATAAGACTAAATTCCACTCAATTATGCTGATATAGATCCACTGTAATTACATTAGTCAATGAATTTTTTTCCAAATTAATGTTGAAGTGACTAAAATTCAAAAGCTTTCTGTAATTTCTGTTGTCAACTTGAAGCAAAATGCAGAATCTTTTGGGTTTTTTTCTTTCTTCTCAGACAGTTTTTAAAGAGTGACTGAGGGGACAATAGGCAAAGATGAATGGTATATTTCTACAGGGATTTTTATTCTAAGGAGGCAAAACTTATGGATCTCTGTATATGAATGAGGAAATACTGCATTTCTACATTTTTTGACAGGGAACAGCCAAAAGTCATGCACCAATCCTCTGCAAAAGACACCTGAGCAGAGCACTGCAGACACGCTTGCAAGGCTAAGGGTGTTCCCAGTGGGCACAGAGTATCCTGTCAACTCACTCTGCTGTTTCCCACTTGTAAATGCACATGCTTGGCCTTTTCCAGGTGCAATTATGCAGTACCATCACTTAAATGTACCTAAAGCTGACCTGGTACCAAGGGCTGCCGATTATGAGCCTTTTTCCAGACACTCTTGCATTAATTAGATGATTGTCACATATTTCTAAATAAAAGCTTCCTTCAGCTTCCCATTTATTTTTTTTTAAATCAATTATAAGAAATAAAAATAGGTGAGATTTTGATTGTGTTTCCTTTATGACGAATAATTCCTTCAGTATGACAAGAGATTTAGTCCTGAAAAACTGAAAAGTACTATTATATACAGAAATGTTATATTGCCTTTATTATGAAGATTTAAATGACATTCCGCTGCCTAAGAAGAAGAATTTGAAAAATGGGGAAATATCTCCTAAGAATATTCTAAATTTAATTATCTTTTAAATACATATTTTATCAAAGTGTATCTGTTTGGAAGGAATTTTTCAATATCAAGCGTGCTTCTACAATCCATAACAAAGAGTGCATGTGCACATTTTAGAACTCTCAAGAGATTTTGTTATGTAGTCAGTATAGTTGGAACAAAATTAGTCAGTATAGTTGGAACAAAATTAATGTTATGCTTGAAGCTGCTTGTTTCAGTCTTTCTGTTATATATTTTTTTTTGGGAAAAAAGGAGCCTTTAGAAGCGACTTTTACAGTATATCTAAATTACATCAAATAAATGCTCAGACTGGCTGGTTTCTTCATGATAATCATGCATTACTTTATCAAGCAGTCATATGAATTTTAACTTCCATTGTTCACTAGTTCACAGTTTTCTGAGGTGAGCTCATTTGGAGTTGAGGTTAGAAGTACAATCACATCAAATTGCTTCGAAAAGTCTGGTCAAAATTTTGTGAAATTATTATTGCTGTGAAAACTTGAGGGCAATCAGTTTGGTTCCTCTTCCATTCTCTGCGTGCTGTGAAGGAGAGAAATCTCATTGCCTTACAACCAGAACTGTTGGGTCAGATGCTGTCACTGTGAGAACCAAGCATAGATGTAATGCACTCCAAATGTGAGAATGTGTGCCAGTTCTTCAAATGGATGGACTTCCACATTTCTCATGGAAATAGAAAAAATCTATCTACCTCCATCTTCTTATTCTGTGGGCATTGATGCTCACACAGCTTTCCTCCTTCATGGATAGAGGGTACATTTAGAAGTAAAGCCTGAAGGGACAGGTAGGTGCTTCAGTGAGCTCATTTACTCAGGTTTCCTAGGCTGATCTTTAAAACATGTTTCATCTTCACCTTGAGAGATCTGACATTTGTTAAGACTTCTTTCCTTCTACTGTCTTAAATTGAAAACCTTTTCAATTTTGAGTGCACTGATACTGATGAAAAGACTCTGAAACCTAAAGTTCAGACTAAAACTAGGAACGACATTAAAAATTTACTCTCTGTAAAAAAATTATACCACTTCAGTTCTACCCATTTTGATCAGACACTTATTTCTGCAAGTTTGGGATTTTTAAAATAAATTCTACTTGTTTAGGTTTTGGAATGGTAAAATGGCATGTTGTTGAGCTTCAAAGACATGCAGCTGTGCCTGTACACAGACCAGATGCTTTGTAGATAAGAAAATGTTGCCTAAGTAGTGATTGGGAAGATATTTATAATATTCAGAATCAGTTACTGGCATTAGAACTCACTCCCTTTAACTCAGCATGTTTTCTCCCTTATTAAATGTGCTTCTTCCTAGAACTCCTGGCTAGGTTTGCTCCAGAATGTAAACTAACCTGGTAATGGGCCAGTGGTCATTCTGCTTGCTGCCATGGAGCATAGCTGTATTTTCCCAAAGAAGCTGTTGTCACTGATTCAGAATGGCATTCACCTGACAAGTGCACCTTAGCAGTTCATGTTTCTATTCATGTTCTGAAATTAACATTGCAGAGATGCAAATGGATAGTCCCAGGCTCAGATTATTTTCAAGCAGAAAACTGATAGAGAGCTTAGGGAGTTTTAAGACTTTTGACCTTTTCTAAACCTGCAATTAGTGTTTTGTTGATGCATAATTAAAATCTCTTATTTTAATTATGGGGGGATTTTAATTATGGGGGGATTTCATCTTCCAGCTGAAAGAANAAAAAAAAAAAAAAGTGGAAGAAGGGATTTTGGCTTTTATTTGTGAAACGTACAAGTTTTGATTTATTTTCATTTTACCTTTTTATCTGAATATAGTTTGCAAACAGTAAAAAGATCAATATTATAGTATGTGCTTAAGCATGAGAGGTGCTTATTTAGAAAATAAAATGGTCCTAACTTGTTGCTGATGCTAAATGAATTGACAGCTTATCTATGAGAGCATCAGAAAGAGAAACTTCATTGTTTTCAATCATTAGATAACAGGGTTCTACATTAATTTTAGCCATTTTGCCCAGGAGAAATAGAGCAATACTGCAGCATTTTCTGTCTTCATCTTGTGAAATCAAGGCAAAGTTATGGCCAGATATGTCCGTGGTAACAGAAGGAAAGTGCATGTTTCATACCAAAGTATAATGCCTTCAGTACTACACAAGCTGCAACTACAGAGAAGTTACTCTGGTAATCTGGTTGTGCCAGCAATTTCCTAAAGCATTAGAGAAGGGATTAAGGGAGAAAAGACAGAAATGCACCCTCATTCGTTCTCCATCTTTTTTTCTGGAACTCCTATTAAAATTTTACTACAAAGCAAAGCATGGACAGGAGGATGTAGAAAAGTCCTGGGGATTTTATTTTCCCTGCTAAACTGTACCACTCCTAATCTCTTCACAGTCGCTGGGACTGGTGATTGATAAACCTTCAGTGATATCAGTCAGTGATGTTTAATGGGGCATGTAGCTGACCAAGTGATCTGTGAAGCTCTCCCTCTGTGGTTTCCAGCTGGGAAGAAATTCTTGTCAACCTCAAGCTACTATGACAGTTTGCAGTTTAATTTCATTTGGACTGCTGTCACACCACATTAGCTCTCTGAACATTTCTGATGGTAGCCAAACACAGATTTGTGGCATTAAAATGGCATAGGAAGATATGGATTTTCTGTTATTCAGTGACTCAAGTATAATCATCACATTAAAAAATAATTCCCCTAAACTGCCTAACTGGGTAGTTTAGAACCCTTAACTCAGGCTTCTAAAGCACAGGTCTTTCTACAAGAGACAGTGGGTGATCTGATTTCCAGTACCTGCTGTGGTCTGAACCCAGCTGTGATGGTGGGAAAAGCGGAAGGTCCACCTATCCCTAGTTCACTTAGCATTGCTCCTCTGTGGGAAATTACTGTCCATTGGACTGAGGGGCTGGATTGCTTGTTCTCTCCTTGCTGTGCGAGCTGCTTCTTGTGTAAACTGCACCTTTATTTGCTCCAATCAAAATGAATTTCCTTAAACATCTTACAGAGTAAACCTGATTGACCTGGTTCTTCTTCGTGCAGTGTACACATGAAACTCGGGTCTGAGGAGACCACAGTTCCTGTGGTCAGGATCAGCCAGGTGTGGCAAGAAGGGGTAATAGAAAAACTGCCCTTTAGCTGTGATAGAGTATTCCCCTGTCTGCATAAGCAACTGATTCTTCTTGGGAGAGAGAAATTTGTGCTCATCCTGCTGGTATACTCTGAAAAAAAGAAACAAATCAAAAATTTTCTGAAATGTTACTGAAATCAGCAAAAACTACATGTACAACAACTCGGGTGAGGAAGAAGATGCTGTTTTCAGATGAAGGTGTACCCCTTTTTTTGCACTTTATCAAGACACTATTGCTTATGATCAGGGGATTTGCTCAGCTTTTCCATGGAACAGAGTGTTTAGTTGAATCTCACTCTTTGCAGTATAAGACTGGAATGAAAATATCATCACTTTCCAAACACAGTGTTTCGCCGCTTCTCTTTTTCTGCGAAGCTGCCTCCCCCTGTTCTGGCACTTTTCTGCTAGTGAAATCATTTTTGTTCTATTCCAAAAGCACTGACGCAATAGGGCAACTGGAAATATACAGGGCAAGTGGCATTTCCCACACTTAGCCCTTTCTTGAAATGTCTGTTATTTTCTTCCATCATCCACTGTGCTAAGGAGGGTCTGTTTTGGGGTAGAGCCTGTCTCAGTGTCATTTAATATTCTGAAAAAAGTCTTTTTTAACTACTGTCTTTAAAAAACAGGTAATCTTTTCAGTTTCTTGGAGTACCTTATGATGCCATGTCCCTCATGTCAGACTTATAGTCATGGTTTACTATCATCCTTTTAATTTTACTTCATTCCTTTTCAAGTATCATCTTCAAGAGTCTTTACATTGGAAGTACTAAAATTCCAGATATACTGCCCAAAAAAGATCTTTGCTCTGCAACAGGTACTGCTGTGGAGTTCAGTGCTTCAGTTTGCATTAAAGGCAATTTTTCAGACATCTATTTTTGTCTCCAAAGTCAGATACAGAGTCCAGAGTCAGAGTCAGATGGAATAATTTGTGAGAATTTGCATGAGACTCCCAATTACTTGTTCCTCTTTCCAGCTCTGCCTGTAGCTCTGCTTATTCCACCATGTTATTCCAGGTTTACACATCCGGCTCAAGTGAATTAAATAGGAGCTGTTCTTCCATGTATAAAGCCAAACATGCTGAAAAAAAGATGGTAGGCATTATAGTGTGGCCAGTCAAGGTTACTAAATGCTCTTTACTTTAAAATATCTGCCTACATCCTAAGGGAAGCATGTAGGAAGATATTCAGATGTGTAGTAACCAGAGGATGTTCATAGCTAGACCTTCTTTTTGTTACATTTGTGTGGAAAAACACAACTTGAACCTACAACTTGAAAGTTTGGAGCTGCAGAAATCATGCTCCACAGGTTAGCCTCAGCTGGGTTCACAAAACAGGCACAGCTGTGATTCAAAATTTCTAATAAAAAGGGAGAGATTCTGGATATGGAGGCCAGCATCAGGGAAACAGGAATGATAGGTTGTAGTTCCTGATCTGGTGAAGAGTAGTTACATAAGCTTCACAGGGCAAGACTGGCAGCTGCAACTAGTTTTGGACAGTATAAATGTCATAAAAAGAAATGCCTTCTGATAATAAATGTATTCTGTTGTGCTGTGATACTGAACTGTCAGCAGTGCCAGCTGGAAGCCCTGGCCTGGGGGCCCAGCCCGGTCCTGCACTGCCCAAACCTGCTGGATCCTGAGTTCAGCCCTCTTGTATTTCCAGGTAGTGCTGCTGCACAGTGTAGAGGGCTCTCTTCCTGCATCCACAATTCAGGTATCCAGATAACATTGTTCAGTTTGAAAATCCCTTGCCTTTGAGAGGTGGAAGAGGGAAAACATTCCTGGCAAAAAATCCATAGAATCAGATCCCAGCTCTGCAGCTGCCAGCTCCCAGATCCCAGCAGTGGGAGAGCAGAGAGGATTGAGAAGTAAAAGACACCTTCTAAACCATGACTCACATAACCCTACAAGTATTGCAGTACCTGGTGATGTTATGACATGATAGTTTTGTTTTCAATTTCATTACTGTCATATCCAATTAGGTTTGATCCAAATTAAATCTAGTTATGCAGAAGGAGGAAGAAGGATTTAAATTTATTTTCTCTAGTGTAGATAAAAGCTTTTACCTACAGGCTACAGAACATACGAAGAATGGCACTGAATCCATCACCTAGTGCTCTGTCATTCAATCCCAGATGTAAGGCCCTGACAGTGAATCTTGAGGGGAATGGAAATCTCCCACTCTTGGAAAAACAGTGCTGACTCTCTTCTCCTCTTGCCAGTACTTTTCCTTGGTTAGCTAATGATGTTCTTTGCTCTGTTTGTGATGGGCCAGGCACTAAATGGCAGAGTATTTAAAAAGCAGATGCTACAAATTACATCCTAAATCCTCCTAGGAAATTAATTCCCATGTCCAAGTCCTGGAAGATGAGATAACTACTCCCTACTACCTTGCATGGATATTAAAGAAATACATTCAGGTCTAAGAGGCACTCAGGTACCATAGTGAGGAGAAATGCAGCCTGCAGAGGATAATTCCACCTTCAGACGACGCTATGGAGTGCAGTAAATGACATTTGGTGAGCTGCACGCTGAAAAACAAGAAGAAAGCAAATATTAAATGGCTGCTAGCTGCATGAGAATCTTGTGCTGAATGAGAGGAAGGTTAAAAAAAAGGTACATCATAAAAGTGTATCATTGTTTGAAAATCTGAAGCAATGGGTAATAAAGAAAGAAATTTTCAAAGTCACCTTCTGAGAGGAGATTCTAGAGTTCATGATCTGTAACCTTTTCTTTAAGATTGTTATGTTAGAGCTCATCTTGTCACATTAATCCTTTAAAAAGAAAAAGGTAAAGAACAGATTTTTGAACTTATAGTCTAATGTCTTTACCTTTACTCACAGTTTATGTTCCTGTTGTAACTTGTGCTTCCTGAGAATCTTAGCTACTCAGGATATGCAATAAATTTACTGGTTTTAGAATTCTGTAAGAGGATTTTTCATATCCTTATTCCTACAAAAAACTCCGTGGAATTTGGATTGTCTGCTGCCTGTTAATTGCATCCTTATATGTAGCAAGTTTTCTAATTGTTTCAGCACTTATCAATAAGAGAAAGACATTTGGCTGGTTTGAATAAATTGAAACTTGAAAATACCCAGGACTTCAGAAC
>VXBR01009218.1:73101-86136 GCA_013400215.1 Cisticola juncidis | reverse complement strand
GTTTTTTTGGGTTTTTTTTTTTGTTTTGTTTTGTTTTTTTGTTTTTTGGGGTTTTTTTGTTTTTTTTAATTATTATTTTATAGGAAACCCGGATAAAATCCTTCCTGGGTCCTTCCTGGAGCACCCCGTGCTGGTCGCCCGCGGTGGCCTCGGGGTGGGGCTGCCAGGGGGGCACCTCAAATCCCCTCCCGAGGCCCAGTTTGGGCTCCCAGCGGTTCCAGTTAAACCAGTGCGGGCACAGCCCCTCGTTAGCGCTCCCAACACGGTTTTTTTCCCCCCTTGAGGGCTTGCACTTCAATCGTTCCACATTCCTGAGCAGGCTCGAAGTCCAACCCTGGGAATTCCTCTCCTTTTTCCACCAAAATCCCTCCCTCAGCCCACCGGGATGGAGCTCCCCGCTCAGCTGAGCTGATCCAGGGGGTGTTTTGGAGCCGGGGATGTTGTTTGAAATCTGATTTAATTCCACCTCTGCATCCTTTGGATGCACAACCTGGCCCTGAGCTTTGCTTTGAGGGGAGGAAAACGCCCTGGGCTGGGAATTCCTCCTTGCCTGGGGAGTGTCACGGGGTTATTCCTTCTGAAAACAAAAATATTTCGGGGCTGGGGATTCTCATGACAAGAAAAAAGGTTGAGTCTCAAACAAACAACCTCAGGCCTCTTCCACTGAACCATTCCATGCTTGGACACAAAAAAAAAGGGAATAAACACAGGAATTTTATCAGCCAGCCCTGACCAGACTGGCTCTCCAGGAGCGTGGAACAGCTTGGAAAAGAGGTGTTGGAGCAGCTTGCAACGGGCCGGGATGCAAAACTGCTATTGAGACATAATGGCCTTTTCCAACAGGTTCTGGGAGCTTGGAAGGGATCTGTGACCATCTGGATTCAGCTCCCGGGAGGAAATCAGCCTTCCTGCCTCAGGGAAGCAGCGGGAGCAGGGCAGCTCCGCAAGGCCGGAATTCACAGCCTCCTCGGGCTCCCGGGTTTGGGTTGGAAAAGGGGAAAAGCTGCGGGAGGGAGCGGCCAAAATCCGTGTGGGAAACGTGATTCCAGACGGGGATTCCTGAAGAGAGCCACAGACAGCCCCAAAAACTCCTCCAGGCCACGTGTGAGGAGAAGCACATGGAGGAAAAGGGAAAATCCTGGCGGGAGCAGGGGAAGGAGAAGGAAGGGGAAGGGGAAGGAGAAGGAGAAGGAGAAGGAGAAGGAGAAGGAGAAGGAGAAGGAGAAGGAGAAGGAGAAGGAGGTGTCACCTCCAAGCCAGCATCGAGCTGTCCCCACGTGCCCCAGATGGGAAAAAATCCTTCTGGGAATATTTTGGGATCCTTTCTATGTCTCTGCCTCCCTGCCCCTGCTGGTGCCACCCCTCCTGCTCCGTCCCCTTCATCCACCTGCTCCTCCTGGTGGCTTGGCCACCCCCGGGGTGGTGACAGAGGTGTCCCCAAGCCACACCTGGGGCAGGAGGGAGGGGGACACGACCCCTGAGGCAGAGGAGCTCCTGCTCCTGTCCCTCCCACCCAGCCTGGNTTCTTGGGGGGATTCCTGGGGGGATTCCCGGGAGGATTCCTGGGTGGATTCCTGGGAGGATTCTTGGGGGGATTCCTGGGGGGATTCCCGGGAGGATTCCTGGGTGGATTCCTGGGAGGATTCTTGGGGGGATTCCTGGGGGGATTCCCGGGAGGATTCCTGGGTGGATTCCTGGGAGGATTCTTGGGGGGATTCCTGGGGGGATTCCCGGGAGGATTCCTGGGTGGATTCCTGGGAGGATTCTTGGGGGGATTCCTGGGGGGATTCCCGGGAGGATTCCTGGGTGGATTCCTGGGAGGATTCTTGGGGGGATTCCTGGGGGGATTCCCGGGAGGATTCCTGGGTGGATTCCTGGGAGGATTCTTGGGGGGATTCCTGGGGGGATTCCCGGGAGGATTCCTGGGTGGATTCCTGGGAGGATTCTTGGGGGGATTCCTGGGGGGATTCCCGGGAGGATTCCTGGGTGGATTCCTGGGAGGATTCTTGGGGGGATTCCTGGGGGGATTCCCGGGAGGATTCCTGGGTGGATTCCTGGGAGGATTCTTGGGGGGATTCCTGGGGGGATTCCCGGGAGGATTCCTGGGTGGATTCCTGGGAGGATTCTTGGGGGGATTCCTGGGGGGATTCCCGGGAGGATTCCTGGGTGGATTCCTGGGAGGATTCTTGGGGGGATTCCTGGGGGGATTCCCGGGAGGATTCCTGGGTGGATTCCTGGGAGGATTCTTGGGGGGATTCCTGGGGGGATTCCCGGGAGGATTCCTGGGTGGATTCCTGGGAGGATTCTTGGGGGGATTCCTGGGGGGATTCCCGGGAGGATTCCTGGGTGGATTCCTGGGAGGATTCTTGGGGGGATTCCTGGGGGGATTCCCGGGAGGATTCCTGGGTGGATTCCTGGGAGGATTCTTGGGGGGATTCCTGGGGGGATTCCCGGGAGGATTCCTGGGAGGATTCCCGGGTGGATTCCCGGGTGGATTCTCTTGTTCCTTGCACCCAGCACATCCTGCAGGTTCCTCTGTATCCCCACCACATCCCACAGGCCTCTCCCTTCCCATTCCCTGGAAAATCAGCCCCAGTGACCGGCAACATCCCGGTTCTCCATCAGGGACCTAAATCCCGAGGGGAATCCCCGCTGTTATCCCGATTTTTGCCACCTCTTTTCTTCTCCCCACGCTTTTCTGGCTGCTCTGGAAGTGAAGCAGAGAGCAGTGCCCGGCCTGGGCAGTGCCAGGCCTCGAGGAGACCCAGCAGCACCGAGTTAAAATAAATAACCCCAAAATAGAAAACATCGCTCCACCAGGCTCTTCCCTAGAAAAAAAGAAAGAAAAAAAAAAGAAAGAGAAGAAAAAAAAAAGAGAGAGAGAGAGAGAGAGAAAGGAAAAAAAAAAAAAATCCGGCTTCCCTGATGATTTCCCTTTAAAGCCAGCCCCTAATATTTGGATTAATTTGCCTTTAATGCCTCCCAGGCTGGGAACTTGTAGGTGGAGTTTTTTAGCCCGAAAAATGAATTAAATCAGCCGAGTTGTATCAGCCAAGTTACAAACCCATCAAAACCCGGGGCCAGATCCTGATCTCATCCCGGAGGGGGCGGAGGGGGGTAAATCCAGCGCCGGGAAGGTTTTTTTGTCACGGTGCCGAGCTCCGCGATTGGACCCCCCGGGTTTCTCATGGAAACACTGAGTGACTTTGGAGCACAAGGCAGAGTCAGGCGTCTGTAAAATCTCTCTCCATTCAAGGGCTAAATATAGGGAGAGGCAGCGCCAGCGCTGTGCCGGGGGATAAATAAACCCCGGAGAGGCTCTGCGGGAATGCCGGGGGGTCCTGGGGGTCCGCAGCTGCTTGGAAAAGGGATTTAAGGGATTTTTAAATTTTTTTCCTGCTTTTTGTCCTTCTCCCTGCTCATCCCTGAGCTGCAGGACTCGGAGGGGCCTGCCCGAGGCTCGGATTCCTGCCTGGAATTTGGGATGCCAAATTTGGGATTCCTTCCTGCCTGGAATTTGGGATGCCGATGGGAAAGGTCCCATCACGGGCATCCGCAGCGATTCCCTGCTCTGCTCCCGGATTTTCCCTCGCTCCGAGGCCTTTGGAGACCCGAAAAAATTTCCCGCAGCCACGGAACTGCTAATTACCCATCACCGCACTAATGAACCTCTCCTAGCCCATTCCTGCTCCCAATTACTCCAACAGCCCCGTTAATTCCTAATTAAGCAGCTCCTCCATCGAGGAAAAGGGGCCTGACAGGAGAAATGAAAACTCCAGAGGAGGAATTTGGGAATTGGAAGGGTTTTTTTACTTTATGGCCGTAATTAGGAGGCGGAATTGTTTGCTCACCTACGGAATTCATCACCAAAGTACCCGGGAGCCTTTTCCCTTCCTGAATTNGAATTCATCACTAGAGTCCCCGGGAGCCTTTTCCCTTCCTGAATTCATCACCAAAGTACCCGGGAGCCTTTTCCCTTCCTGAATTCATCACTCAAGTGCCCGGGAGCCTTTTCCCTTCCTGAATTCATCACCAAAGTACCCGGGAGCCTTTTCCCTTCCTGAATTCATCACTAAAGTGCCCGGGAGCCTTTTCCCTTCCTGAATTCATCACTAAAGTGCCCGGGAGCCTTTTCCCTTCCCCATCCCTGCGCATTCCCGGCAGGAAGCACGGCAGGATTTAAATCTGTTTAGGGCCTGTTATTAAACCCCCCCAAAAATCTGCGACAGCTCAGGAGGAGCCTCTGGGCTGCTCCTTCCCGAGCATCCCTGGGCGGGATGAGGCGGAATTTTGGGATGCTGGATCCGCCTTTTCCACGGATCCTCTCCAGGGCATTTCCCAGGGAAACAACTCCAGGGAAAACCCCCAGACGCTCCTCTCCCTCCCTCCCGAAATGAACATTTCTCCCTCCGGTTCCGACCTCGTTTCGCTCCTCACATCAAGGAGGAGCCCCGCGCTGGGTGCTCGCAGCGCGGTAACAGCTCGGGGACCTCGGTGGGCCCGGGATGTCCCCGCTGGCGGCGGTGACAGCGCGGTGGGCGGTGCTGAAGGGGACGGGAGCGAAGTGACAGCGAGGGAGAGGGAGAGGAACGCTGTGCCCGTCACTGCCGAGCTGTCAGCCCCGAGCTGGGGTGCGGGGGAGCTCCCAGCCCTGCTTTGGGATCTCTCTTTCCCTCCAGGGATGCAGGGAGAAGGTGCTGGAAGAGCTGGAGATGCCCTTGGTCCGAGCTGGGGTGCGGGGGAGCTCCCAGCCCTGCTTTGGGATCTCTCTTTCCCTCCAGGGATGCAGGGAGAAGGTGCTGGAAGAGCTGGAGATGCCCTTGGTCCGAGCTGGGGTGCGGGGGAGCTCCCAGCCCTGCTTTGGGATCTCTCTTTCCCTCCAGGGATGCAGGGAGAAGGTGCTGGAAGAGCTGGAGGTGCCCTTGGTCCCACCTGGATCCCGGTGACCCCACAGAGGGCAGGGCTGAAACCCCAGGATGTGACAGCGAGGGCAGGGATGGCACCGGCCGGGCCACTTCTGTCACCTTCAGAGGGCTGTGGGGTCGGGAGGAGCTTTCCCAGAGGGGCAAATCCCAAAATCTGAAATTTGGAGGCCAAAGTGGCGGTGAAAGGCTCAGGGGCAGCCCCTGTGTCACAGCCGGAGCCTCCAGGCATTCCCATCCTCCAGAATCCTCGGGATTTGTGCTTCCAGAAAGGTCGATTTTCCCCCTAAGCCACCCTCAGGTGCTTGGAGGGTGCTGGGTGACAGTAAAGGGTGTTGATACCACACGGGAGCACACAAAAATGGGATTAAATACCCAAAAAAGGGATGAAATACCCAATAAAAGGGATGAAATACCCAATAAAAGGGATGAAATACCCAAAAGAGGGATGAAATACCCCCCAAAAAGGTGAAATACCCAAAAAAGGGATGAAATACCCAAAGGAAGGGTGAAATACCACCCCCCCCCAAAAAAAAAGGATGAAATACCCAAAAAAAGGGATGAACTACCCAAAAAAGGGGATGAAATACCCCAAAAAGGATGAAATACCCAAAGGAAGGGTGTAATACCCAAAAAAGGGATGAAATACCCAATAAAAGGGATGAAATACCCAATAAAAGGGATGAAATACCCAAAAGAGGGGGGAAATATCCAATAAAAGGGGTGAAATACCTAATAAAAGGGATGAAATACCCAAAAGAGGGGGGAAATATCCAATAAAAGGGGTGAAATACCTAATAAAAGGGATGAAATACCCAAAAGAGGGGGGAAATATCCAATAAAAGGGGTGAAATACCTAATAAAAGGGATGAAATACCCAAAAGAGGGATGAAATACCCCCCAAAAAGGTGAAATACCCAAAAAAGGGGTGAAATACCCAAAAAATGGATGAAATACCAAAAAAAGGGGATGAAATACCCAAAAGAGGGGTGAAATACCCAAAGGAAGGGTGAAATACCAAAAAAATGGGTGAAATACCCAAAAGAGGGGTGAAATATCCAATAAAAGGGGTGAAATACCTAATAAAAGGGATGAAATACCCAAAAAAGGGTATGAAATACCCCAAAGAGGGATGAAATACCCAAAAAAGAGGTGAAATACCCCAAAAGAGGGGTGAAAATGGATGGAAAAATCTCAGCTGCAAAGGTGACCTCTTGCCAAAACAGGGAGAAAGAAGGAATAGGGAAAACCAGCCACAATTCCAAGCGTTTCCTCGGGAAAACAAACCAGGAACTGCTCCTTTATTGGAATAATAACCATCAATAATGCATCGCTAAGGAGCTGCAGATGAGCGCAATTAAAAAAAAGCAGCACATTCCCCGAGCATAAAAAAAATCAGAAATTATTGCTCGCAGCTTTCCCGAGATTTATGGAAATGAAGAAGTTCCTGGAGTGAAAGGCAAGGGAGAAGGGGGGAAAAATAATAAAAAAAGGCAGGGGAAAAAAATTAAAAAAAAAAAAAAAGGGCCCTGATGTAGGGATTTATAAATATTTTACAGCCGAGGAGGAGTGGGGAGCTGTGGATAAAGATGGGATTGCGGGCGGCCAGGGTGGGAGGAAGGAATTAATCACAAAACACGGAGGAGAAACTTTCCTCTGGGAGAGCAGGGCCCACGAGGGGCCGGGAAAGGCTGGAATTCCCTCAGGGAGGTGCAGGTGTGGTGCCCTCCCTCCCCCTGGCAGCGTGAAATACACAAAAAAGAGGTAAAATACCCCCCAAAACAGGGGTCAAATACCCTAACGAGAGGTTAAATATCCAATAAGAGGGGTGAAATACCCAAAAAAGGGTGAAATGCCCAAAAAGAGGTGAAATACCAAAAAAGGGGGTGAAATACCCTCCCAAAAAGGGCTGAAATACCCAAAAAAGGGTGAAATACCAAAAAAGAGGTGAAATGCCAAAAAAAGGGGGTGAAATACCCTCCCAAAAAGGGCTGAAATACGCAAAAAAGGGTGAAATACCCAAAAAGAGGTGAAATACCCTCCCAAAAAGGGCTGAAATACGCAAAAAAGGGTGAAATACCCAAAAAGAGGTGAAATATCCTCCCAAAAGGAGGAGGCACAGAGAATTCCTCCCCTCCTGGAGGAGGCACCGAGAATTCCTTGGGAGGGCGGGAATGCAAATATTGACCGGGAAAAGCTCCTGGATAAGGGCTGGGAAAGGCACCCTGGGGGAGGAGGAGGGGACTCGGTGTCACTGTGGCTTTGGGGACACTCGGACACCCCGGAATTGCCATCCCAGGGTGGTGGGGCAGGAGAGGGGATCCCGGGGAGTGGGATAATCCTGGATCCTGGCGTTCCCAAATCCCTCTTATCACCGTCCAGGCTGGCAGGTCCCCCTCACCTCCTGCTCCAGGAAATGTCCCCCGGGATGGGGACAGCAAAGCCCTGTGTCCCTGGTGGGGACAGGAGTGTCACCTCCTCCCTTCAGAGGAGCAGAGGGAAGCCAAGGCCGCTCCGTGGGATCCCGGGATGGTTTGGGTGGGGACAGGGACACCACTGTCCCAGGGTGCCCCAAGCTGGCCTGGGACACTCCCAGGGGTGGGGCAGCTCCAGGTTTGTGGAGCTGGAGCTGTTCCCGCTCTGTCCCTGGAGCCAGGGGAGGCTGGGGCTCCTCAGGACCTGCAGGGATCCTCCCCAGCCTGGAATATTTTCCTTTTCCCTGCCAGTGCCTGGCTCGTGCTTCCCAGGGACTTTGCAGCAGCTGGAACAGCCCAGCCTTGCTCCATCCAGGCTGAGCACAGGGACAATCCTGGACCAGTGTGGGATCTTATTCCCGGCTCCAAACCTGGCTCTGTCTGCTGGGTCCTGGGTGCTGAGAGCTCCTTGACCCCCCTCCATTCCTCCATCCCTTCATCCCTCCCTCCATCCTTCCCTCCATGGATCCATCCCTCCCTCCACCCATCCATCGCTCCATGGATCCATCCCTCCCTCCACCCATCCATCGCTCCATGGATCCATCCCTCCCTCCACCCATCCATCGCTCCATGGATCCATCCCTCCCTCCACCCATCCATCGCTCCATGGATCCATCCCTCCCTCCACCCATCCATCGCTCCATGGATCCATCCCTCCCTCCACCCATCCATCGCTCCATGGATCCATCCCTCCCTCCATCCATCCCTCGCTCCATCCATCCCTCCCTCCATGGATCCATCCCTCCATCCCTTCCTCCTCCCGTGCCCGTATCCAGCCTGGAAAAGCTCCATGGCTCCTGCTGGGAGCCTCTGCAGGTATGGAAACCCTCCCAGGGCTTCTTTAAAAACCCAAGAATTTCTCCTGGCGAGAGAGAAATGAGTCACAGCAGGGGGAGAGGGAGAGGAGAGGGAGAGGAGAGGGAGCTCAGGAGGGAAGGAGAGCCGGCAGCAGGGCTGGGACAGGCCGGGAAAAGGGATGGGAATTCACTGGGAAGCAGCCGTGGGACACCTGGCAGGGCTGGAGATTTGGGACCCAGCCACTGTCACCCCCCACCCCCAAGCTGAGGGCAGGATTTTCCCTGCAGGTTTTCCCTGCAGGGTTTTCGCTGCATGTTTTCCCTGCAGGGTTTTCCCTGCATGTTTTCCCTGCAGGGTTTTCCCTGCAGGATTTTCCTGCAGGGTTTTCCCTGCAGGGTTTTCCCTGCAGGGTTTTCACTGCATGTTTTCCCTGCAGGGTTTTCCCTGCATGTTTTCCCTGCAGGGTTTTCCCTGCAGGATTTTCCTGCAGGGTTTTCCCTGCAGGGTTTTCCCTGCAGGATTTTCCCTGCAGGATTTTCACTGTATGTTTTCCCTGCATGTTTTCCCTGCAGGATTTCCCTGCAGCCACGGAGCTTTTGGCACCCAGGGATGCAGGACTGGAAAATCAGATCCCTGCTTGCTTGGGAAGGTGACAGGGACATCCCCCACGCTGCCCCCACACAGCGCAGGGTCAGGAGGGATCTTTCCGTGGAAAAGGCAGGATTGGAACTGCCCTGGGAGCTTTGGGGTCCCCGTCCCTGGAGGTGTCCACGTATGGCCTGGGTGTGACACTCGGGGTGACAACGCGGGGGTCGCACACAGCTCGGACTCCACAATCCCAGGGGGACTCGGACCTCGCTGAGTCCGGGACTCAGGGAGCACCTCGGGCTGCAGGGATCACCTGGGATCCCCGGGGTCACCTGGGATCCCCGGGATCACCCCGGATCCCCGGGGTCACCCCGGATCCCCGGGATCGGCGGAGGGTCGGCGCTGCGGCTCTGGCACAGATGTCCCTCCCTCCCTTCGCTCCCTCCCTGCCGTGCCTGTGTCGCACATCAGTGGTGACGCCAGCAGCTCCTGTCCCCGCTGGCTGCTGAGACAGCCGATCCCGCTCCCGGCTCTGACGTCGGAACCTGCCCTTCATTTCCAGGGTGTTTTTTTCCCAGTGTTTTCTCCCTTTTTTCTCCCTTTGCCCCGCTCCGGACAGTGACAGGAGGGGATGGAGCACCGGGACGCCCCGCGCCTGGCACGGCCCGGCTCCCCCGGAGCAATCCGGGCAAAGAGGGGCCGCGGGCTGGGCTGGCAGCGCCCCCGGTGAACCCGGGTCAGGAATGACACATCTCATCCATAAAGGATGGCCGTGGATGAGGTTGAGCTCCCGGGGGGAAAAATAAAATAAAAACAACCAAGGAAGGGCAGGAGGGGAGGGAGGAAAGGGGCAAAGGTCCAGGGGAGGTGTTGGAGGTAGGGATGCAAACCTGAGAACAGGTGGGCTCCTAGAGCCAAACCCTGTCCAGGTGTGCTCCCACAGCCAAACCCTGTCCAGGTGTGTTCCCACAGCCAAACCCCTGTCCAGGTGTGCTCCCACAGCCAAACCCCTGTCCAGGTGTGTTCCCACAGCCAAACCCTGTCCAGGTGTGCTCCCACAGCCAAACCCTGTCCAGGTGTGCTCCCACAGCCAAACCCCTGTCCAGGTGTGTTCCCACAGCCAAACCCCTGTCCAGGTGTGCTCCCACAGCCAAACCCCTGTCCAGGTGTGCTCTGGGATCCAAACCTGAGCCCAGGTGTGCTCTGCTGGCTGAGTCCAGAGAAGGACAATTGGTGATGGAAACGTTCATGGGGACACATCCATGTCCAGCCTGTGGGGACACATCAGTGTCCAGCCTGTGGGGACATCAGTGTCCAGCCTATGGGGACATCAGTGTCCAGCCTATGGGGACATCAGTGTCCAATCTGTGGGGACAGATTAGTGTCTGGCCTGGAGACAGATCAATGTCCAGCCTGTGGGGACATCAGTGTCTGGCCTGGGGACACATCAGTCCAGCCTGGGGACACCTCAGCTGCTTTTTGTCCCTGGTTCCCAGCGGAGCAGCCGGGCCGGGCTCCTCATTCCCGCGGAGCTTTTAGAGGGAAGGGGAGCCTGGGGAAGGGCGCGGGGGCGGCGGCGCTCGGAGCCCCGTGAGCCGCTCCCTCCCTCCCTCCCTGAAGCAGAAGTTCTCTCCTTCCCTCTCCCTCCCCACTCAGATTTTCCAGTCACCCGGTGCTGATGGAAACTCGGCCGCTCTCTGCCCCTTCCTTCTCCAGGGCTTTTGGGTGTCGGGTTTTTTTTAATTTCCAGCTCCCCCCAGCACTGACTGACCCTTGGAGGACAAAGCATCGCCCCTGGCACCGGCCCGGGGCGGGGCTCGCCTGGTTCTGCTCCGGGCAGGGGAGATCCACAGGGAAAAGCGTAAAATTCCCGTTCCCAGCTCCATTGGGAATCCCCAGCAAATGGGGGACAACCCTCAGCAGAGCCCAGTGTGACACGGGGGCTGGGGACAGGGAGGGGACACCGAGGGGGACAGGGATGCAGCATCCTCTTTTCTTTGGGATTGCTTAAGGAAAGCAGCATCCCTCTTTTCTTTGGGATTTGTCAAGAAAAGCAGCATTCCCCTTTTCTTTGGGATTCATCAGGAAAAGCAGCATTCCCCTTTTCTCTGGGATTTGTAAGGGACAGCCAGGAGCAGCATCCCCATTTCTTTGGGATTTGTCAGGGAAAGCTGGAACATCATCCCCCTTTTCTTTGGGATTTTTCAGGAAAGCTGGAACATCATCCCCCTTTTCTTTGGGATTTTTCAGGACAGCTGGAACATCATCCCCCTTTTCTTTGGGATTTGTCAGGGACAGCCGGGAGCAGCAGAGGCGCAGCTGCTGCCCCAGGGGACAGGGAGAGCCCAGCCTGGAGCACCCAAACCTCCAAAAGGGACAGCCCTGCCTCCCTCCAGTGACACTCATGACACAGTGGAAAATCCCGATATTTAAGCGTTTTGGGAATCTGGAAGCGGCTGTAAAAAGCTCCCCACCCACGGAGAGCCTCTCTGGAGCTCCCCAGCAGAGCTGGGCACCCGCAGCTCCCGGCCACCTTCACCCCTCCTTTCCTGGCAGCAAAACCGCTCCCGGCAGGGCTGGATCCCTCCCTGATCCCGCCTGGATCCCGCCTGGATCCAGCCCGATTCCCCGGAGGCATCTCTGGCTCCTCTCCCCCACAGTGCACCAGCTCGGGCTTAATCAACGCCTTAATTATTCATTAAGGAGCCCCCAGGTTGGAATCGGCCCGAATTGTGCCAGGAGAGGCACAAGGGCTCTCATTCCCTAAATCTGCTCCTAATTAGGAGTGGATTCACCCCTACAATTAACTGCTGGAGTCCTTCATTAGTGCCTGGATAGCCAGATCTGTTTGGGAGAGGAGGCAGCAGGGTAATTAATCAAGTCGCAGCTAATTGAGGGGAGAGTCCAAACCCGCGGCCGAGTCCCCGCACCTGGCCGGGGGACAGCGGGTGGCTCCAGCGGAAAGTTGGCTTTGGGACAAGCGGGATTTGGGGCATTTTTTCCCGGCTCTGGCGGTGCTCCGTGGGCGCTGGCAGCCCCAGGGACTGTCGCTTGGCGTGACACGGCGCCGGTGTCCCCGCTCGCCCCGGCCCCGTGTCCCCGCCTGCCCGCTCCTTGTCACCGCCGAGCCCCGAGGGAGCCGCGGATTTGGGGCAAGCTGGAACTGGAGCTGGAACTGGCGGCTCTGATTCCTCCCCAGGAGCGTGTGAGGCAGCAGGATCGCATTTCCCCCATGATTTCCCCCATTTTCCCCATGATTTCCCCCATTTTCACCGTGATTTTCCCTATTTTCCCCACTATTTTTCTTATTTTCCCCATGATTTCCTCCATGATTTCCTCCATGATATTCCCCGTTATTTTCCTTATTTTCCCCATTTCCCCCATGGTTTTCCCCATTATTTCCCTTATTTTCCCCATTTCCCCATGATTTTTCCCTGTGCCCTGGGTGCTCCCCAAACCCGAGAAATCCCCTCGGGGAAAGACAGGGAATATTCAATATTCCCTTTCCCGCGGCACCGCCACCACCCTCAGAGCAAACCCAGCAGGAGCTCAGACCTTTCCCAAACCTCCTTAAATCCCTCTCAGCGCTCCCGTGCCTCAGTTTCCCACCCCCGCGGGCTGCACGAGGCTCGGGGCACCCGAAAGCGCCGGGTGCTAAAATTAGGATTTAGGGAAGTGAGAGTCTTTCTGCGCCTCAGCGTTTTCGTTTTCCCTCAGCGTGGAAAAAAGAAATGACACCCACCCCACGCCCAGCCCCTCCAGGAAATGAGCACTGAAATCATCTGGGGGAAGGCGCAGGGTCATTCCCAGAAGGTCCAGGAGGCTCTCGGGGCTGTTTTTGCAGCAGTTTGGTCAAAATTGGGGAGGCGCAAACCCCGGGCTCCCGCCGCTTTTGCCAGGTTGGGAGGGTCCCAAAAAACCGCGAGGATTTTGCTACCGAGGCGATTTCAAACAGAGATATTTAGGAGTGAAAAAAAAAACCAAAAACCAAAAACCAAAAAACAAAACAAAAAAAAAACCCACAGGAAAAAGGGAAAAATGGGGGGAAAACTCCGCTGTGAAGTGAGGGAGTGGCAGAGCCGCGCTCTGCGCTGATGGCTCTGGTGAAGTCACGTTAAAAACTGGAGCAAAGCGGAGCTGGCAGGGATCAATGCCAGCAGCACCAGAAACTGGGACGCGCTCTGAGCCGGGCTGGGGGCGGCTGGGCCGCCGTGGCTCCCTCTGGGGTCGCCCCGCTGGCCCCGGCCCTGCCT
>VXBR01009217.1:353771-373674 GCA_013400215.1 Cisticola juncidis | reverse complement strand
AGTGCGAACGGAGAAGCCTCGCTTTCTTTCTTCTGGCCCCTCTTCCCCCTGGGGATCTCCAGACTCTTCCCCCTCCCCTCTCTCCCCTTCCCCCTCTCTGTCCATGCTGCTTCCTGGAACCGAACTCTGAATAAACCCTCACCTCATCAGCACCCTGCTCATCAACACCAGCATCTGAGTATCTTTGCCTGCCAGCACAAGAACACCCACGACTCTAAGACCCAGGGAATCCTCCCCGGGGTCCCCCCAAAATACACACCACAATAAACAGGATTCTCCTATTCCATGCCATAACATGTGCATTGCAGTCCAGATTATACTGGAGAAGTAGTCTCGATTCTTCACAGAATCTAGCAATCAATTCCTGTCTAAATACAAGTCTGTCTGACCTTGGAATAAATACACACTGCTCCTTATGATGAGGATCTTGTCATTTACAATTTAGAAAAATATTAACAGTTTCTCCCACCAAGAACAATATTTATTTATTTAGTTACTTACTTGCTAACTACATTCCAGTGCAGATGTGATGCAATGCCTTTTGTCAATATTCCTACAGCATGTATGTGAATATTCATGAAGCTACACTTTTCTGGATGTTCTTAGGTAAAGCCAGTACTTGCAATTGAGAAGATGATAAAATCAGAGACCTTACTGAGGGAATGTTACTGCTTACTGAAGGTCAAGGGACTGAGCTTTATGAGTAGAGGCATCTCTTCTAGTTGTATAATCCTGTTTTAATTCAGCAACTAAAAAATATACTATGTAAGAAAATAAAATAGAATTGAAACAGGATCTTACTGTTGCAAGTGTCTCTCCACACATAATGTCTTAAGGCTTAAAAAACAGCCTTTTCCAGTCCTCTGATAGTCACAGCAAAATTATTTTCATACTGATTATGCTTTAGAAATCCAAGATTTTTATGAATATGATCATGAGCTTAGTAGAATTACAACTAATGGAACAACCTGGTGACTGCATGAATTATGTATCATTTTAATTGCTTTTGATGACTGACTCAATTCATAAAGATTAGTGCTCATGTAAACTAGAATTGCAACAGTCAAAGAGAATAGAATATAGACACTATGGTATAATTTTCCTCTGCTGTTTTATTGGTATCCCTTTATAGTTTAAAATATTTGCATCTGGTACATAACCACATATCAAATCTGTGTATTGATAATATACATGGAATATACTTGAAAAGAAAGCAAATATTCCAGAAGAAAAATACATACAAAACAATGCTGACAAGAATAGTCCATTGTCCAAGTATTATTATTTCATTTTTAAAAGCTTTGCAAAGTTTAAAGCTGCAATTTTGCATGTGGAAAGCTCTTTTCTGACTGTTTTCTCCAGACTGAATTGACGCAGGTAATTTCAGTTAGTCTTTCTTGCTGCTCCTAGAGAAGTATCCTTGTGTAATCCTGTGCCATCTTAGGTAATGTGCCTCAGCATTACTGGATTCAGCACCACTGACTACCCACAAGATGTGCTTGGCAGCAATACACTCCAGATGGTGAACTAAAAACCCTGCTTTTCTGCAGCAGCAGTAGCATCTGGGTATGCGGCTGCCTTTCTTCTTGTTTTCTGTTCAACCTACTTGGCTCATTTCCCTATTTTATATCATCGTAGATATCAAAATACTTGTGAGAAAAGCTGTTTTTAGGATGCATTTTCTTGTTAATGAAAAGTGATTAATCTTTCTGATCTGCTTCAAAAAGTTAAAAGTTTGGGAGTGAAAGTGATAAAATAGGAAGCATTGTATTGTATATCCCATGGACTGAAAACCCTTTAGATTTAGAGGCCATCTAGTTTTATTAGGAAATACTCTGTTTTTCACATGTTTAGAGAATTAGGCAGCATAAGTGAGAATGATCTGGAGATAATCTTCAGCAGATTCTCACGTGAACTAAAACTATAAATTTAAATTCACTCTTGTAGTTATTCGCAAAACTTGTGCAGGCCTTCAAAAGGTTCAGAAAAAGAGGATTAAGCTAGATAAGGTCTGTAGAGTACAAGTGTTTTGCAGTAAAATTTGAGGTGAAGGAATTTAGAATGAAGAACACTTATCAAATTTTTCCTGGCTTATCAAGAGCTTGATCTAGATGAAAACAAAGATTTTTTTCCATGTTAAGAAGAGAAAGATGTCACCTTTTCATATCAGAGTGAAAACTTGATCTGTCATTCGTTTATTTTTCTTCTAGGGAAAAAAACACAGAATCTATTTTTTTTTTTTTTTTTGTATTTGGCAGTGTTAAAAATAGTGGAAAACCTATCTTAGTCCTTGCATTTAGGTTATTGGTTGTCAGATACTGGTTTTGAATATGTTATAAACATCCATTCTAGCAATCCAAACTAAGGCTGTTTACAGATGGCTGTACACACCATATCTGACCTCTCCTGAGATAAATCATGCAATTAATGCTATTCAGATAAAAGTGCAGGGTGAGAATAGATGGGATACAGGTGGGTCATACAACTTGCAGATGTGTATGCAAGCCTATGCAAAGAGAAATGGAGATCCGTATTTTCTACCTCTGAAGACTTTCAGTGATACACTGCATTTGCCCATGCTTGAAGAAAAATTGTCATGGGGAGAAGAGATGTCATTTATGCTGGAAACTCAAAATTCTGTATGTGTTAAAGCAAATGTGATATCTTATTATCAAGTTAAAAAATAATCTACCCTTGTGTTTGCGTATGAAATTCTTAAATTACAGAATCACAGAATTATATTAAAGATTTGCTATTAACCTTAATAGAATGGCAATTAACAAATGATTTTTCCAACAATTAAAAATTCCTAAAGGAGTTTGACAAATCAAGGTACTCAGTTCTCAGTTGTAGAACTCCCAAGTCAAAGACCAAATTCATCTTCAGAGTAGAATTTCTTACACAATACAAATATACAAATGAAGTATTTGACTTCACAGTACATTTATCTGTAATTATTCTGTGTGTTGCACTGGCTCTAGTATTTGTTTTAAAGAAAGCTCTACTGTACTGTAGAGCAGTGGAAGTTTTCTAACTGTATTGAAAATTTATACATATGGCTTGCATACATTGATACTAAAAAAATCCTAAATGCTTTATAGGCTCTGAAACTTAGAATATAATTACAGTTATGTAAAAGTAAGCTAGATTGTGATTTGTGGGCACTAGAAATTTAAAATATTCACTTGCATTACAGAACTATTTATATAGTAATAGATCCATGGTTTTGAATAATGAAGGCAAGAGTATTTAAGATATTGTTCTCCAAATTACCATAACAAGGGATGTAGACTTCCACAGGTAGCTCTGATCCCATTCATATCCCATTCCTTTCATGCAGCAGGTACTTCTCATTTCTCTGTCCTTAATGGGACTGAGGCTAAACGAAGAGACCAGACTGTAATTTGCTCAGAGGATTTGATAAGTAATAGGGAGCAAATGCAATAGGCTGTAGAGGAATGTAAGAAATAACAGCTGTGACTCTGCACTACTTCACCTTCTACTTTAGGATGGCTTTTCCTCAGAAATACAGTTGTTTTCTCTCATTTCACCCATATTGATTTGCTTCGTGTAGTGCTTCCTTGTACAGCTTTTGTAAGGTGATAATTCAATTTGCATTCCAATTGTCTAGTTTAACTGTGGTAAGGGGAGATTTGGCAAAAAGCATTGTGCAGTGCAAAAATACAATTAGTCATAAGGTTAGTCTTAGTGCTTTATTTGTCTGGATAATGAGTAGTTTATCATAAATACCATGTTACTATTGATTTTGGTTTTCAATTGATGTTTGTAGTCTTTTGGGGGCTTTTTTTTTTCTAGTTGAATAATGCCTATCCAAATGAAACTCCACTTCTTAAAATTCTTAGATATTCATAGAATCATTCCTAAAGGAGCAGCCACAGCCACTGGTACTTAAAATCCCTTCCAAAGGACTTTTTTTTTATTTACAGTAGGATTTATCTACTGTACTGGTTAAATTAAATTAATCTTCATAAAAATTCAAGTACAATAACCTGTCATACATGTTTCTGACAACATAGATTTTTCTGTTAGGACTACTAGGTGTGCTTTTTGAGGGATGCTATGTTAGCAGTTCAGAGTATCTGCATCTGGGATTTACAAAAGTGTCATTTGTGAAATAATGAACTATATTAGTGTATGCATATTGGATAGATAGTGTGAATTTGTATTTTGTAAGTTTAGGTGCTGCTTGTAAATTACCTGTGATGCCTTTTTAGGACGTTCTGAACTTAGAGGAGAGTATGCTAACTGAACCTGATTTTCACAGAACAGTAGACAGGCGTGGCTTGGAAGAGACCTTAAAGTTCATCTAATTCAAATCCCTTTGCCAATGGCAAGGAAGCTGCTCACTAGATCTGTTTGCTCGGGGCCCCACCCCATCCAACCTGGCCTTGAACACTTCCAGGGATGGGACATCCACGAGTTCTCTGTGTGATGTTTTCCAGTGCTTCACCATCCTCATAGCAAGACTTTTTTCTTAGCATCTAATTTAAATCTCACCTCTTTTAGTTTAAAACTGTTCTCTACTGTCCTATCACTATCTGTACATGTAAATTGTCACTCTCCTTCCTTTTCATAAGCTCCTTTTAAGTACTGGAAGGCTACGAGACACGTCTTCCAGAACATCATTGCTATAGAAACTTTTAATTTTAAAATTAATTTTTAGTTATTAACTAACTGTTTATTAAACAAGTGTCCAGAAAATGGAGTTTCAGCTTAAGCAGTGAGCATAGGGAAAGAGTTATACATATTCCCCTTCTTTATAAGTGTTACAATCCATTTTTTAAAATCCTTAGATAACGTGACAGTCTCTCACATTAAGTGACAGAATTACTGCTTTTCTTTTACAGTGTCTTATCTGTGTTTCATTTTTAAAAGATCAGAATTGCTCAGTTCAGACCACATAAAACTTCCATTCTGGTCAGCAAGATCTGATCAATAATGCCTCTTTAGTTCACATGCTCTTCAACATATCTGTTGGTGAGGTTTATTTACACACAGTATTCTGAGATTTTGGCTATGTTATACCACTCTTTCCATAAACCTACATAGAACAGTGTTACTGCTTGAAAAAGTATGGTCATGATATGGGGCCATCACCCACATATCTCTGTTTAACTAGTTGGTAGAGAGATGTTTCATTGTAATCTCTCTTTCTTGTTGTGTTAATTTGCAATCAAAAATAGTGTTGTTTTTTAGGTTTGTGTAGCAGCTATCATAATCTAACTAACTGCTTAGAGGAGCTAATCTAACATGATTAGCTTCTCTAAGCAGTACTGCAATTTAATTTAAAAGAAAAAGAAGGGAGGAAGGGGAATTAATATGTCACATAGCTGGTAAAAGATCTACTGTGGCCTATTCATCACACTTCCTACGTAATATTAACAAAGAAGTCCATTCATTTGATAGTACAGTATGTATGATACCTTGCTTTTATATTTAGTTCCTAGGTACTGTATCAAGATCATGATAGAATTTTTCTTTCACATGATGAGTGGGGTTTTTGATTGTAGTTCCTTAACTTTGACTCCTGTCCATGACTTTAAAGATGGAGCTCCATGAGTCTTTCAAAATCAAATATAGGGCTTTGCAACATTTTATCTAGTCCTTTAGTTCATCTCATGCCTAAAATTTCTCCTCAGTTTATCAATGTACTTGATTTTCTCTTGACCTTTATACTTTGAATTTCGTATAAAAATGAAAGAGCCAGTACTTAAACTCCTAAAACTTGGTAGGTGCCTATCTGTTTTTCCACCATGAAGACTCAGAAGAAAGTTTTCACTTTTTAGATGAACTTTTTTCAGAAACAAGTCTCCCATCTTAAAGTATTTTTAATGCTGTGTTGGGTTTGAATGTGAAAGTTTTGATAATGAGGTGTAGGAGGTGACAGTGGTCTGTAGGAGTGGCTTCTCTGAAAAGGTGCAGACTGAGGAGTGAACAGTAAGTTATGAGTAGGGGTGGCAGGGACAGCATGTGATGAACTGACCATAACCTCCCTTCCCTGTCTCTCTGCACCACTGCAGAGAGAAAGGGTAGAGAATTCAGGAGTAAATTTAAGTCTCAGAAGAGAGGCTTCGCTTTAGTATTTATTGCTTCTTGGCATGTTATTTGGTGCAGCACAATAATCTGCCTAATTGTCCTAAGCTATTAAAAGAATAATGTTAGTAGTTAAAGGTGGATACAGAACTTAGGTGCCCATCTGATAGTGTCCATATTTTGTATAAAGTATATATTAATTTACTAAATGAAGCAAGTATAATTATTTCTGGAAAACACTTCATTCAATCATCTCTGGGTTTTTGTTTTTTGTTTTGTTTTTTTTTTACTTCTTTATTTATGAATAGATACGTTTTTGGAAGTATTTAAATTTTGTATCATTCATTTTGTGTTTGCTTATTTAATGTTCAACACATTTTAATGAGTATAGAAATGTATATCAAATACACAGATTAAATGGTAAGACTTGATATCAAAACTGGATTTATTAGTATTGGTCAATCAGAAATCCACATAAGACATTTATGTTCACTGAGTGAATGTTCCTACACTTAGTGTAGGTGATATTCTACCATTTTAATAGGTTTAATCTTGTAAGAATTGTAGAAAAGAGCTTTCTTACATTTTCCAGCTCCTCAGTAGAAGGTGTGCAAGTTCAATGATGTTTCATCAGAGATGAATTCAACATGATTAAGCTTTTCATTAGGTAGTTTGCTCTTGAGGTAACTACTGTTTATGAGTATGTACACAGAAAGGCATATGACTATCTATGTACAGATTATAAACAGAGAATTTGTCCAAATTTACAACTGTATCTGACTAATATTAACTCAGTAAAATGTCTTAGCCTACCTTTTTTCACTCCTCCAAGTCATTGACAAAGACACTGAAACAAGAGGCCTCTGTGGTATACCACTTGTCACCAGTCTCCAGATGGGGGATGAGCATTAATCACTATCCTGTGTGTCTAATTATCCAACCCACATTTACTCACACACTTATCCACCTGCCAACAAGCTTGGATTGTCCTTTTGCCCTTTTTTGGAGGTGAGTGCAACTGCTATCTTTCTCCGGTTGCTGTGCTCTTTCCCTTATCTCCATAACTTTTCAAAGGTGGTAGTGGAGGGCCTTGCAGGTACATCAGCCAGTTTTCTCAGCACCCTCATTCAGCCCATTGGGTCCCACTGATTTGTATGAGTTGAATTCTCCCAGTTCTCCCATTTGCTTCAGTCCTTATCCACGGCTGGTAGTTCACCTCCTTGAACTGTTTCTCAAAACAGAGAGGCCTGGAGGACTCAGGTGGTCAGGATGGGGTCCCCACTTTGTGCTTGAAGGGCTATGCCACGTCACATTATATGTAGCAATTATTATCTCAATATGTAATGTTTAATATATCTCTGTGTTTTCAGGGAACATGAATCATCTCCTACAGTTTTTCCCCCCTCTGTCTCTGTATTATTTATAAAAAAGCCCCATAAAACCTGGTGTTTAAATTTAGCATTTACTATTAAAATTCAACATTTTGCAGCTATGAGAAATCCCTGTTTTGATGGCTTGGGTCTTTGAATTTTTCATGTTACTGACTGATAAAATAGCTCACCTAGTAGAATCTAAGCTAAATTGAAATTCATTACCATTGTTTGTAGGCTTAAGCTTAGATAAATAAAAGAATAAAACAGATTTCTCTTCTTGTTTTTGTTTGCTTATTTTCTTTTTTTTTCTACTTTAACAAAGTAAATCCTAATCAGAACCCTGCTGTTAGTGATTGCCAATTACCTGCAACTGCAGGAGCACTGGTAAAGCATTGCCATAATTAGGGAGGCCTAAAAATGCCCTTGGGATCCAAGCAAGCATAAATGTAGTTGAAAGGTTCTGTTTCTCCTTGACAAGCACAAAATTTTGTGCCGAAACCACTGATAGCCATTCTTGAAAATGCCTTCATTGATCTCCTCTGAATATCCTGTTCATTAAATAAGGTAAATTCGCCATCTTGATAATAAGGTTTTCTTAATGATATTTTCTTAAAATAGTGGGTTTGCAGTCATAGGAAGTTCCCCTTTGCTCAGATTCATTTGCTATAAAGTATTTGCTAACTTTAATGAATGGGAAAAGAATATTTCATCTGATACACTGTAAAACAGAAAAGAGCAGTCAACTTCAAGTTAAAAAGAGTGAAACTACTTTGGGTAGTATACAAAACTGAAATCATTAACGTTTTTGTTGGTTTTAACACCATCAGGAAAATTAAGCTCCAAGTAATCCACTCCCCTTCCTCTGCCCCTTTTGGTAAAGAAGGGACAATAAAAGAGATTATGAGTTGAAATAGCACTTGACTAAAAACATGCATTAGTAACAGCAAAATTATTAACAAAAGGAAAGGTGGGAGATAGTGGGCAGCAGCAGTTCAGCAGGGGTTTTAAGGGAGCTTTCTGCTCTGGCAGAGATGGCAAACTTCTGCTTTCCAATGCCTGGCGTTTCCTGCTGAAACCATCATCACACCCAGGATGTCGATGGTGTTGAATAAACATTGTGGTGACGCCCACTCAGTGCTAAAACACTTCACTGCCTCTCTCTGTAACTAGGACAACGCTGCAGACCTAGCTCATTTTGATGTCTGCTTTTCATGGTGTTACCAATCTTATGATGATGATTAAATCTTTAATATTTCTTTTTGCTGCTTACTTCATCTTTCTTTGATGGTTGGTGGTGAAGTTACTATTACATGTGACTACTAATCCTTTTAATGTTCTGTTTGCTACTTTATAATTGTGTTGCAAAGTTAGCGTGAAGGAAGGTATTAGCATAGTTATATTTATAGATAGGAAACTTTCTTTGTTGTAGTTTATCCAGAGATTAAATTATGAAAAATTTTTTGTTTACCAGATTGAAAAGACCTTTCAAATTCGTCTCCTACTTTAAGAGATACAGTGAAAACCCATTTAATAGTGTTGGCAAAAAATGATCATTTGCAACAGTAATTAATTTAGCTGCTCCTCAGTTATTCTCTAAGTTTAGTTTTCGGGCTGATAGAACATTTATATTAGGTTGTTACTTCCAATTGAGATGTGAAATATATTCTTTTTCTATGCTCCCCAACATAATATACAGCCCTGCTGGCATTATTTAGGTAGACCAATGATCACTTTGGAGCAAAAAGAGCTTTGTGGTATTTTAGCCTTCTTTGGGTTTGATTCTTTTTGTCTGTAGATTCTTGCCGTTTTTTGGGTTTTTTTTTACTTTCAAGACTGTTTTTTCAAAACTAAATCAAGTGTTTTCTAAGTATAAATTAAGACATTTTCAGTGTAGAGGTATCTAGTTGCCATGCAATGTTCAGACATTATTTCTCCTTTATGTCAACAAAACTAAGCTGGAGGGTGAAGATTGTTTCAGGATGTGTAAGCATCCTGTGGCTCTAGGACGAGTGGTGTGAACAGAATTTGGAAGAAAGGTTGTGAAGGTTGAGGATGCCATCTTGATTCTAGAGAAAGCAATACCTTATTTGCTAGTTCCTAAAACACGTGCCTCTGATTCTAAAGCCAGAAACTAAAGAAAAAAAAACCCAAACCAGCAAAGAGAAATATCTCCACAAAGTAATTGAATTTCGCTAAAATTACCTATTACTGTAAACTTGTTTAGAACTGAAAAAAAAAAGCTCCCTGGTCCCTTTTCTGAATACTTCTGTGGTTTTTCTGTATGGACTGTGAGCTTTCTAGCCTTTATTTTAATTCGTGGTTTTAGGTCTTTTTGTCTGTGCAGTACTCTTTAATTTTCAAAGCATTGTATCTGCATATTTCACAAGGACATTTGTTGTGACACAGTTCACTGGGACAGTATCTCCAGATTTCCAGAGGTCTTATTTTCTGCAGAAGGGATTTAATTTTATTAGGCTTTTTGAAAAAAGAAATTGAATTCTGGATTTAGTGATACTTTTTATGTCGTCATGGCCACAATGGACAACATTATTGTGCAATGGTACAAAAAACATCAGTGTGTGTTGGCTTTTTTTCTTTTGTATTAATTCAGTTGTGTGGAATATCTATTTATGCAGTAGTCTGTGCTTTAAGTAGTTGAGAGTGACAGTCTGGTATCTGTCTGAATTGCAGGGAAATCTGTAAGTGACTCTGCTAATTCTCATTGATTTTGGAGGAGGGAGTGTTCCTGTGTTCACCGGTTATTCTTTCTTATTTATTTTGGTCTGCAGAAGGATAGCATTTCTATATTTTATATATTAGAGTTACAAAAAATAGTAATAGTTTTATAATAAAAAACTTTGAAAACGGCAACTTAGGTGAAATAAAGGTATAAAACAGAGTACTGCTGGCAGATTCCTCAAGCAAAGAATAGGTGTCTGGGCTTGGCATTAATTTTCCATAATGCAATTGAATTTAATCAGGAAATGTTCACACTGAGTATTTAATTAGACTCTAGGTGATCAATCTTGGTAGGGACTGTGCTAATTATCAAGTGGCTGAGTCACTGAAGAAAGTCAAAGTAATACTTCAGAGGACTGTACTTCACTGAGGGATTTGGATGTGTGAGAAGAAGCTTTTAAGGTGATAGATGTTAAAGAAGGTTAATAAATAGTTTATAGTTAATAATGAAGTTGCAGGAATAATAGATGGAGGCAGAGACATATGAGAGACTGGAACTGTTGTCTACAGTAATTTGTATAAATTATAATTGATCCTCTAAGAAGTATGTAGAGGTTACAATCCTGAGCAGAAAAAGTTCAGAGGAAAGCTGGATCTCTCTGACAAGGCCATGTTAGCTCTAGATTACAACAGTAGGAATGATTCTGTTCTCCTTCCTTCACATATCTCTGATGTATTAAGGGGGAATTGCATAGACCTAGATATGCTTTTGCAGAGCAAACCAAGTACATGAAGATTTTCTCCCAAAAATGCAGTCCACTGACTCCAAGAAAGGGTAGAAGAAAGACTGTAAATTCAGCATCTCTGTTTCTCAACTCTGTTCCTCTTTAAAGATCTGAAGGGCATTCCCTTAAACTGTGCTGTTTCTGTATGGCTTCTGTTAATGCTTTGCATTTCCCTATCACTCCAGCATTTTCTGAAGTTTGTTATTGTGGTGGGTTAGGAATGGTATTCTTGAATTTAGTATTCCCTCTAAAACCACATGCAGGTTCCTCTTCCCCATCTCCAGTTAGAAGCAAAAAAGGCAGAAATCATGGGTTGAGATAAGAACAATTTACTTGAAAGGCCAGTGAGTTAAGAGAATAAACAGTAACAGAAAAAATAGAAATGACAAAATGTATGAGAAAGAAACAATTCACTAGGAAAACATACAACAATAAATAATACTGAACATCTCCCGTCACTATATTTCTCAGCCTGCAGGAACCTTCTCCTCTGAAGCAGTTCTTTTCTTCCCATACTCAGCAACAAGGAGGGATGTACCTACCTGAGGAGGTACAGAAAAACCTCTGTGTCCGAGTAACCACATCCTCTCCTGGCTACTGCAAAAAATTAACACTATCCTGGCCCAAACCAGGACAGTTATTTTATACCATTTAAGACACACATAAAGTTCTGGGTGGGAACATATCTCATTTCTCAAACTTGAAGCTGCATGCTCTGTGCATCTACTAAAAAGCTTCATATCCATTGAAGTCTGTAGCTGAACAACAACTGTGATCTTGACACTCCTCCTAGTTTTTGTTTTGGTTTGGTTTGGTTTTGGGGTTTTTTTGTAGGTTTTTTTTTTTGGTTTTTTTTGTTTTTTTTTTTTCTGTTGGAGCCTTTCTTCATCCATCAAATATACAGTTCTAGTCTTTTGTAGTCCTGAGTAAAACACCCTTCTTGTGTAAGTGCTTTCAGTTTATCACCTTGCTTCATTACTGTGCCTGGCTGTGAATCTAAAAATAGGGATAACATGATTTTGCTGACAGTAAAACTAGCTTTCAGGTAATTAATTTGAATTTTATTTGGAACATTATCACATTTTAAATGAGATTGTGCATGAATACCTGCCAGGTTTTTCAGCACTGCTAACACAAATCTATGTGCATTCCCCACTTCCCAGGGATTCTCTTCCTGCAAGACTCTGTGGTAGAGCCTGCTTTCTGCATGGAAGACAACTGGCTGATGCCAAACAGCATAGAAATTTCAGGGGTTATTGTTAGAGAATGCATAGTAATTACGTTTGTTCATTTCCATGTTAAAATTTGTATACTTAAAGCTGTGTATCAATAATTCTACTGTATATGTAAATTTAAGTTCACGTTTTCCATTACTTGTTTCTTGCAGTCACATTCATTATTCAATGCCTATGATTTATTAGATTATGAGGTTTATGTTATAGGTAGCAGCAAGCTTTATCTTCTCTTTATACAATGCTAAGCACAGTTGGATTTTTACCAGGTGAACTGTAACACAAGTAATAAATCAAATGTATTATGTTAGTGCAGTCATGGGATAAATAAAATTAGTTTTGAAGCATTTATGCAAATAATTTGTTTTCAACAGTCCATACTTAGACACATATTCTTCTGCTCTCAGAATATATTGATATGATTACTCAAAGTATTTTAATGGGTATTTGAAGACATATATATGTATGTATTTCTTTTTAAAACCACAAATACTAAATATTTTCTTGGGAAATAGAACAATTTCAGTAAGTATAGCAAAAATCAATACAGCAATAGTTTATGTGCAATGTGGAGTTTGACTTCATGGATTCCTTGCAAAAGATAGGGGTCCACATTTTTAGCTCTGTACAATTGAGGCCGTTGGGTGCTCTGCAGAGTAGAAATAAATTCATAGGCATGATGAGACAATACTATCTGTTTCGTGTTTGAAAGAAAAACACTTTCATAAAGCCACAAGTGGGATGTTAATTTTTTAATGTTCTTTTTTTTCTCTGAATTATTTCTGCATTAATCTCCTTACCGTCTTGCCTCATCAGTTATCATTTTACAAGGATTATTCTAATCCTTAGTTGCTTTGGTGGTCACAGTGCAATAGAGAACACCTACCCGGGAATGTTTTATGGAGAGTTATAAAGTTGTGGTTGGGATGTATTTCACAATTCCAAAGCCAGAATCTGACTATGGGTGGAGTGTGGAGCATTTTAACTGACAATGTAGACAAATACCTTGTGTGGATTTTGGATTGCTGGTTTGGGGTTATAGTGGGCTTTGTTTGTTTGTTTGGGGATTTGGTTTGTTAGGTTTTCTTTTTATTTGGGAATTTTGTTTGTTTTGATTTTAATTTTTTTCTTTTATCATAATTGATGTATTTCAGGTACAAATTTGAAAAAAACCTACAAAAATTCATAGAAGAAAACTCTCAGGGATCATTTAGCAGAACAATATCTCCTGTAGCTCAGAAGGTATCATTATCTCATTCACTCTCTGCCATCTGAACCATTTTACTAACCTGACAAATTATTCTCCTATTTCCCTGTATTTTTTTTTATGTTTTCTGTGAAGGTAATGGGAAGATACATGCTAAGTGTCATTTGAACAAAACTCCCGTTTTATTTTGTGAGGTTATATGTTGGATGAAGATAACAGACTCCATGTCTGACTGTGTCTACCTGTGGCATTCAGGAGCTCAAGGATATTAGCCTTGGAGTCAGCTGCTCTTTTTTTTTTTTTTTTTGAGATAATTTCCCCTACATACATAGACTTATAAATAGATTAGCTAAACAATGGAATTTATTTTAAATAATGAGAAAACAGTAGTAACCGGTTTTAAGTGTTAGTAGCATTCAAGAGTATACAACCCCTTGTCAAAGTCCCATATTATTTCTTTCTTTTTAAATATGCTCTTTCAGTGTCACAGTGACTAATAGCTTTCTGAAGGTTGAACTCAGAAAATATGTATTCTTTGAAGTATTTTCTAAATTTGTCCCTGTCTGCAAAAACAGTTTAACTGTGCTCTGCAGAGGTCTGTCCCCTGCTAGGGAAACTGTAGTTTTTAATTATCTTTTATATGTTATTTAATGAGAAAATTAAACAGAGTAGGATGAACTAATTTTGTAACTGTAAGCACAGTTACTGATGTGAAATTGATTCTAATGTCTTGACTAAGTTTTTGTTGTTAGTATGAAGTGTCCCCAGTGTCATTTCATATTTGAAAACTAAACACTGTATTTATGGGGTGAGATTATTGGTTTTTGTATCAGAGGATTTTGTATAGGTACACTTAAAGTTTCAAACTTATATATGCTCTTCAACATCAGATAAAGGAAAAAAAGATTTACAAGCTCCACAAGTGGAAAAACAAGGAAGATATTTAAGTCCTTCACACCTTTAAATGTTTTTTACTGTATGAAGAAGATGGAATAGATCCAAACCTATCTCTACATGTTCTAAAGTTTTGGATTTTCTAACTGCAGAAATTAACAGTACATCATAATATAATCCTCCATAACCCTGCTTCCATTATCTGAGTAAATTTATTTTTGATAAGAACAAATTTTTTTCATCTACAGTGGATGTTCTTCTGTTTTCTCACACTGTTATTTTGATGAAGGCAGTACACTTTCTACAGCTATACTAAGGCACATGAACTTTAGAACTTCTGAAGACTTGAGGCCAGTGGCTTAGTCGGATACCGAACTATGGATTTGGAATTTAAAGGAGAAGTTCTGAGCACCTGAAGTGCTGAGTACCTATTATCCTACTCCATCCATCCATACCTAAATTCCCACTTGAAATGTACCGTGAAACTCTTCTCATTGCTTCTTGAGAATAAAATTATGGAGAAATGGAACATAGAATGGAAAGCTATGCCTTATAAAGAATGGCTTTCAAACATGGAAGAATAGGTAAGGAACTATAAAATTAGGAGTGGAAACATTAAACACATTACTTCAAATTAGTTCTATGCACATTTGAATTGTGAAGATGGCAGCTGGGCAAATGTGTAGATAGATTGTAAAGAAAAAGCTTAGACGAACTAACAGGATATATTCATTAGTGTTCATTAAAAAGAGTAGTTAAGGTCTCACCTTAGAGCCTTTGTAACTGGGCGAGTATCATTCTGCACTGTTTCATTATTTTTCTAATTTTTCTAATAATTTTTCTGTGGATATCTGTCAGGACAGGGTGTGTTTCTGGACAGACCCTGGGTCTGAGTTAGTATGGCAGTTCTTGAGATCTTGAAATTTTTTTTGAGAATAGTAAAACATTAATTCTGTCATTATGCATTGGAATTTTTTTACTTTGTTTTGATAAAGACTTTTTTTTTTTAAAGAAATCCCTCTTATACCCTTAACTGAATATGTTGTTTTTGATGTTTTTATTCAGAAGTGTTTCTATTTTTAGATTGTTGTTGTATTCGTTTTCACTTCTATGATAAAAGCTTTTTGACTCTGATATAGTAGGATTTGATCAGAGCAGGATTTGATCTAGCCTGTAGGGCTTGCTAGTAACCAGTTTGTTCACGGGCATTTCAGAATGAAGTGATGAGCTGGACAAATTACTCTGCTCACAATAGCCTGCTCCTAATGTGTACAGTTTTGGGAGGATTTCCCCAAAACGATATTTAAACAATTGCTACAACTCACTCCTCTCCACTTCAAGGGAGAAATTTGGTATCCTGTTCACTTTGAGTCTGCTGCACTGTGTGTGCACAGTACCTGTATGATGCGAGCAGGGCAGTTCTTGTGTTCAGCCCTTCTCTGCACTTGTAACAAGTTCTATGGGCTACTCAGATGTAAATATTTGGGATCAGTGGACCACACAGAGATTACATTTTTAGCTTAGCCATTATGAAGTACTTTTATCTATTGGGGTCTAAGATAATGTTACAACATTTTCATCTAAGATACCTCAAATCAAATATTAATGATAGGTCCCTCACATACAAAAATACAAGACATTAGAGAGTGATGTGATGTTTCATGTTAGTCCCTGGTGTGAGAAAATAAAATAATACCTATAATAATAGTATTGTGCCAAAAATATTGGAAGTGCCCTTATAATGTCTGATTTTTTTTTTTCTTTTTCATAAATGGTTGCATCTCAAAACATCACATTTCTGTTCTGTTAGCTTGGGATGTCTGGTTTTCCATCCGGTTTCCATCCAACTCTCTCTCTTTCTTCCCATCTATATACATATAGATGTCTCTGTGTGAATATGTATTAAAAAATATAGATTTATGTGGTTTTATATGTATGTATATCATACTTCTTGGAGTTTCTTCCTTCATTTTGTTATGAAATAATATATAGATGAAAATGAAAATGTTGAAAACTTGTGTAAGTGATAAGTGTTCACATTTTGCATGCTTCAGGCAAGTTACAGTGATACAGTACAAACAGAACATAATGTAATTGGTTTCCAGCTGAAAAATAATTCATCTAGTGTTTTACAGGATATTGTTTTCTCAAAACACTGGAAGAGAATAGCAAAACTTTAATTAAAATTCCTTTCTATATACCAAATTCTTCCTGTAGTAAATATTGTTGAACTTTCTTTTTATTTTCTTTTTGAGAAGAAAAAATAGAAGTGTAATACTGTGTTAGTTTCTTAAAGGTACTTCAGTACATAAATAGAGATTTGTATTTTTCTTTATATTAGACTCATGCTCTGCACATACTCAGATATGTATCAGAAAGTTGATGGTTTCTATCTTATTAGCATCATCCTAATGATGCCTGCACTCAGTTGAAAGAATTCCTCTTTGTTGGTGGTTCTGGTGCTGCAAGAGAAACCCTAAAGAGACTTGAGGAAAGCATTACTGCAGTTATTCCCAGGCCCACCATGCAACATTTATAACAGAGACTATGTAAATGCAGTGTTGCATACTGACCAAATAGTTGTGATCAATGCAATTTAGGGCTTTTGATATAATTATTTATTACTCTTTCTTATTCAATATAAAATGAAATAATAAGAGATGTATTTACCAGTTAAAAACCTGTCTAGTTAGTCTTGGAGCATAAATGGATCTCATAATCTTTCCAGTGATTTTATTATTAGTATTTTTATTGATGATCTGTAGTTGATGCCAGAGATTAGTTGCATATAGGGCATAACATATACACTGGATGTGGGAAAGTTTTTGAGGATGAAAAATTGCCAACAGTACATTGTAATGTCATGGAGATCAAACGCTTGTACAAATGCCATGTTAAAACACACAAAACTCAAAACCCAAACATAGATCGAAACTTTAATGGGAGTTATTTTAGCTAGGGACAGAAATCATTGACTTTGCAACAAGTTGAGGAATGTTAACCTGAAGGAAAGTCTTTAGAAAAGAATTAAAAGCCGTAGGGGATAACCTGATGTAACATGGCAAGAGAGTCATATTTAAAGACAAAGAAATAAACCCCCTAAACACATCTACTATCCAAACCCCAACATCAACAAAAAACCCTTCAAAATGAAAATATTAAGAACTTTAGCACTCACCCACTCATGCCCCACACTCCTAGTGACTTTGAATTTAATTAGAGGTTGATGCCACTATAGAAATAGTATGGAAATGCAGTATTTCTTGTGGTTTTATTCCCAAAGGAATGACAATAAGAAAAAAAAAAAAAAACCAACCAAAAAAAAAACCAAAAAAACCACAACCTTTGAGGCTCAACTGTGTACATATGCAGTGTTTGAAAATGAGTTTTAAAATAAAACACTTAGAAGTTCACTTTATTTCTTATAATAAAGGTGGTCAGTTATTTATTCTTTAGATGTACTGTCTCACTTTTTAAAGGCTATGAGATAACTCACCAGCTCATCAAAAAGGTGAATACCATTAGAGATCTTTATGCAATGCTGCTTTGTGTTCTTTTGGCAAAGAAAACCTATACCTCTGTAGATACGCTGCCTATGCTATCTCTGAAAATCTTATTTTTTACCCCAGGATTTAGCAATTGATCCCTGGGCTCTCAGTACTGTGTTGAAATCTCTTCCTGTTAAAACCTTTCTTGTTTTTAATTTTTATTCTTGAGGTTTTTATGGCCTCAGTTGTCTCATCACTGTGCCCCATTAAAAAAAAAAAAACAAACCAACAAAGCAACGCAAAAACCCACACAAAACACTCCCACCCTGTGGCATCAGTCTGAGAAAATTTTATTCCCTGCCTTCAGCTAAAAAGGAGTACTTGTTTTCCAAACTCAGCTGCTGCTGCCACTTTTAAGCTGAAATCATAGCTACAAACTCCTTACATTGTTTCTTGCCATCTGTTAAATGACATAATGTAAGGATCTGCTTTGTATAACATGACTATGTAAAATGCCTAATACAGAAGAATCAGACACGTTACATAAAGGGAGTATTCAGCCATCACGCTGCAGCTGAAGTCTTGCACTACTCTTTCTAGATCTAACTAAATCTCTGAAATAACATTCTTGATAGGAAAAGGTAGTTCATGAACAACTGATTTACTGATATATTTATTTCCATGAAACCTGCTGAGTTACATTGTGCTGTGCAACCACTAGATTTTGTTAGGAATCTTGGGTACTTTTATTCACCCCTGATCTGGAGTCACTTTGCATATTTTTGACTCTGTAGTTATTTCTAAAAAGAAAATGAAATGGCACTTGAAAGTTAATTTAAAAAAACCCTATCATCTAAACTTACATAAGTATAATGTAATAATATAAACTATATGTAAATATAAGATAATAAAGTAATAATTTCCCCAGTCTTTGCCTAAATTTAGGGTTCTTCCCTGACTCATCTTCCTCCTTCCCCAGTTTCTAGTTTTAAAAATGTTATTCTAGATTATAATTGCTGCTAAAGGTTAATATTTATGTCTAGAAAGAATTTTCCCTGTTAATACTTCTGCTTATTTAAAGAGGGGAACATCATCTAGAATTATTTAAACTTTAGCAAGATACCTGTCTTAATGTACAAACTGACTGATGCTCATTTTTTATATATTTCCATCATGGTTTAGAATATTAAACAGTTTATGAATCCAGAGTTTTCTAATTAAAGCAATGCCATTCTTCTATCTATGAGGGAAACTTTGATGCTTTGTCATCTTGACAGAAAAGGCTTTTCGTGTGTGTGTGTTTATTATACTTGCAAGCACAGTGTGCTCTTCCCTGTAAAAGCTTGTACCTGAGTTGGCAGCTATTCCTATCCACTGCAAAGTGAGCTCCAAAACTAGGACTTAGGAGTCTGCTCTTACAAGATGCTTTCTGTGAATTGCAACTATCTGATCTTGTTGCAAAGCACGTTGTATTACCTAGTGAATAGGTGGCTTACTTAAACTGAGCAGCACAAAGCACTTCTGATAATTTCATATAACTTGATGGGTTTAAACTGGAGAAATACCCAACTGGAAGATTTATGACACTTCTGTATTTCAAAGGATATACATCAAAGGACACTTTGCATCCTTATTTTACATTTTAATAGTTGAGTTGGCTTTACCCTATAAATAATTAATACCACTAAGACTTTAACATTTGAAATGATAAATAGCACTTGGCAGCAATAATGTATTGTTTTTATGCTAACAGGGCATAATTCTACCAGACGGAATTCAAAAGGCATAGTAGAATAAATTGTATCACCACTTGATTTATTATAATGGAAAAATGGAAAGATCAAACTCCTGGGTCTTATCACATGAGTACTTCAGTGCTGTCAACCTTTTAAAAGGTAGAGGCTGTGTTGAGCCTGTCTTTTGTGTATGTGAGGCTTTTCACCCTTGAAAGCCTTTTCCAGGGACATCAGTGAACTCTCTTACCCTATATTCTGGCAGTGGCCAGTACAGACTGTAGGAAGTATTTCAGAAAGTCTGTCAGTGAATGCTTGGACAGCTAACAGGCTGGCTTTCTTTCCAGCATCAAATTTCTATTACTTAATCCTGGGCTTATATTTCGAATCACAGGGATTTAGTGCTGAATTTTGGCATTGCAAATTAGTTACAGAGCTAGGCTCTTTCCCCACCCCCA
>VXBR01009217.1:314819-353712 GCA_013400215.1 Cisticola juncidis | reverse complement strand
AACTTTTAATTTACTTTTGCTCCTCTCTTTCATTTTCATATGACAACTCTCTGTTGTTTTCTCTGCTCTGCCTCTTGCTGTGTTTTATCGTTTTGCTGTGTACCACCTTCATACCACCTCTAAATTAAATACTTTCCTTTTTGAAACCTTGTTTTTTATATGCAAAGCTTTAGTTTCTTTAGTTACATTTTTATTCCATTTCTACATTGCTTTATCTTCCAGGAAGCAACATTTTTCAAAAGTGTATATCTCTTTTATAGCAGTAAATCTGTAGAGCTTCTTCCAATTAATTCTTTTGCACACAAACATTTGTGGGAATATTGACAGATGGAATCTCTGGAAGTTCTCTGTCCCAGCCTTCTGTGTCAAGTGCCATGAACACCAGACCAAGTTCAGCTGATGTTCTGAAAACCTCCAAGTATGGAGTGTTTCTCAACACTGTGCTCACATGCTGTCCTCCACTCATGGAAAATGGATTTTCCTAATGTTCAGCCTCAGACTAGCAGTGTCCATTTTATGGTGATGCAGCTTTGTTACACTGCCATAATTGAGGTTCCACATCTTTGTAACTGCTCCCCATGTAGTTAAAATTTGTGTTTTATCTCCCCCATCCACATCTTCACCAGATGAAGCAGCTCCAGCTCCCCCGACATCATCTTGTAAGTCATGTTCTCTGGGATCCTGACCATCTTAGTGGCCCTGCACAGAATATTCTTTGGTTTAAAGTCACTCTTGAGCTGGTTTGGAGCTAATGCACAACTGGCCATGTATTCGAGACCTGACCTCATTAGGACCAAGTAGAGGGAGATAGAAATTTCCTTTGGTCTCATATTTAACTTGGTACGTGCTGTAAGCCTTGAATGTATTTCAGCAGGATTGGTACTCAGGTAATTGTTTACCAGCTGTTTACATGCATGCCATTATTCTTCCCTTGTGTGTCTTGGTAGAAATTGTTAGATTTTTGTTGCCCTTCTCTGGAACTCTGCTGTTCTGCATTATCAGCTCCTCACTTATCTTTCCAATTTAGCATCATCTGTGGATTTATTGTGGGGGGGGGTTTCCATCCTCATCCAAGTCTTAAACAAATTTTTGCAGTGTAGGACTAGCTATAGAGTAGTTTGTGTTGAAAAGGACCTTTAAAATCAGTTCAACTTCATTGCAATGAGCAGGGACACCTTCATCTAGGTAAGGCTCAAAGACCCATCATGCCTGACCTCCTTGAATGCTTCCAGGGATGGGGCAATCATCATCTCTCTGATTTTCAAATATCATGGAGAGTGGTTTGGCAATTACATTAGCCAATTCCCTCAGGACTCAGGAATGGAAGTCATCAGGTCCCATAGACTTAACTGTGTTCACAACTGTGTTTGTGTAGTCACAAAGTGGATTTTCTGTTACAGTGAGAGAAACTTTCCTACTTCAGTCCCCATTTTGCTGTTCACCCACTGGAGAGATGTGGGAAGAGAAGGTGCCAGTGAGGACTGGAGGGGGGAAAAAAGTCTGTGGAGTATGTCAGCTTTCTCCTCAACATTTTTATTGTATTGTCAGACTTGTTTATGATGGGGGCATGCCATCTTTGACGTGCCTTTTCTGGCTGACAAACCTGTAGAAGCCCTTGTTCTTCACAAGCTTTGCCCTGTTACACTCCAGCAGCACCTTGGCCCTCCTGACCATGTTCTTACACAGCCAGGCAACATTCCTCTACTCTTCCCAGGATATCTGTCCCTGCTTGTACTGCCTGTGCATTTGCTTCTTGTCATTAATTTGGTCAGCAGATCTCAACTATGTTGGTCTCTTCCCTTCCTTTTTTACCCAGCTAGTGGCTTGTTCTTGCAAATGATTCACAGTTCCTCAGATTCCACAGAAGAGCATGGCTGGCTGTGTCAAAAACCTTTTCTAAAGTACTGTTTGTCATTGCCTGCATACATATAAATTTCCTTACAGAAATCTCCTTCTGATTAGGCAGAGTATGGGGACATTTTACATGCAGTCTGTTGAATTTACTCAACCATTTATTCAAGCATATGTGACTCAGAAATGTCATTAGTCAGACTGAAATTATTGTCTGCATAAAGTGACTGAAGTGTTTTGAAAATTGAATATAGCTCTGTGTTCATGTTAATTGTTATAGAATGCTCTGCAAGTTATATAACTTTTCTAGAATGGTCTATATTTTAGGCTGCTATTAAGCATCAATCAAAAATAATCTACCTTTAACAAAATTTTCAAAACATGCAATAATATTGAAGAAAATGTTATTATAGAGTTGATAGAGTGGAATGTGTAGAGGTTGTTAATTACTATATTCAAAAGGAACATAAGCTGGTACACATAGAAATCAAGGTAATTTCACACAAAAAGCCCAAAGACAAACCAGCCAAACAAAAAAACAACCAACTAACAAACAAAAAAGCTCACCAAAAAACACACAAAACACACAAAAGGCCTCAAATATAGCCAAAATCAACCCACTGAGAGCTTTTTGAACCCAGCAAGAATAGTTGATACCAAGGCCATTGCTAAATAACAATGAGGAATGAAAAGCAGGTCAACTATGCAGTTGCAAGTAATGGGTTTCCTAAATTACAGCTCAATGGAAAGAGACTTAGAGAAATGAAACAAAAGGGCTAAAGGGGTATGGAGTAGCAGCAGAAAATCATAAAGATAAATGAGGTTAAAAAGGGTGAGCAATGAACAATTAACACTCAAAATCCATATTTTTTGCTAGTTTGTAGGATCTATGGGGGATTTGTTTGGTTGGGGTTTTTTATATCAGCCAGTTTATGGTAACACTTATTTTAGGGTAATGGAGAAATATTGTCTTTTAATTGGTGAAACAAGATTCTTACCACGTAACATTAAATGTTTATATATAAGTAAAATGTATATTACTCATTTTAGATGTTGGCAGAGGTCCGGGAAAAACTCCTTTGAATCCTATTGTTCTAAGTATCTTTACAAATACTGACCTTTTTTCCTCCTTGAAAGGTTTTCTCTCCATAAATTTTCACTCAAATTCATTTTTGTAACTTTTGAAGAAAATGGCTTAAAGAATGCCCATTAAAATTTTTTATCATTTAAAAAAATTGTTTCTAATTCCCTTTCTTTGTGTTTTTAACTTGATGTGTGCAGGGGAGTATAATGTGCTTGTTGCTTTGCAACTATAATTTAGTTTAATGAACTTGTATCAAAATGACAATTGTGTTATGTATTTTTTATTTTTGTAGATAAATTATCAGAGTGATGAGGTATTTGCTCTTTTTTTTGCAGAATTTATTTTATTTTATGGGAAAAATATTTTTAGGAAAGGGGAGTTAGAAAGAATAGTTACAGATTTGATATAAGCAGATATTAGTTCTTTAGTTTATTGTTCTCCTTTTATTCCCAGAATGAAAAGAAAGGGGAAACTAGTTTAAGTTTTCTTTCAGTTTCTTCTTTTTTTCTATGTGTTCTCAGTTTTATGTATAGTAATATTGAAAAACTTGTCATATTAATCATTTTTAAATCTAGGCCTTCACCTCTTCTCAGTACTCCTAATTAATCATTAGCATGTACTGTCATTAAAACGCCATTAATTTTGACATCTACTAATGTCAATACAAGATCAAATTAACCTAATAAAACAACATATAATCTATTCCAGAGCTCTGTGTTATATTTAGCCTGTGCCAAAGGGAATAACAAAACAGCTGGAACTGCCAACAAGTTTTCATTATTTAAAATTGAAATCTGTATGATCTACCTATGCAGAAGAAAAAAAAAATTACATATTATGTGTACCTATTAACATTCTGTTTTATTACTCTTGATTCAATCTAATTTCTTACACATGTAAACTTAGCCTCTGATCCCAGAATGGTACTGCATATATTTTATCTCAGACTCTGTAGAGATAAGATACCAGATTTTTTTTTTTTTTGAGAAATATGCTAAAACAGTGCATGTTAGAGATGATGAGGCATAGAGCATTTAGGATTCTGGAACCAGTTGCTTGTTTCAGTGTAGTCCTTTATTTACTCCATGTTCATATTTGTTTTGCTGGTTAGTTTGGAGGCTTTTTTCCTTCTAATATCATTCAGTGGCAGCTTTAAGTCATCGTGCAATTGTTAAATACATTTTTGAAATATACTGCAGAATCTTAGATATCAAGAAAACCTGTTTATAATGTGGAATACTTCAGCCATTGCAATCTGTTTTCCTAGAGTGCTGTATAATAGTGCAGATATTCAGTGTTAGTGATCATATCTGTCAGTGTGACGTTTCTGAAACGGCAATGAAAAATGCAATTAAAATCTGAAAATACATTCTGCAAAATGTGCCTTTCTGAAAATGTCTAAGTTCTTGATGTAATTGATTTCTTTAAGCTCTTTATGGTGTTGATAACCGTAGCTTGTAGACAGAATGCTTTGTTTGTTGGAACTGAGGTTAACAACACGTTTTTCCTTCGACTTTTTTTCATTATTACGTAAATTGTTTATGGTGAAGATACTGACTAACAAGGCTCTGAATGTTTGCATTCTTGGATTTCTAAAGATAAACTCATAAATTTAGAGTTAGGATGCTTTTCAGTCTGCATAGACCATTTATTAGACCTGTTAAGTGTGCCTTCTTGAACATTTAGAGAAAAGTCTGCATGATGCAGTGGAAGGAAGTACCAACCTAAATTATGACTTATCTATAGCTTTGTATCGTGGCATCAAAAGTCAGTACCTGTCAGAGAAAAAACTTCAAAGCTCTGGTTAACCTCAGTGTAAGTATAACTAAGTAAAATTCAATTGCTGAAGGGATCAACTCAGGTTGCTTATGGTCTCCATTTCTGTGTGAGTACTATGACAACTCTTGGGCTTCTATTATAAAAGTTTGAAATAAATCTCACATTTGACCAGGTTGTCATTATAGAGTTGATTTTCACTAGAGAGAAAAATAAAAGGATAAAGCACTAGATGTCATTCTTTGTCACATTTATATTATTTCTTAAAACTCTGTTAAGATATTAAAACTCAGATACTGAAAATTATATTGCATATATTTGCTGAAACACTTACAAGAAATGAGCAGCAGAAATCTCAGTGCTTTCACCTGCCCCATGATTTCCCTTCCAGCAGGTACTAGGAACCTCTTCATTTCACTGTATGAACTTCATGTTAGTTTAGTATATTCCAGGTTTGTGCCTTGACAATATGTTGTGTTGTCTTTCTCTTTCTGTACTGCAAAGAAATGAGATGCAATCCTTAGCTTTCAAATTAAAGTGCACCCAAAGGACTTGTTTTCTTCTGTAAGGTTGCTCAGGCACTGAAAGAGGTTGCCCAAGGAAATAGTGGAGTTCCATCCTTGGAAGCAGTCAGAGTTCAAAGTAGACACTGTCCTAAGCAAGCTGCCATAGCTGCTGTAGGCTGGAGAAGTCAAACACCAGAGGTGCAGTCCAGTTGCAGTGATTCTGTGTTTCTATTGCTGTTTTAATTGACTGAAAGAGTACATGCACCACTACTGATGCTGCCTGAAAATATTTTCTGTAATCAAGACCCAAGAAACACTTCTGAGTTTCCATGGTTTTTAGACCTGTTTTTCAGGTACATGTGCAATAAGTTGATAGGTTTGCATACTGAGCAGATAAAATATTATGTCTTATGACTTCCAAAGCTTGATGCCCTTTTCTCTGTTTGAGTAATTCTTGCTTTATTATTTGACAGCTGCACTTAGTTCTGACTGACTGATATTGTATTTTGCAGTGTGCACAGTGGTGCACTACTCACAACTGGATTTGTTCTTTCTGAGGTTTCATTTCAGTTTTCTGTTAAATAATTGAAGAGCTTACTCTCAGTCCCTTGTTAGCCCAGTTTTCATGGCCTTTCTTCTTTTGTTTTCCATTCTGTATGTAAAACAAGACCCTTCTCACTCTTCTGTGAATGTTGAGGAATATAAGTAAATGAAGTATGTGAATAATTTACTGCATCTTTAGTTGCACTACAGAACAACTTATGTAGGTATTCCTGAAACTGCCTTACTGTCTGCACAGTAAGAAATTATGCTTCTTCCATTGTTCTACTACTTCTTTCTCAAAAAACACCCCACACATGTCAGTTATTATGTCAGTTATTTAGACTAGAAAGAGGTGCAATCCAATAAAACTGTCAGTTATTGGTCATCACTGCAGTAATTTTATCATAATCCTGAATCAGTCAAGACAAGTATAGTTCTTAAACCATACATTTTGCTGAATAATGAATTCAGCAATAAGTGTTGAAACTGACATGTTAAATATGTTTCTGTTTGGATTCAAGGGCAATATTAGAACAAATTATGATGCCTATAACAACCAAAAGGGCAATCACTGAAAATTCAGATATACTTCATTCTTCATGTCTTACAATCATCTTTCTTCCTTTTTCTTGTTTGTTTGTTGTTTCTAATATTAAAATGTTTGGGAAAATATGCAGATACCCTGCATTTGCACATCTGTAAGAAATTGTGTGGGAACAACATTCTATTTGTCTAGGGATAGATCTAGTAAAATACTGTAGATACAGTAAGCATGGTAAAAATATATTCTGCAAGAAACAATAAAGTATGAATTTTAATATATTCTATCATCTTTTGATTTTTCTTTAATTGCGTGGCTTAGATATGTGCAGTGGTATAGAGTGGGCTTAAATGAGATTTAAATGCATTTTATACAAGGATTTCCTCAACAAAAATGAGGCATCTTTTGAAGATACATACTGCGTGTAACAGCTCCTGCCTGGAAATCTTGTAAGAATTATAGAGCGAAATGTCAGGAAAAGATTTCTAAAAATCAACTGCTCCACCTCTTGCTGCAACACAGCTTAAACTGTGCATCATTCTTGATATGTTTGTCCAAAAAGTTATTTAAAATCTTTTTGAATAGATATTGCACAACCTTGCAAGATCTTTCTGGTCCAGTTTCTAGAGTCTAAATATTCTGCTGATGCCCACTTGATTCTCAGTTCCTTCATTGTAAGTTCGCTGTTTATTGTTTTATTATCAGTAGGCATGAATCACGTGTTTTTGTATTTTATTATCGTGAGCTTACTTTCTCTTCACCAGTTTGAACAATGTCATCAATTTTAGCCCTTCTTTGTATGTCTCTCTAATTATCCTCCCCTCTTATTATTTAATGTTTATTTGCATTGTCCCTTGTGTCATCCTTATCCTGTTTTGGTTTTTCAGTGCTTTTGCATCTCATAGATCTCATGGGCATCTTCCAGCTTCCTACAAATAGCTTATTTGATTACCTCTTCTGGTAGAGTTCATGATATTTTTCAAAGGATTCGAGGTAAGTTGATCTTTACTGCCACTCTTTTGCCTTTTAAAAGATAAATGCCAATTCTGCCTTCTAGTTTTCACCTTTACAGTTTGTTCTCATCCATCCTTTATGAGCTCTCACAGACTTTGTACTCATAGGTTGTATAATTATGAGCCACACAGCTAAACTTATTGTAGAGCAATATGAGATCAGTAGATAAAAGTTTGCAGCAAGGATACAAAAGCTAGAGTAGAGGTATGCGTATTTATTTACTTTATGATTACTCTGGTGCCCTGGGAAAAATGTCCCAGTAGTACCTGTTGCTTACAGACAGTAAAGAAAAGCTGTTTTACAGACTCTTGCTTTCAGGTATCCAGGCTTCTTGGTGTTGCTTCAGCAAATGCCAGAGCATACTTTCATCTATTTAGTGGAGGTGACAGGAGCACATGGGTCCTTCATGCCCTTTTCCATCAAAGCAAGTCTTATTTTAGTTGTTGTTCACTTAAATGCAACACATATTGCCTTTTGCTTCCTAACTTTTTGTTTGGGTATTGGTTCGAATGGAAGAGATGGTATCTTAAGTCTTGTGGTGGAGGCAAATGATCAAGTGGACACCATGAAATTATGACTTCCAATATCTTAGTTGTTCCTTTGTATGAGGAAGAGACAGGATTAATGGAAGGATACACAATTTTGCGTTTGGGCTGAGGGAAGTTCAGAATCTTGGGCACCACTGACAGTAGACGCAGAACTTACGGACACAAAGCAACATAGCTGAGACCCTTGACCATCAACTTGTACTGGAATGTCTTGAATCTTCTGTGAGACTGAAGAAGTTGATGGGAAAGAAGGGATGGAAAAGGGAAATCTCTGCTAATTAAGGAAAAAAAGAGGGGGGAAAAAAAGGCAGGTAGGTGAGACAAGCAAATCAGAAAAGTCCTGAAGAGGGATACAGCAGCTGAAGCAAGAAGAAAATATATTCAGCTATAGGAAGTCTTGATATAATAGAAGAGAATACCTTTAGCTTGAGGGCATCTGTGTGAACTGGTTACTGATCATGAGACCTTTAGCCTTTTAAGTGGTACAAGAAGCAGAAGGACACAGGAGGTCTCTGTGATTTGAAAGCATTCTGTTGGTGCATGTGCACTTGATACTTGCTGTGGGACTTGCTTGTGCTGCCGATCACACATTGATTCAGACCTTTCTGTTCCTTTTAGAGACTGTTGCTGCACTTTGAACAGATCTTCTGATTTAATTTCATCCAAAAGGAATCCCCTTCACATGCAGAAAAACTGCCCCACAGTGTGAGCCAACATGGAGTAAGTGGGGAAATGAGGGATTGCTGCACTCTACTACTCTGAGCTATGTCACTGTTGTAGACACCTTTTAGCTAATACTTTATCATTTGCTGGATTTGTATATCTCAAGATGAAGTTCATTTCACTCAGTGGTCTTGAAAATACCTAGATTATACAAATATTCATAAATGCATTCATCTTTTCCCTGCAGGATCTTAATCCTTTATCACTGGTGCACCAATTAAAACAGAAAACCAATTTATTTTGACCTTTTGACTAAAGAAGAAATCTAGAAAACAGGAAAGAAATACATAAGAAATGCCAGTATTCTTCAGTATCTATCAGAAGCCTTCCTTCTCCTTTGGGTAATTAGTTTGTTAAAGAGCTACCACTTCACTCTAATTTCTTTTTCACCTTCGGCAAGTCTCCCAGGAAATTTTAACTAAGACTCCTTTCACTGGAATTTTCCTTCCTGAAAGGCACTGCTTTTACTTTTAATTATTTTCCTCTTATTCTAACTTTCAAGAATTTTGTCCTTTTATGACCAGTCTCAACTACCTTAACACCTAATCTTCCCATTCACTCTTCATTGTCTTTAATTGGAGCAAAAAGGGAAGCAGTGCCTATCCAACCTTACTACTCCTCACAAAAGCATTTCAGGAGCTTCCTCTTCTTCCTGTCTCCTGTTGTATTCATAAAAGATGTTGGCCTGTAACATCTATAACCCATATTATCACTGAGGTCTGTGCTCTGGTTTACTCTTCACAAACACATTATCTGATTGAGCCTTCTGGTCTTCGAGGGAGATCCCAAAGTGGTAACGTTGTTTGGGGTTTGTTTTGGTTTGGTTTTCTTCTACAAGTTTGTACGTGTCCTTTGCAGTCAGTTAGTTGTTCCTTCTCCTTTTTGGTCTGAACCTCAAAACGAGTGAGTTCATCCATGATCCCTTACTGTTCTTCCTCAACAAGATGTACTATGTGAATTTGAATGTTCAGCATCCTTCTCTCCTTAGATTGTTATATTATTACTATCATTACCAATCAGCTGTATGAGGTAATAATCAGGCTGGTGAATCTCAAATCCAGTCTAACTCTTGATTCTTGGTATTAGTGACTTACAGCTTCTGTTCCGCTAGCACTGAGATGGGTTCTACATTTGCTGTTGGGGATTGGGCTATTTGCTTCCTTTATCAGCTGCTTTGGAGGGTGTCCATTTCAACCTCCATGTCTGGTACTCCTGCATTCCTTTCCAGCTGGTCAATCACTTTTTCACTGGAATTTCTCATGCCTATTGTTATTGATATCATATTAATATGGGCTTCTCTGTTTCACCACTTTGTTTATATGTTTTCTGCCACTTTTCTAAAGGGAAAACTTTCTGGTACTCTTTCATTCCTGATTTCTGCTTTTGGGAGATATAGGTCTGTGTTCCCCGATTTCAGCACAGAACCTGAACTGAAGAACTTCCCTCCATAGTTCCTTTAGTGGGCACAACAACAGGTAGCTGCTCTGTGTCCAGCCTGCACCCTCAGAGCTGTAGACTGAAAATGATCTGATGACAAAGGCGATTCTGATGCTGTGCTTTTAAGGGGGTGAATTTTAATACTAAACTTCTTTCTCAAGTCCCTTCTCCAATCTGTCTCTAAAGTTTTTCTGTTGTGAAAGTCATCAAGCCATTGAATTGTTGATTCACAAATACACATCTTTCACTGTGCTTCTGTGATCAGTTTAGACACACCGTAGGAAATTTATGATATCTGAGAACCCACTATCATCCCTCGAAAAGATGCAGTACATTTTTTTCCCCATGTTTTCTTGTGAAGTGATCCCCTTTACAAGTCTTCTCCCATTTGCCAACAAAACTGGCAACTTCTCTGTGATTTTTTTCTGTACTGAGCTATATGCAAAGAGATTAGGAAGGTCCTTTCCCATTTGTGGATTCAACACTCGTGAAAAACTGGAGGTTAGTATTTTTATTCCCTTTGCACTACAGAGAAGGAACTGGAAGCTATCATTTAGGAGATGAGTGTTCTATTGAGCAGGCTGTTAGATAAAAGAGGAGCTATTTTCAAGCAACTTTGTGGCATTTCTTACACTTTCATTTTCTTTGCCCTGATAGCAGAAGGTGGATCTCTGGAGCAAGCTACTTTGCTCTTTGTCCCATTTATTTTATTGAGTGTATCAATGGAGCAAGGTTTTGTTTATTGAAAGATGTGTAGAAGTTTTTTTTGAAAAGCATGCAGTGTTTGTATTTTAAGACTGTCTAAACTTGGATAATATTAAGACTGCAACATTGCATAGTCACACTTCCTGAATAGTAAAATTGTTTGATGCAACACCTTTTCCTCACATGAAAATAATCATTTTTCATTTTGACAGTAATAGGTTCCTTAGATTGGACTGCTTTGAAAATTGATTTCTTTAATGCTCTTTAATGCTACAATGTGATCAAGGAAGCAGTGTAATAGGTCCTACTTAATGACATTTGTTTCCATGGAAGAAAAGCACACTTTGCTAAATACAAGTGCCAATCCAGGGAGCTACTGAAGGATGTGCTTGGCTGTGGGTACTTCATATCTCCATGATATGGCTTGGGGGGTTATTTATTGTATGTTACATCTTTATAATGAATACAGAGTCATAGCATAGCAAAAAATTTAGGAAGGTACACGTGCCTTAATATAAGAAAGTAAAAATTAAGGATCAAATTTCTTTGGATGCTGAAATCTAGATCAGGGAATATTTTAAATCTAGGACTCAGATCTGCATGTGTGAGTCTGAGCTTGTGAAACTTGTCTTGCTATTAGTCTTTTGTGATGGAGCAGCATAGATTTTAATATTAAAAAATGTCTTTTGGGACAAGAATATTGATAGTAAGGATTTTGGGGGGAAATTGCTTCTTTTTTTCCAATACGTTTTTTATTACTTGTATGAACTGCTTGGTTACCTAGAAAAGAGCAACCATTAGAGTAATGTGGTTCTACTGTTATATCAATAGACAAGTCATCACATATTAAGGAGGTAATGAAAATGTTTTCGTTTTTCATAGACAGAGTAAGTACTCTAATAAGACATAAAAGAGAAGCCATTTTATAGCCTGTTTGTAGAATCCAATATTTTAATTCATTTGTTTTGATGATAATATCTGATTTTAGCATATCATACTAGTCAGAATCAGAATAATATTGCAGAAATATCAGACATACTGAAATCAGCTAGTGAGATAATTTTTCTCTGCTTAGCCATGGTAAGTGTTCATAAGCTGTGCTTGTTCTGATTTTTTTGTTCTGCTTAGAGAGATATGGGTGATAAAGGCAGACTAGAAGCAACATGAAGCATTAAGATGCAAATAACATACAAAGAAAATGAACTGTGATTATTTAGTCTAAGCAAAAAGTATCTGAAGGGCAAACAGAAGTAATTGCATTATAGCACTGGAGTTTTGGGCTATGTATGAAGAAAATACTTTTAAGGATAGTAGAGGCTATATAATAACTTGCCTAAAGAAGATATAGAATCTGCCTTTAAGGGAAAGAACAAGAGAAAACCAGACCAATATGTCCATAGTAGCTAAGGTAAATCTGACTTTGCATAGTCCAAGAGAATAATATTCTTTACAGAACCTCTCCACTATGCCCACTGCTCAATTTGAGACATGCTTTATCATTTTAATAGGTATAAATGCTGCCAGAATGGTTACTAATGCTTGTTTAGCACTTGTTTGTTCTGCTGCCCCACTTAGAGATTAGTGTCAAAAGAGCTGAAGTTTTGGTTGTGTCAGGCTTATTCAAAGGGCTAGGTGCAAACATGAAAGGCACAAAACACATAATTGCATTAACACAAGCTGTTTTTTGCATGTGACTGAATGAATTCCAAAGCATTGCAACCCAAATAATCTTTTTACTTCTCAAAATCTAGATAATACTGTATTAGTTCAGTGTAGTTCACTGGAATAGACAAGAAGGGAAGGTCCTAAAAATTGTAGAAATTCCTAGAAAAATTTCAGAACCTCTTCTCTATTTTAATTGCCATATGTGTACACAAAAAACCAGGGGGGCTGTACTTTTTTTTTTCTTATTGGTAAATATTTTACAGGTTTATCAACAATGTTGTCTGCTTCTGTATAGAGCATATTTGTTTATTGTCCTCTTATATCAGTTTCTAATTTTTTCTTTCTGAAGTAAGGCAATCACTGACTTGAAAAATAAAAGAATAGTATATGATTAAATTTTCAGCATGATTAAATTATCTTCAAGATTTTGTGCTGAAATTACGGCCAAGGCTCAAATGCAGTGAAATGGATTAAATAAATTGTGCAATTTATGTGGACAAAATAAACACACTCACACTCAATACTGCTGGCCCATGGACAGCTTGTTGTCCACCAGGACCCCCAGGTCCTTCCCTGTACAGCTGCTTTCCAGCAGCTCAGTCCCCAGCCTGTGCTGGTTACTCCTCCCCAGGTGCAGGACCCTGCACTTGCCTTCACTGAATTTCCTTTCTGTCAATCTCTCCAGCCTGTCAAGGCCCTTCTGCAGGGCTGCACAGCACTCTGGGGTACTGACTGCTCCTCCCAGCTTTGTGTCATCAGCAAACTTGCTGAGGATGTCTCTGCCTCTTCATCCAAGTCATTAATGAATAAATTAAACAAATCCCAGTATTGAATTGTGAGGCACTCCACCAGTGTCAGGCCTCCAAACAGATCCCATGTCACTGATAGCGACTCTCTGGGATCAGCCAGTTCTCAATCCATCAAACTGTCCACTCATGTAGATTGTGTTTCCTGAGTTTGCCTACAAGGATGTTGTGAGAAGCAGTGTTAAAGGCCTTGCTTGAGGTTAAAACATATTCACTGCTCTCCCCTCATCCCTCCAGGTAGTTGTTTCATCATAAAAGGCAATCGGGTTGGCCAAGCATGATTTGCCCCTGGAATCCATGCTGCTCATCACCTTCTTGTCACCCACATGGATACAGATGGCCTCCAGAATCAAACATTCCAACACCTTTCCAGGGACTGGGATGAGGTTGACTGGCCTGTAGTTCTTTAGATCCTTCTTCTTGTTCTTTTTTGAAGACTGGGGTGACTTGCTTTCTTTCAGTTCTGACTGCTACAACCTTGCAAAGATGATAGTGAGCAGCCTCACAACGGTGACATTAAAGGGCACATCTATGTTTGAATTAAAAAGAGCATAACTCCCCTTACCATGGTATAAAATCAAAATTTTGAAATTAAATAGGGTTTCATCTTCCTGCTGTGATAGATATATATATTATATTCATATTGGTGGTTTATAATTGAAGAACCAGCTCATGCTCCACACTTTCAAAAACTGTTTTAAAGTAGCTCTACACTTTCAAAAACTGTTTTAAAGTAGCATGTATTCAGAGAATTTTAAGTTAGTTTGGATAGTAGTCTGACTTAACCTTCGTTTTAATGGTTTCTCATGTTGGTTTTTATCCTTAGTTTGTTCCTCTTTAAAGTTTGTTGCACTGTATTACAGTAATTTCTTCCCTAGCTTTACCCTGATATCTACAAAGTGTCTGCTATTGTTGTCAGCAGATGGATGAAGACAGGTGTTTCCATCAATCCAGACTTTTGCCATTCCAGTGAATAACTTGGCTATAATTTTACCTTTATTTTTGGTTATTGAAATTCTGTTGTCTTTCCTAGTAAACCAGGAAAATGCTCTCTGGTTTTGTTGCTTATACTGCTACCTATTTTGTTTATGCAAGACTTTTGCTGCCTACAGTTTTTCCTTCAATTGTACATCCATAATCACGTCAAAGTGCTATTTTTCTCTGAATGGAATAGCTTTGCAGCTTTGCTTATTAAATTCAGGTTTTTGCACATGTGAATACAATAAAAATAATTTCCTTTGTCATCATCCTTCCAATGTTTTGTGTACATCTTTCATTTTATCAACAACCTAGCTGACAATATATTTAATCTTCCTAATCACCACCATCACTGTCCCCTTGCATTACCTGTTTTTTGTGCCATCCTATCAAGTCCAGTATTCTTTTTTCCATCTTCACTGCAATTCACTACTGCTACATTGGTTCAATCACCTTTCTTCTGATATCATACCCTCTTTTTTTTTCCTTTCACATGGCATGTTTGTATGCGTAGATGTTTCATCTGTGGCTTTTCATACCAGTGCAGCCACATCATCCAAAATCCGTTTCATGTTTAGCTTGTTTAGTGATGCCTACAATGTGACAGACATTGAATGTGTATTGATTTATAGGACACTGGATATAGGCACTTTATTTAAACCCTGCTTTTCTATTATTATAATTTTCCCTCTTCCTGTTTTGTGTAATGATTCATTCTTCAGAATGTGAGCTTTTGGAGACAGTGTGGGCTTAAATATATACTCAGAAAACATGCAGGATATCACATCTAAAATCAGAATTTTTGAAAACCTTGAATATTATTGATAAGAATGGATTTCTTGATCCACCAACTACTTGGTTGTTCCTGCTCTAAAGCACTGAAACATGTATTTGGTGTATGTTGTTATTATTTAGGAAGTCAGAAAAAATATCATGCAAACATGAAATAAAGAATACTATTTATTAAGTGTTTTAGTCAATTCTGAATAACCAACACTTCAGTTTGCTTTTCACTGTGCTTCTGCATGTAAGTTCATGATCCTGAGGAAAAAGCCTGCACTTTGGTTAGCAGAGTCCTTTACTGCCTTCTCGCTGCCCACTTCATGAGATGCATGACAAATTATTGCAGGATCTGTCAGAACTCTGTTCTCACCCCATTCTTGACCTGGAGCATCACGCCTTCCAATTTCTTTTCTTCAGACCAAGAAATTTTGAATTCTGTGGCTTTGCACAGGAATTGCAGATGTTTTCTCCACTTCAATGGCTTTCATTTAGCAATGTTATTGATAAATTTGCAGAATTTTTTAATGTTGAAAGGTGTGGGCTTGATCTTATTCAAGGAGGTATTATTTCATCTAGGTGGAGTGAGGTTATAAGATATAGTTACTGACTTCCAAAATGTAATTTCTAGTTGAAATAGCCCACAGCAAGGCTTCAAAACTGCCCTTTTTGCATCTGAAAGATCATCTAAGCCAGCCTAGTGAATCCTGTCCTAGGTCTCCAGTTTTTGTCATCTACATCACAGTGGACTGGCTCTACTGTTCAGACAGCTAAGCTTGCTCTTGTACATTGCTGGTTTATCAGAATTCCTTATCCTCTTATTTTTTCCTGGAAAGCCTTGGTGCTTAAACAAATAAAAGAAAAAAATTAAGAAAGAAAGAAGGAAAAATGAGAGAGAGAGTGATAAAAGAAAGAAAATCACAACAAATTTCATTAGATAGCAACATGTGTAGTCCAGGACTAGATGTAGAAGTTTAAATTGTACATAGGCTACTGCAGATGGTAGTTTTAGCCAACTTCCTGACTTGTTGAGAAGTATTCATAGTTCTAGAATATACTTTATATTTGTAGTTATCATAAAACATGCTGCTGTAATAGTTTATTGGGCAGAAAGGCTATATAAGTACTACACCCTGGTAGGATTCTCTTGTGAAGAAATAATTTAGTCTTTAAAAAAAATCCAGTCTGCTTAAAGACAATGTGAATTAATCTCTGAGTTTCTTATGTACCATTTACAGGATCATTGAAGAACATAAATCTCTGCCTGTTTATAAGCAGGTCAAAGCTTGAAAAAGCTCTGAATGTCAGTATTGTTGTTTGCCTCCCAGAATATTTTTGTGGGGAGTTCTTTTATGCTCTGATTCAAAGTTATACTCTCATTCGCATAGATTTATAGTAAGTATAGTTTAGGACTTCATTGACTTTAATGTACTGTTCAAAGTGAGTAAACTCTTCCTTAGGTTGCTGCAGTTGTAAGACAACAGCATAAAATAAATCCTGAGTTTTCATATTTTAATAGCTTCGTATTTGAATTTCATGTTTTAATGAGTTAAATTTGATGTACTCTAAGAATAACATAAAATATTGATATTGATGTTTAATATTTTTCCAATCTCTATAAGACATTTTTTCAATGTAAAGGGGTTATTTTTCTTAGTGTCTGAGGGAAAAGAACAATTAAGTGAGGCAGGGTCACTGTTAGTTTGTTTCATATTCTCAAATGAAAAACATTGAAAGTTGTACCTGATATAACATACAGAATAATAACTAATATTGAATAATAATAAAGAGGAAATAAAGTGGTGCAAAGACAATCACTCACAACCTAGCACAGACTGATGTCCACTCTGTCTTTGACCAGAGGCCACTTTGAAAGACAATCCTTGTTCTCTCCAGCTTTCCATGCCTCCATGCCCTTCTTCCTCTGCAACCACTTTCTCTTGTTGAGCATAATATTACAGGTATGGACTCTTCCTTTAGCCATGTGGGCTTGTTTGGCTGTGCTGTGTTCTTTCTTGACTCCTTGGCCAACCCCACTCTACTTATTGGGGCAGAGAGGGGGGAAAAATGAGAAAGGCTTGAAACTGAGGCAGCACAGTTCAGCAATAGCCAAAGCATTGGTGTGTTAGGAGCACTGTTTCAGCCAAAACTCAACCCTGTCATACCAGCTGCTGTGACGAAAGAAAACCTCCATCCCAGTCAGTCCCAGTAACTGAACCTGACACTTGTTTTAAGTACAGGCATATTCATTCAAGTGTATTTTTGCACTTGAATAAAATCAAATTACACCAAAAGGACAGAGTTTTATTTGCCTCGAAAACCTAAACTTTATGGACTTTATTTGGGAAATAATCAGAAGGATCTTCCTCTGCTTAATCTTTTTAATATTAATAACTTTTTAACCAAGTTGTGTTAGTTCTGAAAACCCTTGATTTTTTTTTTTTTTCTCTGACAGCATAGTTGTAACTCGAGAAGCAAAAAACTGCTCTTATTCCAACCCCTGTTTAAACTTGATGGGGAGTTATTGATGAAAAAACATACTGGGAAGTAATTCTTTGAATGGGTCATCTCCATTAAGCTTGTTATAGTACTACATGTCTGACTATTTTCTGTATTTTACTATTCAGGTTTATTTCATGTCGGTCATTACACCCTTCGGGAATTTATTGTCTGGAAGATTATTGCATTTATCAAGGAACTGAGGTTGCAGACACCCCATTCCAGTTTAATAAGATCTTTTGTGACTTAGGCTCCAGAATGTAGTGTCTGTCTTTTTGCGTTTAATGAATCATGTAATTTTACTTAAGCTAGAGTGCTTCTTTCTGGAGTCTGTCTGCATTCAATCTGTTGGATTCTGTGCAAAGGATATCTCTCTGCTGAAGGACTAAAGAATGGATACTTAGAAAGGTCACTCAGAAAAGTGAAAGCCATTTTGGGCACAGTTGGCTCTATCATTACTTTGTTTCTGAGACTGACAGTTTAATCTTGCTATACTAATTAATTTCCCAATGCTGAAAGTAAACAGAAAATATAAGTATGAAAGAATAGTGAACAATTTGCTTTTGTGCTTTAGATCTCTGTTAGTAATAAAAGAAAAATACTACCATATGAAGTTACTGAAAGTATTTTGAAAATTAATTAATAGTTGTGAGGAACTATATAACTTCAGCAGTAAACACTTATGACAATAGAAGTCTAGAAGAAAACTGACAGTACTGTCTTCAAAGCAGAGTTTTAACAGAGTACAATAAATGAGGAGCAAAGAAAATAATGACATGAAAGCAAAATAATGAGTAGCTGCTGATTGACATTTTGCGCCAACCTTGCATGGAATAAGCTGAGATTCAGGAGAGTAAATATCACACATAAGTATGGAATTTATCCTAAACTTACTTGCAAGATAGAGCAGATGGAAGCTTCTTAGGCAATTTTAATTTCAACATTTCTAGTTTTAAACCTTGGCTTTACATTTTGGTGTATTTTGTGTTTATTTTTCACTTCCTCCTTTTCCCTCCTTCTCTATTTTTATTGGAAATATATTTTATGTGTGTCAATTACAAACATTCCACAGAAGCAGAAAAAACAAAATATTGAATTTGCCTTTTCAGTAAGAAAACATGTTTATATCCAAATCAATAAAATACCCAATTCTTGTTGAGTATTTATTCACTGATAAAACTACAGCATGCTTGTATCTTCCCAGGTTATCCTTTACTATTAAAATTTTATATTCTATTACTATAAGATTGATCAAATAAAGACTTAGTTTTTGTTAATGGAGATTCCACATTCCATAGGCTCTAATTTCTTTATTTCCTTTTCAAAACAACCATCACTTTCATTTGCACTTTTTTTTAGAAAGCCTACAAATGCCTGAAGTTTTCTATGTGAAAATGTTTGTATAAACATTACTTGATTAAATATAAATACTTTAACATATATAATCGCTTTTGCAAGAAACATTATTAGACAATTCAGCTGTAGCAGTTGAGGACTGATACCCAGCTGTTTACTCAACAGGCAGAGGTTACTTGTTTTACAGTTCAGCCAGCAGAGCAAAAGTGCAAGTTCTCATTGTTCCAGTACACTAGACTCAACAATGTCTTTGAAATATATAATTAGCAATTGTTTTAAATGTGCTTATTTTGCACGTAAGTGGATAAAGTTAAATTCCACTGGCTGTATAGTGAAGAATTACTTTTCTTTCAGGAATATAATAATAAGATCTTCAGGATAAAAAAATCTTGAATTTCTATTGCTGTGCAAAATAATTTTGTCTCTTGAGTATCAAGCAGGTTTCATGGGTTTTTTTTTTCCTGTAAGAGTGCATCTGAAGACTTATTATGCCTCTTTTCTAGGCTTATATTTTATTGAACATTGAATTATGTGGTTTAGTGGTTTCATGCAGACTTTTACAATGATGCCTCTCTAATTTCTAATCTGATAAATAAATAGAAACAATCAAAATTAGCATTTTTTAAGTTGTTCATCAGCAACATGCTCTTAGTAGTGATGAGCAACCACTGAAAACTATTTTCTTTCTTGCTACATGATATTTTCCCATGTATTTTAATCACTGTGAAAAGCAAAACCACTGGATTTAAGTTACAGCAAAGAATAAATTGCTTTGCTAAATGTTACATTTATAGAGAGAAAATTAACTAGCATTTTAATTGAACAATTGTAAAATTCAGGATCTTTTTTTCATCCTACACAGGGAATAATGATGATCCACAGTTGTACCCTGGCATTAGGTGCAGCCAGGAAATAAAGTTTGAAGGTCACCATCAGGTTGCACGGTTATATACCTCAGCTCTAGGTGAAGCTGTGGCTATAAATGTGCCTTTCTACCTCCTGCCCAAGGTCATGAGGACAGCTGGGGGCAGTGGGACAGTAATCATTATTTCTAGGGGTTAAGCCAACCACTGTCTTCTTTTTAGGTTGTTCTGGATAAGGTTATTTCCTAAAGTGAATATATATATATATTATTGATTGTAGGATGGAATGGGAAATTTGAGAGTCACTAAAAAAGGAATACGACTTGAAGGAATATCTGAATTTCTACTTCCACTATATGTGAAAGAAATCCATTCCCGAAAGGTAGGTATTTTTCATCTTTATTTCTTAATTTGCAGCTAATATAAATTGATCTCTTCAGTCTCAAACTACAAAGTTGAATTCTTACACCTCCTAGATTAGCAATCAGTAGAGGTTTGCTTTGAGAATATCTTAATAGTGAAAGTTTCCTTCATGTCATTTTTTTTTTTTCTGAAACCTTGCTTGCTTCTTAAAAGAAATGTTTTATCCTAAAGGAAGGAGATTCAAAGCATGTATATTTTATACTTCAAATGACCTCAGCACTGGGAATGGAACATTTGACTCTCATTTGATGTAAAGTCCAGAAAAACAAGACTGGTGATAAGTTGAATATGCAATGAAATAAGGAATAGTTTTGTTGTTTTTATCATTAGCTGTCATGATTTATTTGTCTTTTTCATTATTTTTTTATGTTTCAGGTTTTTTTGGGTTTATTTTGCTTATTAGGTAGAAGAAATCCTCCTATACTATGTAATGTCTCTAGGATTTAATTTTTAAAAGCAAGCCCAAATGTTGTTTAAATATCATTAGAATACAGCATCAGATTATTACAGAGGAAAAAAGAAAATCAAGGAATTTTGTACTATGAAATTCAGTGTAGGTTATTTTAACCTTTTTGTTTTGATTCAGTTATGCTGTTTACATTAACATTGTCAATGAATTTTTAAAAAATATTGCAATGCTGGAAAAATCATCCTTTTACCATGAGAGTGATTACCTATGATCAGAGTAGAATGTTCTGTTGGTTTTCAGTCAATCATCAAAAAAGAATTTTGATGTGCATACTGCAACACTTGACAGCAATCACAAGTATGTTGACCCTAAATTCCTTCGTGGAAAATTTTGTCTGCTTAAATCTGTGTTCTATGTATATAAGTCTTGAGTACATAGTACTTCATAAATGAGATGATGGTTTTCCATTGTTCTTATTAGTTCACTCTTGTGTTAATAAATCCTTGAGGTAGTCTCTTCATCCTCTTTTTCTGTAAAGCTAAGATCTTTCAATGTTTATTCTTGTAGCAGTATTGTCCTAGGTAATGAAAATTTTTATAATATTAAGTAACCTTGCAGGAAGCATACTTTTTATTCAAGGCTGTAGAACATTATTCATGATGTGTGCATTTTTCCCGTTTCTTTTTTGTGAGTGGACAGTGTGTATGATTGTTCCATGTCCTTTTGCTGTACATGAGAGTAATGATTTGGAATATTTTTCTTGCCTAGTGCCTCATATTGCAGAACATTGGTTCTGTAAAAGAGAAGATGGTAAATTTTGTTTCAAGTGATAGTAATGAGACTTGAGTAGAGTCCTCATCTCATTTAGCTGCTAAAAAAATCTCAGGAAAAGAAATGTGCACAAATGCATTTTATGCATATTTAATGCACAATGTAAAGGAAGGGGATGCAGAATCTACCGGATTCCTAACATAAGGTCCCACTACTCCTGTGAGGCTCATGAGAAAACAACACTTGTCAGTAAATATTCTTAAGCCAGCAGAAAATACAGTTGATCATTAACTGGGCAAAATAATTCAAGTAAAATATTTTTTGAGTTCCAGGTCTACTTATATGTATTAACTTTAAGGCACTTGTCACCTAGAAAAAAAAGTGGTATTTATACAGGCTGTATTCTCATTTTGAAGCATTTTTGAATTAGGTTCACTTTCCAGTCTTATACCAACTTGCTCAGTTGTGCTAAAGTGGAGTAACTTCTGTATGCAAATGGGAATGCTATGAGGGAATGATGAAAGAAATCTCTGGAGCTGTATCCTAATCAGCAGTAGGGTTTTGTAATGTCTCTGTAGGGTATTTCTATAGCTGTATGGCATCTGCATGTGACATGAGCTGTTTTGGCACTTACAAAAGTGACCACAATGCTGTTGAAATCTAAAAGTAAGCTACGTTTTCTGACCTCTCATCACAGTCAGTAGTGACCTAGTCAAAGCTGACTGCAGATTCTGAGCATCAATTCTGCTCACCAGCTATTAGTGTTTACTTTGGATAGTACAGACAGGAATGCTTTTGTCTGCCATTTCCATGGAAGTAATAATGGTTTAAGTTTGATGTACACTGGAGTTGTAATATTCTGTGAAATCAACAACTCAGTGCTTATTTTTTAGGAGAGGTAGTTCTTTAAGCCCAGACTCATTCTCCTATAAAAGAACACATCCATTCAAGTGACATTGATTAACTCCTGAGATGTCTTGTGACACATTCAGTGGTAGCAGTGCAGGACTGATAGATTTCCTCTGCAGTGCAGAGCATGGTTTGTGGAATGGCCTTGGAGGGCCCTCCATGGAGGCTCTCAGCTCTGGAGGTCAGGCCTCCACTGGTCTCCACTGCAGCACAGAGCAGAGTGAGGTGGGAAGGCCAGTGTTATTAGCAGGGAGGTGTCAGCAGCCAGGGTGCTGTGCTGTGCCTAAGGAGCATGACTGGAATTCTTGAACGCTTGCTGGTGCTGTTAGTAAGCCTGATCTGAAAGTGATAGAAGTGTTTATTGAGAGGGAAGCATTCTGATAGTGAATTACTGCTGGTAAGAGTGCCCAGCAATTGAGCAGGTAGGCAAAGCTGAGCTCTGCTGCTGCAGTTTAAGTTTGAGAGTAGCTGCATTTGCTAGTGTGAAGCTCACATGCGCCTATTGATTACCACATGCCTGCTGCATAGCTGGATGCCCAAATAAGATCCTTTATGCAGTGTTAAACGCAGACCTCAAACTGCCTTTATCAAGAAAAGGGTATTGAACTTTGTATACAGGTTGAAACACTGACTTTTGTCTTGTGATTGCTTCACTGAAACCCTGACTATTCAAAGTAAATGCTAAAATACTAGATTTAAGTCAGTTGGAAAACAAATGTATGTGATTTCTTAAAAACAAAAGAAAACTTCTGATGATTTCCAAATGTAATAGTAAAAAAGCCAGTCTTGAAAAAAATTAATATTTTATTTTGTGTAGAAGTTGTGTAAATTGAAGGCTACTCAAAGTGTGCTGTTTCCCTTGCCTTGCTTCTCTTGCTTTGCCCTTTTCACCATACCTAGTTAGTGGTGTCCACAAAACTGTGGGTTTCTACCCCCAAATCTATGTTTATGCAGGGAAGAAACTTCTGTATTTTCATCAAATGGCTTCAGTGCATGTCAGAATTTAAAATGATGCATCCGACCATGAGCAGAGAAGGGCTCATTTGATCCTGAATTGACATCATGATATCCCCAAAACCAGGACGTGTACTCTATGAAATAAATGTTACAGAGAGTTACATTTTGGCTATGAATAGTCTAGCTATATACTTTTGAACAAATGCTAGCCTGAAACCAGTAAGTTTCATCTGGACCATGATATATTTCCCATGTTTATGTCATTTGCATTGATATGATGCAAACTTTATTCTTTATAGTGTATTAATGAGATGCATGAAATCATAACACATAATGCAACATCCTGAATTATTTCAATATATCAGTCCTTCTGAATTAAATGTTGTTATTGTCATGCTACTGCATCCATACTACTGCATTCATGAAGGGAAACAATCAAGGTACAGTCTTCTTAGCTTGTCAATATAACAATAAAAGTTGTTTGTGGTGTTTTCTTGAGAATGTATTCCTGGGTTTATTAATCTTTTTCATTTGCACATACAATTCTTAAGGGCTGAAAGAAATTATTTTTTCTCTTTGTTAAATTGTTTCCATTACATATAAAGAAGTAACCCATTGTTTCTTAAAGTAGAGGGGATTATTTTGGGGTGTTTTTCCACAATTAATAAGGCTGAAAAGGTATTCTCTGAAATTAGCATGTGTTTTCCAGAGATATCCTTATATATATATCCATAGATATCCTTATATATTGCACAGAATGCAATAATTGAGTTAAAAATCTTTGGGAAAATGTCAAGAAAGAAAGAAATAGTGAATATATATTAACTTCTTACTAAACATGTGAAACTCTGAAAACTTTGAACATATCTTTTATAAAATATGTGATTCAACATGAATTAAGAAATTGTCAGTAGGGTTCAAAGCAGGATTTCTTTCAGGTATCTTTTCCTCCAGATTTTTACTTTAGAGACTGATTATCCCTGTAAGTATTTAGAGAGCTTTATTTTACACTCTCTTATTTCCAAACCTGGATCAATCTTGACAAAAGCAAATCGACAATATTTTTCTTTCCTCACTGTTTCTCTGCATGTGTATAATAGTCAAAAGAGTATTAACCTTTGCTAATTTCAGCCAAATCATTGCATATATTTAGGTTTATATTTGGACCTTAGATGCCTTTGTGAAAACGTCAAACTCTTTTTCTGAGACAATGTTTTTGTTGAGCATCTCTCTCTGATTGAGTTATAAGGTTTCAGCATAGGAGATCACATCAAAAGCCTTTATGAAGTTGAGGAAGAACATGCACTCTTCTTGTGCCTTGAGAAAGGCTTCTCTTTTTGCAAGACCTCAAGTCGGTGCTCCTTGCCTTTACTAATCCATGATAATTTTGTCCCAACTGCCTTCTCTTCATATTTATATTGTAATAATTTTCAGGGTCCCAAAGACTTCCCTCCTTGAAAAATGCTCATATTCTCTTGTAAGGGCCTGCCAGGATGGAAGTTTTTGTTGATTTTGGGGTTGGGTAGGAGGAGCATATAGCCCCATATTTCACTCAGACACGGTCTCCCGAAATTTCGAGGCCAGATTTGCTATATCTACTTTCTTTTCTGTTCTATGAGATACCCCTCTGCCACGCAGTCAAAAGTAGTTCAAGAATCATGCAGTCCTACGACTACTGAGGTGTATAGGTATCAGAGAAACTCCATTTAGGACATATTATTGCACCCTTTTTTGCAATATCAAAAAAACCCACAAAGGTACCCAAAGAATCCGCCACTGTTATTGCACAGGATGAAACGCAATACTTGTTTCTGTAGCTACATGTCACAATCCACTCAGATAAAACCTTAAATGCTTCCCAGTTCATTTTTCTGATACCTAGTCTTCAAGCCTTGTCCTGTGGGATCACTCACCTGTCACTAAGGATAAAGTCACTATTATGGCATTGTCCTGGTTTCAAGAACTAGGACAGTCATAAAGGACTCCTTAAGTCATTTTGGCTCTCAACACAATGTCATTCCAATAGTGCCGTTTTTATTGGTATGAACAAGGTATAAGGTTTTCTTAATCTCAAGTTTTGCCAAAGGACAAGTCACTGCTATATTTGTTGGTGGTCTCTAGAGGGACTACCACTCTAAAATTGAGTTGGCTGTGCTCACTCTTTGCTGACAGCTGATAAGAACTTCCATGATTCATGATTTTGTTCTTGATTTCCTATACTTCAGTGGAATCTGTCAGGGGATAATTTTGTTGAACAGCTATCTTTTGAACGTCACTTTTTCATGTCAGCCACTACTCCTGTTATTATTGGTGAGGCTTGTTGCTCAGTCAAGGAGGATCCCTGCTTTTTACACTGAAAAATCTGAGTTAATATTACCCATTTTTCTTTGGTTGATTATGGTTCATGAATCAAGTCATGAGAGGCCTATATCCACCCAATTTTATACCAGCCTGAGGAACTGAATTTGATTTGGGACCACTCCTTCAGATGGATGTGGGAAAGTTATTGAAGCTGGAACTGTTTCTCTGGGGGTTGATTGTCGTTTTTGGTCTCAATTGCATTTTCAGTTTTCCAAGTGCTTTACATCTGTGTTCTGCTGGGGAAAATTTCAGTGAAACCATGTAACATCTCAGTTTGATGTTCATAATGTTTTGTATCTGATTCTCACGTAAAGTGTATTTAGATTGAGCTGTTTTAACTGTATGGGCATCTTACACTGAGGAATGACCTTTTATTTCCTGACCAATTTTGAAATAATGTAGTTGCAGTTTACACAAACTAAGCAATTAGAGAAATACTACATGTTTAAAAACAATTATTAATATTTCCATAGAAAATCTAATCAAACACAATAAAGTAAAAACAGATGACTTGCAAGTGAATTTGAAAAGGGTAAAAATCTCTGTCCTTATCTCTTTGTGCATGAATTTGCTTATATTTCTTTTTGGAGAACACTTATCCTTTGTATGACATTTTATAATCTTGAGGAACACCTTAGTTTTTGCTCCTCTGTTTAAACCCTCAGGACTGTGGATGGACAGGTAAAACTATGAGGCAAAAATATGAGTCATCATTGCAGAAAAATAGCTACAGAGAACATAGGCACAAACAAAATACATTAACATAATTTTTATCTCCCCAAAATACTGATTTTTAGTCCTGACTTGAGGGCTGCTGAGATAATTTTAAATGTATTTCTTACAAGTTTGGGAGTCTAATTTCCTTACTCTTAGGCCTTTGGTAGGCAAAATACATATTTTCACAAAAAAGCACTGTAAACAGGTGTGTCTTAAGTCAGACAGAGGTACTTGATATACAATGACTAAGTTTATTAAGAGCTAAGAATATTCATGTAATAAAATTATAAATCTAATGATGTCAGAAGTTGTCAGGATGGATTTCTGAAGGGGAAATCATGCCTGCCCAAGCTGACTCTCTTCTACAACAAAGTGTCATGCTTGGTGGATGAGGACAATAATTATTTTTAATCTTGCCTTTAATCTCCCATCACATATTGTTCATTGATGACGAACAGTCTAAAAGAACAGTGAGGTGGCCTGAAAACTGGCTAAACTGCTGAGTTCCAAGGGTTGTGAGCAGTGGAGGCCAGTTTCTCATGGTGTAACCATGGGGTCAGTAATGAGAACAGTGTTTTTTAATTTCTTCTTTAATGCCCTGGACAGCCAAAGTGCAAGTTCAGCAAGCTTGCATATGAGACATAACTAGGAGGATGAGTGTACAAACAAGTAATGTTTAGAAGCAAAAGAGAGCAAGAAAAATAATGAAAGCATTGGAGTTTTAACTGTTCAAAATTTTAACTATTTCCAGCTCATTAGTAATAACACTCTTTTTGCTTTTCCTGTTTCACGCCAGATGAATCTCAAAAGTATTGAGGGTAATGATCAAATCACAACTTCAAAGATGACACTTTCAAAATTAATATAAGGTTCTCAAGGTATTTATTCTGAAACAGAAGTTGGTGTTCTAAAGTTTGAATGTGTAAATTCCAGAAATAGAATTAACTTAAACAAATGTTACCCATTATATATAGATTTTTTTATCTTGAAATAAGACAGAATTGTTACAATCTTTTTTTGCTTGGTCAGTTCTGCTTTCAGAATACTTTTCATCTTGTATGATTTTTCTCACTTTAAAAACATTTGTAATGAAATCATATAAAGTAGTCAGGTCATTCATAATCTACAAAAATAAACATCAGTAAAATTCCCCAAATTCCCCAAACCCAAAGACCGCTTGTTACAGATCAGAGGCAAGAAATTCTGAACCAGTTTTAATTTTGTTGACATCTGTGACAAAGTCATAGAAGCTTGTTTCCAGAGTTTCATGAGACAGCTAAGAAAACATAATTCTTCTACCTGTTTATGTGATTTGTCAGAACTGCATTGTGTTAGATCCACGGTTGTTGGATGGAATTTTTTTTTCTGTTACTATTCTCAGTATTTCTCTGCTCTATCAGGAGAATAAAAGTCCCTGAGCAAAGAAATAAAATGGCCTTCTAACTGTTAAGAAACACGCTATATTTTGGGACACTGTACACAATATTGTGTCTGACATCACAACAGAGAATAATTAATAATTCAAGTTTATGATAAAAAAAAATAAGAATCAATCTCATCTCAACTAGCTGGATTGAAATTCAAAAGATAAATTATGGAATAATTATCATGACAGGGTCTTATTAGGACACCATTGCTCTCTTAAAGGGAAAAATTGCTTGTTCCTTCACAGCTTCTAATGGCCCCTAGCAGCAAATACAATTATTTCATTTAAAATATTGTCCCTCTCCACTTTGAAATGAACTTTGTATTTTCTTGCTTTCAGAAAGTACTAAGTTGAATTTTACTGCTTTATAATAAGCAACATTTTTTTGTATGAAGACATATATAGGATCTCTTGGTCAATTTTAAGAGCTGGGGTGTTTTATTCCAGATAGCAAGCGTGCTTTTTGGTTTTGTACTTTATAGCATTTGTTGTCATAATATATATGTCATGTTATAACCTGTAGTTCCAGAAACAACTTGTCGCCAACTATGAAATTTTCTACTTTGAAAATGTCTTTACAGTGTGATTTTGGGTTTGTTGGTTTTTTTTTGTTTGCTTTTTTTTAACCATTCCCTGAAAGAGTTCACTATCCACTGGTGTTGTGACTTCAACTTCCATCTCTTTTATATAGTTCTGAAATCCCTCCCTCATGAGTCAAACACATTACTAAAACTTTATGCATTTTTGTACTGTCAGATCAATTTCTCAGGAACCTGCTGAACTTCGATCAGTTTTAGAAAGCAATATGGCCACAGCATTACCTGTATTGGGCAAGTATTAAGTTAAAATAAGTAAAACAAGGTAAAGAGATGAAATAAGTGCTACATTAAAAGGCATTTTAATGAAATAGTAGAATTTAGTGAAACATTTTAGAATAAAAAATATCCTTTTTCTCTTTCCCTTTTTAGGCAGTGCAAGAAATATATGTAATTTTTTTTCTTTGCTTATAGGTATTCAATGCATGGTTCATTCAATTCATCCTTAAAAATAGGCAGGTAGAACAATCATCCTCTTTCTGGATGCAAAAGAAGTACTAAATTTCATAATCTGATAGATTATACTCTTGAATCTTTGCTAACATAGTTACTTCAAAGCAGATGGAAATTTATTATTTGAGGAAATGAAATGGAAGCATTGATTATACCATAACAAGGACTGTATTTTGACAGTGGCCTCCATCCAAGAGTGATAAGTAATGCTAGCATTAGTTGAAAGCCTTGTTGACTTTAAGAGCATCCTCAGGAAATATCTGCACAAAACCAAACAATTTATATTTCTTTCCATTACCAAGTGCATGATGAGTGACATCCTTTAATCTCAAGCTATTATGATATATTAAAATTTCAGATTAAAAAAATTACCTGATTTCTCATTTTTAACGAGATTTTTAGAACTCAGTTTTGATAACACTCTGCTAATTCACTGAAATGTTATTTTTTTTTTTTAGTTTTAGAATTAAATTTTAAAAAAAAAATTAAGGTAGAAACCAAGTGTGTAGGTTTTTCAAGGCTAAGTCTCCAAACTATGCAAATACCTCACATTAAGGAAGGAAAGGCTTAAAACAGCAAACTAGTTCATTGTTGTGTGGGGTATTATTTCTCTCTCATAGATACAAAGTAAGGGAAAGGTTTTTTGTGGTTTTGGTTTTTGGGGTTCTTTTTTGGTTTTTTAAAATTTAGGTTTGGTTTGGTTTTTATTGGTTTTTTTTTTTGTTAGAAATTCAGTAGAAAATAAACACTAACAAGAACTTCAAACTATGGATGGTGAAATCCATGGGTGAGATTAGGGCAAAGGAAATTTACAAGTAGAAATCTTATAATGGAAGCAGCTGAACACGTTAGCATCCTGTACTGGAATTGGTAATTATTGCTTCAGCATTATGATTGTACAATAACAGCTGAGGATTTACAGTAAAGTTGGCTCTTGGGCTTCAGCCAGAGGCTCATTTGTATCTTCTGCTGAATTTAAATCTTTTGTTCTGCAAAGGAAGTTACTGTAGTTCACAAAATTTGTTAATTTAGAGGTGCAATCTATCATGCATAATTCTGCAACAGCGACTACACTACATACTCTTGCTGAACTCTTTGCAAGTGTAAGTGGTAATTGCAGTAGTTGGCTGAAGGTTGATGTTGCATTTTTTTTTTTTGGTCTGAAGTTGAAATTATTTTTAAAAATACAGGTATACATAATTCTGATTAGTAAAAGTGAAATCTGTGTTGATACTAAACTTGGCACTCCAGTGGGGATTTACATGAAAGAAGCTTCTTAGTAGAAAAGAAAATTGAATTTTACAGTAAGAGTACAGAATGGTTAGATTTTTTTTTTTCTCTTGCTAGATAAGCATATAAATTACAAAGTTTGGACAAATTTTACTTTTGCCTCTGAGTTTCTCCACTGACATCCATCAGATTACAGTCTTCCTATAAATCTTAGGTCTGTCTTTCTGAGTGTAGTAAAAAATCCCAAAAGGAAAGTGCTCCATACTTGAATTTTTATTTTGATGAAGTACAGGCATTTTGGAAGGTCAATAAACTCTCCTGACAAGCTGAGCCAAAACACTGCCACAGAAAATGCAGAAAGCAGATTGGCTTTTTGTAGGAGAAACTAGTTTACATTCTACAAGCAGCAAATTATTTTAAAAAGATTTAAAAGTATATTAAAAATATACAATTGTAAAAATATTATGACTATTTAGATCAGGGATACTATTGAATGTTCTTTTAAGATACAAGTGTTGCTTCTCTTGTAAAATATTCTCTACTAGGATGCAGGGTTTTTTTGGAACAATGTGGATTCTATTGAATAATATATTAATTTTGTAGTAGCTGCACTGGTTGTTCAGCATGAATAATGACAATAAAATTTTGTTATTCTGGAAGTGAAGAAAATTATACATTAGCATAATAATTGATGGGACTCATACTGCTCAGATAAGCTGTTGGTATTTCCTGAAAGCAGTCAATGCATGAACGAAGTGGTTTCTCTTTATCTTTTATAAATGGTGGTGATTGAATACTTGGGAAGAATACAGTCAAGTTTATAGGAAAAACAGGTGTGTTGTGCAAGGGAAGGGAATCATTCGTATACATAGCTCTGGAACTTACTGTTCATCTAGGTTAGGAGACAGAGCAAAGGGTAATGGCTTTAAACAGAAAGAGATTTAGATCTAAAGATTTAGATCATACATCAGAAAGAATTTCTTTACTGTGAGGCTGGTGAAGCACCAGAATAGGTTGCCCAGAGAAGCTGTAGATGCCCCAGCTCTGGAAGTGTTCAAGGCCAGGTTGGACCCGGCCTCGAGTAACCTGGTTTAGTGGAAGGTGTTCCTGCCCATGGGAGTTGGAAACCAGATGAACTTTAAGGTCCCTTCTGACATAAACCATTTGATGATTCTTTGATTTTTATTTCCTCATTTTTTTTTCTGTTATTAGATGAAAAACAATATCTCGAGATGGTTCTAAAGTTGTCACGCAAAAACCACAGAAATTACTAGCTGAAATATTGTCGGTACTGTATGCAAAAAGTCAGGGTTATATTCTTCCAGTTAAAGACCACATTTTTTCTTAACTCTGTATGTTGCTCTGTGCATTTCAAAACATTTATCAATTTATCTTTGGAGTCAGAAGAAAACTGTGTGAAAAACAGTGTTTTTAACTAAGAATAGAATTGGTGCTAGGATTTTTGTATTCAGCGCAATTCTGTATCTTTCTAAGGTTTCCAGGTGTTTATTGGTCTGAGTTTTTATCTGTGGATTTTAGCAATTAGATGTAATTGCCAATCAAAATATTGGAAGAAGCATCTGACAAGTACCGCACAGATGCTTTATGTGTGATTCCAGTAGTATAAATCAGTATTTATAATGCACTCTTTAAAGAAATCTGTTGCATGTGCATATTTTTGTAAGAATAACAGGCATAAATCTTGTTTTGACCTTGAATTTGGCATTCAGAAGATGGTGCCTATGTACATTCATATTATTTCATCTCTCCACCCAGTTCCCAGTTCAGGAACTCTGTATTTCACACAATCTTAGTGCAATGTGGAAAAGGTGGGCACCAATCGCCCCTTTATCTCCCAGATACCTCAGTTCCTACATAGGAACCACCTAAGCACACACGGACTACAGATATCTGGTGTTCACTACAGTTGAGCTGAGATTACAAGGTATCCTTCATAGTGTAAAAGGAGTTACAGATGCAACCAGCATAATATAACCTTCCTGCTTAATTCACTTCCATTGAATAAACCAAGTTCAGTCTTGGAACACAAGCAAGTAGAGTAAATAAACGTAATTTAGACCTTAACTGTGGGTACTAGAATCTAACATATGCCTCAGCTTTAGGCTGAAATGACCCCCTGCCCTGGCAAAAGAATTCAAAAACTTTCAGTTCTCCTAAGACAGTAATGAAATCCTTTATGAAGTGCATTGAGACGCTGGCTTCACACCATCTGAGATTTTCTATATGAATTTCAGTGTGAATTGATGAGACACATTTCATTGCATGTTTGGGTCAATTTCCACTTCAAGTACAAAATTTTGTTGTTGAATCATTTATCCCTTAAAACAAACTACTCTTGCATGAAATAATTAAAAAATATTAAGGAGTGTTTCCCTATAGAGAAGCCCATAGACATTTTTGTGGTTATTTTGATGTTCGGTGGATTTTTGATTTTGATAGTTTTGAATAATAATTTAATAACAATTTTAAAATTTAACACCCCCTCCCCCAACATTTTTGATTACTCATTCAGGGTTTTTTTAATAGACAAGTCTAACATTTGTTCTTGAAGACAAATTGCAGGTGAAGGACTTGCTTTCCAATTGCTGGGCATAGTCCCTCAGAATTTCATCTTGTAGTCCTTTTCAATGAGATTCTAGTTCTTTGAAACAGAATCTTCTCTGATCCATATCATAATATTTAGCATTTCAGCTTTCATCAAAAGAGCACTTCTGTAATGTCTGTCCTAATCCTTTCCAAATACTGTCCTTTGGTATGGCTTGGTCTTGCAGCATGCAAACTGGATTTCTTTCTGCAAAGCTAAGCTGGAATATGCAGAAATATAACCTCAAAAAACACAAATAGTATTAATGCTGTTTCCTAATGCTATGTCCTTAGCACTGCAAGTTTCATTGTAAAAGTATCTTGTAATTGGATCACACTGCTGTATGTATAACCAATTTCTCACTTCTGCTAATCAACCTATTCACTTTATTTTGGTTTGCTTCCTTAAAATGAAGCCAGGGGCCCTGTTCTTTTGTCAGCCTGCCTGGGGCTTTAAGCAGAAGGCTTAATTAATGTCTTCAGCTGTGATCTGGAAAATGCACTCTCTCACAGACAATTTGGGTAGATCCTAAGATTCAAATAAAGTAAAACCTAGAAACCTCTAAAGGCTGAAAGTCAGAAATGTAACTGAGAAATGATTATCCTGAGAAGGAACTTTTTTATTTTTGACCTTTAGAAATTAATTCATTTCTTAAATACCTTAATTATAGTAGACCTTGAATATCTAGTCTTCTTGCTTGTGATCCTATTGGGCTTTCCCATACAAATAAGAAACGACTTTAACTAAGTTTTAGTGGGCAGGGAATCTTTATAGAATTAGAATCTACATTTCTCTGTGCATAGGATTTTCCAGAAATTTCACAACTACCTTTGCATTTCATCTTTTCCTTGCTAAAAATTTTGATTTCTTTTATTTTTTTAATTCAGTCACTTTTGAATATTCAGATATCAAGTGTACATTTAGGAAATGTGTTTAAAAACTTATTTTACAAATCACTGTAATGTCTTAAGATCAAAGTGTCTTGAGAATTCGCCATACTTGTCTACTTACATGTTTTTAGGACTCTAGCTTTAGTCACTCTTTTTGTATCTTGGAATAATCTTTGGTGACTCAATGTTTTACTTCCTTGCTTTACTTTTTTACAAAAGTAAATGCCATTCTAAACTGGTTGAGATATTGTCAAAATTAAAAAAAAAAAGTATAATTAAAAAACCAAATCATTATTGTAGAAGGCTGGAAAATTGAACTATCTGCTTCACTTATGTGTTTTGGGTTTTAACTTCTTTGAGACAAGAATGAAGGGTAAATTTGGTAAGACACTAACAGTAAATACATTAACCCTTTTGGGACTGAGATAAGCCTTTAAATATAAAAGATATCTACAAAGAATGTCTTGCCCTCCAGTGCCTTCATGTTTCATACTGGTATTGAGACCAGAAGGCACCACATTTCTAGATAATACATGAATGCTTCAAATTTAGTTTTATTACCTTTATGCCATTTATGTTTAGTATGATGATGGAGTACAAAAGTTAGGAGAAGCAGAACTAGGATCAGTATTTATTTCTAAAGGTCCATAGCTCTCTCCAGCATTTCAGACAATATGGTTTCTGCACCATCAATTTCTACTCAGCAAAACAGGGCTAACAGCAAATCCCTATCTCAGAGAAGGTCATCAGCTACATCCTTTAAATTATTGTGTGTGCTGTTAGACAAGATAAGCAAATAAGAACGTCAGGCAATGGGGGTATTAAAAAAAGTACAGAAGTATTACTGATACTTATTTGCATGTAGTATTCTATATCAAGCATACTGAGATCAGCCATTAATATTCAGTGCACTCTGTTATTATTTCAAATATTACTTTGTTTCCTGTCTTGAAGATCAGGCTTGTAGGCATCATTCTAAGCTCATCCTTCTCTTATAATTTATTCCCTTTGTGTTTTGAGACTGATGAGCTATAAATTGCTCATGAGATGTAATGGGTTTTCTAATCAGAAGCTGTAAAGAGTAGAGCCTGGCATTATTTTATTGCTTTGCTAAACAGTTTTACTAGTGAGGCTACTAATACAATGTCCCCATTGAAAGATGAAACTCATGATATTTCCCCTGATTGGGAAGAAGCATAATCAGTTTTATTGTGAATAGCTCTTAGCAAATATTTTCAGCCTTTGAGATGTTTTGTGAGCAAGACTACTAACACTATAAATATGAAAGTAAGCAATAGCTCTGTCAAAGTAAGATGGAAAACTAGGAAATATTTAATTAATCCTTCTTGTCTCAAGTATTTCCTTCCAAAATAATGCAATGAGCTCTGACTCTCAGCATATAAATGTATTTCTAGCATGTAGTATTTTCACATTTGCCAATTTTAACTTTTCCCGTCCAGTGCACCAAATTTGTGATGGTTTTTGTGCCTACCCTCTTTTCTTTCTGTGAGATAGACTTTTAGATATTAGGGTGTCACCTTTTAAAGATGCACAACTCAAAGGAACAAAGGATTCTTCTTCTCAGGGAACAGAGATATCTTCTCATTTGTCACAAGCACAATGGACTTATCTCTACCTCTGTTCAAGCATGTCATAAGATCAATATTACTTAGTCCATCACACACCTTTGTTCAAAATCTACACACAAATTGGATCAACATCTCCCTAAATGCATATCTTCCCATGATTTGAAGAGATATGTTCGTCCAGTTTCCATGATTGACATCCAGAGAAGTCCACTCAGAAATGTCCACTTCCTCCATCCCTTCTTCCAATAATCTTTATCAGTTCTTTTGCTGACTCTGTATCATTCTGTCTCCTTATGTGTTCCTTCCTCTCTCTCTCTCAGGGAAAGGGTTGGAGTTCTTCAGGTTGCTCAGGTCCTCTCTCCCTCGGCTGCGGTTTATAGTGTCAGATTCTGTGGGCAAACAGAGCTCCGGGTGGCCGGGCAGTCAGGAATCATAAATGTTTATAAATGTCTTCTGCCCTCCCCCGGGATTTCATGGGGTGAGCCCAGCCCGGAGCTGCCATCAGAGGGCACAAGCTCCCCTCGCCCTGCTGGGGAAGGGCTCAGGGCCAAGGCCAGGCCTCAGGCCAGCTTCCTTCCCAGCACAGGGAAGCGGCAGGGTGTTCTACAGCTGCTAAATCCCTGATCCAGGACGGGCCGGGTTCCTCTGCCAGCCCGGGATTCACGGGCCATGCGGGCCTCTGGAAAAATGCCCAGACCCGCGCAGGCTGGGCCGTCCGGACCCCCACAAGGAGAGAGCCACCTCCTTCAAGGCCGTAAGGAAAAAAGGGCTGCTTTTGGACTCAGAATTTTATATGGGTATTCCTCAAAGTCACATCATCTACGGGTCACTTTCTCAGTGGTCCAACAATACGTCAATATTTAAAAATTAACTCTGATAGATGCCTGTCTCAAAACAATTCCAAGGTCCTGACAGGGAACTGTTTCTTCTTTAGCTAAAACCCAAACTGTGTCAACATATAACATAGCATCATAATATCATATTTTTAAAAAAATACATTGGGCATCACACATCCTGTAGCACTTTCAAAGCACTTGCTTTTTTCCTTTGAAAAGGAAATAAAGTTGATCATACAGACAAGTATGCAAAGTGTACCATGTTCTGAGGAACTGATGATATTACTGACTCTCTGGAGCCAGGCACCCCAAGACCTGCCTTCCTCTCTCTATGAAAAGTTTTGTTTGGTTTTCGTTTGTTTTTTCTCTCTTCTCCATGAGAATTAATCATTATCCTCTTCAAAAACTAATCAAAATATTTCTGATTCTCTTGTGCATATACTTCTGTATGTGTGCAAAACTGGGAGAAAGATATCCTTATCACACATATAGAATTGTACAAGATTAATATTCAAGTCTCTGATCTTGGTCAAGGTGACTTAAGACTGTGCTCTCCAAGGTGATGCTTCTTTTCCTGGTTTTAATTTAAAGAAAAGAAATTCTAGTTCAAAACTTTTCTCGTTTTATGTAACAATTGATAACTAGTTTGACTCCAGGCACTCTTGAATTCCCCGAATGAGTGGGGAAGGCCTCCCTGGTTCTCACGCTTTTAAAGTGTGGCAAGAAATGAAAAGAACTTTCCCAACCAGTTTGGGTGGCTAAGAAATAATGATTACAGAGTGTTGGAACTTTGACTGGCTTGCCTGGCAGTGGACGCATGGTGCGAGGTTGAGGAAAAAAATTCTGTACAGTGAAAAAGATTTTGGATTTTATTGTAATTGTAGAAGTTGACTGCTTTCTGATGTAGCTTCAGGTGTTGGTTTGAATGATAAAGGAGTGTTTAAATGAGCTAGTCTCTTCTCTTCTCATCCTTTAGAGGAATGTGGAGCGCAGAATGGACCACTGCCATTAGAATTTTTTAAAATGCTCCAAATCTTTCATGTTTTTTGAAAATGATCCAATTTTTCATGCAGGTGTGCTTATTGTTCCTTAGCAAGAAGAGAAGGTAGAGTCTGAGAAATTTGGTCCCATTATTTTTCTCAGCAAAAAGCATAATTTATTGGCTGCAGGCCAATGTGACTGAAATAATACCTGTGTAATTTCCATTAAATACAATGTTGGACGCAAAATTTCCAATATAATTTGTATTTTAAAATGTGAAGACTCATTCTATGCCAGAAGTATAAGTCTGATTCCTCAGAGTACGCGCAGTGTGAGTGAAATGAAATTATCAATCTAAATTTATTTATTCATTTGGGAGTTACTTTTGTGTTTCAGGTTAGGAAGCTCAGTGGTTACTTCACAGAAAAAAATGACAGATTTTCCACAAGGGTTAATGTGATATGTTGAGACATTTAATTATGATATAATGTGTTGGTTTTTTTTTTCATGAAAATACGAAGTTATCTGTGCCCTGTGTCTCATCTCTTTCAATAGCCACAGTACTGAGTGGTCTCATATTTTCATAATTCAGGTATCTCTTATTCCTACTGTCCTGCATAAATTTTATCTTTTCAGAAGCTCCTTCCTTTACAATCTTAGAGGAAGTTCTAGTAATTGTTCATGTCTCCCTTACCTCCCCCATTAGGATACACTGAAAAGGCAATTAAAAGAAAAGGTAATCATATGCCAGCCGTGAGATATTAGTTTTACACCAGCTGAGAGCCATTAATTGAATTGAAATAGCCCAGCAAATGGACCTAATTTGAATAGCAATGACTTAGAAAACGTGTACCAAGCCTAAGGTGTCACTCTCAACGAGACAGATAAGTACATTGAAAATCTTGTCAAATAAAGACTTGTTTTTTTCTAATTTGACTAAAACAACTAATCATGCTTTTATTAAAATTTCTGGGAGTTTGATTTCACTTGAACAAAATAAGGATTCAGTTTAAATATATAAAGTAAAAATATTTCAACGTTCTTCAGTCCCAATACAAATCCTGGCATATATAAATACTATTGTTTTAAGCCTTCAGAGAGACATTTATTGCTATTTTGCTACAATATCAGCTAAATTTTCCAACTTGCAAAAACTTACAAAAGTCAACTGTGACTGTGTTTGCATGCCCAAATAGAAAAGATTATTTCCATTTTATCATCAAAGTATCTGATTTTTATTCAGTCATATCCAGTTTGCAGTTTGCAATGAAGAATAGAAAGATATTGAAAAAAACTCAAACCAAAAACCCTGGTACTCAAGAGGAATTTGTGGACGTTTTTTATTTGTTTATGGGGGTGTATTTTGGTTTTGGACATAGCTAAAGTATTCCTTTTTTTTACATTTGCTAACTTGCTTCTCATGGATTTTAGGATAAGGAAGCCTCTGTGGAGGACAAAAGAAATAATGAATATGACTCAGATTTTGGCCCAAATTCAAATGCTGTTAACAGCTGAGATTTTGACCTGACTCTATAGTAGATCAGGATAATTTTTTCTCTCAGTTCATTTTCAAAATAAAAATTGATAGTGTTATGTAAATGTAAGACTAGATTAAATAAATTTTAAACTAATTAGTTTTAAATAAAATAATTTTTTTTAAAAAGTTTTTTCAGACTTAGAATATCTGATGGGAGATACCCAAAAAAACCAACATGTCCTTGAACACAATTACCATTTTATTTTATCCCAATTAAGTGATTTGCTATTCTAGGTTTTTTTCTCTTGAATTGTCCAGAGAACCTGGAGAATGGATCACAGAAATGTGTGTGATGTTTATTCCGCTCCTTCAGCCTTCCCAGCTTCTGTCACTTAATGACTGATTCAGACCTGGCAACATGAAGACTTAGGTAGCTTGTTTTCTTCTTTTCTTGCAGCCATATCTATTGTAGCAGTATGTGTTCTGCTTCCTTGTGATAATCTCTAATAGTTTCTTAAAGTATGTAGACTGCTGCATATCCCTGTTAAATCTCTTAGGTCAATTATGTTTTATAAACCTCTTCCCCAA
>VXBR01009217.1:183121-314525 GCA_013400215.1 Cisticola juncidis | reverse complement strand
CACCCCACTCCCACCCCCACACATCCTCCTCCCTCCACACCCCACCAAAAAAAACCCCACAACAATAGCTGTTATTAAGTTAAAACTTAATAGTTTTAAATCTGTTGACCTTGTGCTTCCTTAGCAATGTTGCTGTGTTAGAACAGAAGGGAAAGAAGAGCCCTACATTTTTAATAGGATATGTATTTTATATCTGAATATAGCTAGTCTTTCAGATTCCATTACTTTTCCTTACTCTTCTTGATATCAGTTTTGGTTCCAGTCTTTTTGCCTTTTTCCTTTCTTGTATCTAAAAACCATAGATTTCTCAGAAAGAGTAAAAGCCCATACAAATATCTGTTGCAGATTCCCCACTGGAAATATAACTGCATCAAATGCCTATATAAGTGTTTTTGCAAACATAAAGTTTATCTAATATGGCTTGGATTTCATATGATGTAATAGCAGGGTATGTTTGAATAAGAACAATGCCTTTTTGTTATTCTAGTTCTAAAGTATATTTTTAAAAAATACAGAGAAGACATAATCCCATGCTTTATATCTCCACTAAAAAGATATAGTAGATACAAATGTGTTGGAGCTATCTCAGTGCATCACTGATTTTGATAACAGCCTGTGAAGATCTTTTTGCTCAGTACTGATTTAGAGATGCACTTATTTACGCAATTTTCCCATTTAGATTTCCTGCCAGGACTAATTTGTCATGGTTTTATCCAAGGACTTTTACTTCAGAAATGTGTCTCTATCTGTACTGTAATGAAATTTATGCAAAAAATTACATAGCAGTTTGCCTTAGTGTGTAGAAGTTTCCATGCCTCTGGATGATTGTTCACAGAAGTGCCCTTTGGTGTGTCTTGGTGATGCATGTAGCAACAGCAGAAATGTATTTCCTCAGTCAGTGTAGAAGTATTGGGTATGAAACAAGACTGTAGTTTGCAAAAAGGAACTAAGGGACAAGGGTATTTTGAAAAATCAAGAAAGAATTGATTTACACAGTTTAGTCTCACTCTTCCTTGAGAAGGCAATACCTCCTTAATATTGGCTGGTGACAAAATATTAGTTATCTCAGAGGAGTGTTTGGTAAATAAATGTACCTAAAATTCTCCAGAAAGAACCAGATATAGCATTAAAGTACGCATTTACAAACCAGAAGCTTTGTAACAAATGGTAGTGACCGTAAACTAACACTTTTAATATTAGTTCATTTATTAGCAGTAATAAATACCATCCATTTTTAAATTGGTTTAGATGACAGCATGATGATATAAATGATACAATTCTGAAATATTAAGCTATTGTACTCTTCAGAAAAGAAGAATTTAATTTTGTCAAAGGACGTTTTTTACCCTTTAAATAATATACATACCAAATATGTGTTTTTAAATAATATACATACCAAATAAGTGTTTTTAAATAATATACATACCAAATAAGATACTGTTTGTTTCTGTGAAGCTTATGAAGTTTAAGAACAACCTGAATGTTCTTTTTGGGTGCAATGCACCTTCATCCAGACTGATTTTATCACAGTGTTTATCAATGTATGTCTGAAAATACAAAGTGCTGTCAGCTTTATTTGGAGTCATGTTAGGACTGAAGGAACCAGACTTAATACCACTCCATACTTTTCTATATTCATAGAATCACTGCAGTTGAATATTTGCTGCAGGTGGAATGTACCTCTGGTGGTCATCTGGTCCAATTCCCCTGCTCAAAGCAGGGCCAGCAAGAGCAGGCTGCTTGGTCAAGTTTTGAATATTTCTAAGGATGGGTACTCCAAAGGATCACTGGGCTACCTCTTGCAGCGCTTTAAGGCACACAGACTTTTCCCCCTTATATTTAGATGGAATTTCTTATATCTCAGTTTGCACCAATTTCCTCTTTTCCTGTCACTAGGCATCACAAAGAAGGCTCTGGCTCAGTGTTCCCCTTCCTTTTTATCAGGCATTTATGGACATTACTAAAACCCTGTGCTTTGAGGCTTCTCTTCTCCAGGCTGAACAGTACAGGTGTCTCAGCATCTTTTTCTGTGACAAATGCTAAGATCCTTTCACCAGTTTTGAGGCTCCACTTCAGTAGGTTGGTGTCTGTCTCAAGTTGGGGAGCCCAGAACTGGTCCTAGAAGTCCAGACAATTCTTGCAAGGCTAGGCAGATGTATTGGTGTTAGTCTTCCTAATGAAGCTCAGGAGACTTTTGACCTTAGCCTGGTGAGGTCCCTCTGAATGGCAGCATAATCATTAGATGTGTCAACCACTCCTCCCTGTATTATGTCATATGGAGATTCTGAGGATGCACTCTGTGGTGTTATCCAGGTCATTAAAAAAGGAATGAAACACTTTTGGTCCTGGTATAGATCCCTAATGTACATTCCTAGTGCATTGGCTTCCAGCTGGGCTTTGTGCCACTGATCACAAGGTTTAACAAGTGGTTTTTATGTCCACTTAATTGTCATTTAATGTAAATTATAATTTTGTTTATGAGGATATCATGGGAGACAGGGCCAAAACTTTAAGATAAACAACATCTACCGCACTTTCTTCATCCACTGAGTTAGTAATTTCATTGTAGAAGGCCGTCAGTTTGGTCAGACATTACATATTCATAAATTTAATATGACTACTCCTGATCTCCTTCATCAGTTTGCATCATTTTGAGAGTGCATGTTTTCAGCACCATCTGTGTATTTGGGATGCCATTGTTTATTCTAAGTGAACTAAGTTGAAGAAATAGTTTAAGAATTGTCCATAAAACACTGTTCCTCTAAGTTTTTTAGTTTGGTAGATTGTTGCATGCTATTTTTTCCCTGCAAAAAGAAAAACATAAAACATTCCATATCAATAAAATTACCCTAAACAGTAATATAATATGCATTATAGGACTTTACCACAATAATATAGTATGTATTAATGAACTTTATCACATTATGTAATATTATAAACTAAAGAAGGTAAAAATATGACTCGGGGAAGTTGACAGAATTTCCCTCCAAGCACAATTCTAATGTAACATCAGGGAAGACCATCTGTCCATGTGTTTTTCTAAAAGGATATTCAGATTTCTTTGGAAAAGAACCAGACTCTGGCCTTGTAAAGTTTGGCAAATCTGTGATATAAGATGGAGTCATTTAACAGATTGAATGTTTTTGTGCAATTCAAGAGATGAGAATGACAAAGAAGTCAACTGCCTTAGCAGTAAAAATCAGTGTATGCCCTGTTCTCATGAAATAATAATAATGGTAATACTTAGAGCTTGATAGTTTTTTAAATGTTAATATATAGTTATACATAAATGTTATATAGTAAAGCCTTAGCTAAGGCAATATCATCTGCTGCATGTACTTTTAAAGCTCTTTATAAGTATATTCCTCATAAGTATCTTCTCTGAACGAGGAAAGGATTTAGATTGTTTTTTGCCTCTGCAGTATTTTGGTACTTCAAGTCTGATATTTCCTGAAATGTGTTCTCATCCAAAAGACATTGAAAATTATGTTTATATGTGATAACTGCAATTAATATACTGAAACTTGAAATTATATCAAGAAATAATTTGAACTGTAAAACTGAAGAACTTAAGCATTTTCTCTGAAGAGAGCAATCTTGTTAAATGCAAAATTCTAATCTGAGAATTTTACCATCAAGCTGTTTATGGCGGAGATACTCAATACCTGTGGATTTTCTCACCAAAGTTTGCCTCTGAGTTCTCAAAAATTTACAAGTCCTTGAAGATGTACAAGAATGTTACATGTTATAACCAATGTGACTGAAGTTGTTCATCATGAATGAATCTTCTGTATTTCACCTCTGTTTATATTTTGTTTTCCTGCACTTGAAACAAAGTTCTTTTACAAAGTTTTTTTACAAAGTTCTTTTACAAAGTTCTTTTACAAATCTTGGCCTGCATGGATATTTTAATACATGTAATTCATTTTGATTAGTTGGGAAAGAACATGGTTTGCCTAAGGGATATGGTTGAGAGACCATTGCAGAAGTTGCCGGCTTAAGGTTCTGTGATCCAGATTGTAATGAAAGATAAATTAATTAATTGTTCTGACTTGAAAATACATGTGTATAGCAACTCAGATTTATAGTGTTTTTTTCAAAGCAGTGAGATAATAATTTCATAAATTACGCTGGACTCAGACTGTTGAGTGAAATTACTTTCCCTGGTTAGTAGCTTTTGACTTACAGATTGTTGTTTTTGGATATCCTTGATTTGACATGCTGCTGTTGTGACATATAAGAAGACAGACTACATTATGTAATATTTAATTTTGCTTTCCAGATTATATAGAACTTCATAGGTTTACACCAATACCATTTATTGCCCTCAGAAGATGTGAGTAAACTAGTTTTAAATTAATGCAATATGTTCCTCAAGGAAAAGAGGAAGGGATGCTGCAATCTGTTGTTGTGGTTTCAGGACCCTGTAGAGCAAATTCAATTCAGAAAGGCTATCATAAATGCCAGAAATATTCTGGGAAGGTCTGAACATGACAGGAGATTTTGCAAACAATAAATGAAGAGAAAAGGAGAAAACTACATTTAGCTAGTTATACTTTGGAGATTTGAGCACCAAGAAGAAGCCCAAGAATCTCTCTTTAAAAAGAACAACAAAGATGAGAATGAATAAGATTTTTCAGGTACTGAAATTTTAAGAAAATTTTTCAAATTTGGGGTTTTTTAATCTTTCTGGAAGAGTCTCTCACCTTATTAAAAAAAAAAAGAAAAAAGAAGTGGGCTACACATTAGGAATTCATAACAGTTTATATATTTATAACTCGGAGAGAACCTAAAGAGGCATTCAGACTATGATACATACAAGATACATGGGTATTAAACCCCCTTGAAATGCTGTGACATATCAGACAGTTATGATTTTTAAGCTCAGTGATTCGAAAATTAAGTGACACAGCAGGCAATGAGGATTCAGTATACCCAGTAGTGCATGTAAAATAAACAATTAAAGTTTATTTGTCATAGAGAGTTTATGGTCTTTTTTTAAGGAAAGAGAACTGAGGCAGGAGAATCAGGAAACAACATTTAAATCAATTTCTGAACAGACCAGATAGAGAAAACTTCTTCCACTCTTCAGCTGATAAAGAGATCAAATTTTTACATAAAATGTCGTTTCTGATAATATTTCATTATATAGAAACATTAATTTTCACTCCTGAATTGAACAATCCTGTGTTACAAGTGTGGAACATATGTACAGTTTCATTTCATTGGGTATAGAATGAAATGAGTTCTTGAAAGAGAAAACAGTTATAAATCATAGTTCATAGAATCACAAAATATTACAGGTTGGAGGAGACCTTAAAGATCATTTAGTCCCAACCACACTGACATGAGTTGAAGCATTCAGCATTATTTTTGTTCTCTGTGTTTGACAGATGAACTCATGCTACTCTTCTAAAAAAATCAGAGTAATGATGAAATTCAGGTTTTCATACATCCGAAGTTTGTAACTTTAAAGAACAAACAGCTGGCCTTGTGAACAAAGGCTGGTTTTGTTTTGAGAGAGAATGCTTGAAAGTGATATATTTTCACTTTCAAAATAGAAAGTATTTTGGCTAAAGTATTTTTTCTACTATAATGTAGCAATTTGAGCAAATACATATTGTCATTTTGCCACACAATTTTGTCTTAACCTTTTGAAATCCATGTACAAGTAGGCATAGAGAGCAGGTGGAGCAGTGTCAGTTCAGGGACACTGGTCTGAAATATAATTCTTTGTTATGTCACTCTTAGTAAAATGATTTTAATAATTCAGAGACATTTCTGCAAGCCCTGACACTTAGCAAAATGCCAGCAATTTTAAGCAATCTTCCATAAGGCAGAAGTGAGGCAGAATTTCCTATATTTGACCATTATGTTTCACATGCGGCTAGACAAATGGGGAAGAGCTTGCCTCAGAGTTCCAAAGAAGGTCGTATCCACTGTGAAGCCCATGGGAATAGTAAGAACCTGAAACATCGACAGAATAGATGGACACATTTATATGCCCTTGTTGGAATGGCTCTTAAAGGCAGCACAGATGCAGCCAAAAAGGCTGTGGTAGAACTTGCCAGAAGTTCTGGGATTTTTCTTGATTCCACCTAAATCCACATGTGTGTGTCTTATTCAGCCTGCCATTTTTTCTAAAATACAAGACTCCTCTGTTTAAAACACACATATTTATTTTCTCCTTATTGTTGCCTGAAAGTTGTAAATGAGCTAAAATATAGCCATTGGCTGATTTGCTAAAGTGTTGTTCATTCACTGAGTTAGTATTTGGTTGCAGTTTTAACTCTTTCATTGTTTCAAATGATTGTGAATCTAGGTTTCTTCCCCCCAAATCACAGGTTGGTACCTAATTATACACCTGTGTTCCCCGATGATTTTTACTTACTATTATTATTCGAAACAAACCTGGGGTTTTTTAATCTCAGTAATAAACTAAAAATTGTACTGGCACTTTTCTGAACTAGTGAATGAAGAATTTTAAGGTCATTTAATGTTTTCAGGCAATAAATTATAAAGAACACACATTTGTATTGTAAACTCGGTCCTTCTCCAAAAATCAATTTGTGGTATGGGAGAGTCACAGATATCCAGCACACAGTTCAACTAGACAAATTTCACCAGGTTTCTCACTAGCTGTGTGAGAGCACTGGGCTTCAGTTCCTTGATACTATTGTGACAAAGTAGAAAAGAAAATACTGCTGTTTTTCTGTTTTGCTTGACTTTGTTTTGGAAAGTCTAAATGATTCGGATTTTACCATCTGCAATTGTAATTGCAGTTTTATATCAAAAAATATTTCCTCATTTTGGGTGGCAGCAAACTATAGACAGTACAGATATATCATTGCCACATACAGATACTAAAATGCCATTTTGTAGTAAGCAGAGTCCATCAAAAGCAGTGAACCCTAAGTACACACAAGGTCACTGTATCTGAAGCAGCATAAAGAAACTTATATCAACTCTAGCACTTGTCTTTCTACAGCCATTATTAGCTATTTAAACCTCCTAGAATTCCTGTGTAATACTTGAGCACAAAAGAAACTTTGGTTGATAAAGCATATACATTACAAAGTCAACTAGTGACTGATGCATGTACCTTTATTCTCTAACAGCAAAGCAAAACCAGCATCTTTTTCCACTTCCAGAGATAATAAAATGAATTGTGATCTAATCTGTGTCAAAGAACTGAATGAAAGACTTTCAAAAACCTTCTTTGCTATTAGCAGTCTACGACTTATGACTGAACTTGTCATTAAAACTATCTAAAATTGAAAATTAAATTAAACTTTTGTAATCCATTGTCATTAACACTAAGAAAATGATTACTTACATTTTCTGGCGGGGATCCTCAAATTAATCGCTCTATGCAGTACTTGATTTTACTTTTAAATTCTGTGAAATTTCCATTGTGTTTATAATTCTCCTACAACACTTGAAGAAAGTTTATTCTTAGTTCAATCATTCTTCTTACTTTGGGCTTTAGAAGAGCCTGCAGATAAAATGAATTACTGGCAGCATGGTACAATTGAATGACTTCAAATGAATCTCTATCAATAAAAGAGAACTGGGAGATGTGTTATACAATACATTAGGGAAAAGAAGGTATGACCCAATAAGAGGTACTTTTCAACCTTAAACGTGGCTGTGGTATTTATTGCATCTTCTTAGAAAGTTAAAGCAAAGGCTGAAACTGTTCATGCTAGACAGTTGTACAGAAGGAGGTAAATTGACCACAGAGATAAATATCAGTCCTCTTTGCATGTAGAAATCTATTTTAAAATCAACTCGGATTCAGCCTGTTGCATTAATATCTACTAAAATGTGTTACATCCTGACAATGCTGGGAGTGGATTATTTTCGGTGTAGCACCTCAGATAGTGAAAAAAACCACAAAAATTATCTCTGAAAGAAATAAAGCGTGGAGAAAACAAAAGCCTTCAATCTTCTGTGTAAAAAAAAAAGAAAAAAAAACCCTGGGAAATATATTTGTGTTATGGATAGCATTAGAGATTCTGCACTCTTTCCTGACTCTCTTGTCGTGAACTTCATTGTGTGCCTGAATTCATTTATCTTTCTTTACCTTTTAATGAAAATAACATTCTAAAGTTAATGTCGAACTGGGAGTATGGAAAATTGTTTTAAAAACTGAATGAACTAGAGAAAGTCATCTTAGAAAATAAGTCACTTTTGGCTAAGTAGAAGGGGACTTCCAAGACCATGAAGTACTTCACTAAATAAGTTCTTTGGCAAGATTTCTACCCCTCTCATAGGAATTAGTAGCTTAGTCTCATGAAAGAAAGATTAAGAGTATAAGAATGGACAGATTATTTGACCTATGTGGTATTTTTAAAGCCCCTGTAGAAAAGGGGCCAAGGTGTATAAATCATATGCTTTCTCTAGAGTCTGGAACAAATGTGAGAGCCTGTCCTTGAGACATGTGGTGCAACCCTGCAGTTCATCTTGTCAGGAGAAAAAGACGATGCAGAAATGTGCTGTGGGACTCGATTCCCAGATCTTGGGTTTTGGTCTTCTCTGTTCTTGACTTCACCCTGGCATGAAAGTCAGACAAATTGCATCTGTCCCACCTTACCCTTCAGCAGTAGGAAATACAGTTGCATGAGCAAGGGAAGAAATGGTTGCTTTTAATGTTTCCTTGGAAAGGGAGTCAGGGCTGTAATCACTTGCCTTATTGTGTACACATGACATAAAAAGGAGTTGTACTCCTGAAGGAATGCAAGTTTAAAAGCTGAAACTCTCTCCCTGACTGCTTGTTGAGGAATTCGCTAGGGCATTTAAAAGGAGCATCATATCAAAGCAACATGGGAGACAATTATATAGAAGAGTGTTTTATTAGTTTGCTTTTTATTTTTACTGCTAAGAATGTTATATTTTAAAATTTGTTTCTATTTTGTTGGCAAAATGCTGGTTTGAAAATACAGCCTTCCTGATTTTGGTAGGGATACTCAACATTTTTTATCAATTTGATATAAAAAATATATCTAGGGAATGTCTCCTTCCTGATTTTATATTAAAATGAAGCTAGTATAGAACTCTGTGACATAGTGGGAATATCATAGATTTTGACAGTCTCTATTACCCTTTATATAAATTTCAACTATTCTTATTCTGTTGCTGTAATTCCTTTTGTATAACTTATGAGACATAAAAATATGGGTGATACTATAGGTTATGGCTACATTTTTCCTTGTCTTTTTCATTCTCTTACAAAAATTTTGCCTGAGCTTTCACACTATAAACCACACAGACGCCGACTCAGGGTAATTTTTTCCAAACTAAAATTCTTCTTTTCCCTCAGGATCTTTGACACTTCAGAAGTGCTGACCTAGAAAGAGTATACTTTTAAAATACTGTTTTATACTAGAGTCTCAAAAAAGAAACTGATAGATGACTAGCATTCACAGCCTTTGGCTGACACAGGTCTATTTGCTGATGTCTGTGCAGGAAGAAAATGATGAAATTCAAGGAAATTTGGAATTGCAACTGTGTTTCATTATGGCTTTTGTAATTTTATTGGTTAGAAAAAAAGTCTGCTAGTTAATATTAGTATGATGAAGTAAAACTAATTCTGTTGTGGTTTTCCCCCATTTGATGTATAGTTCTACTTTTTGCGGGTGGGGGGGGGGGGGGGATATTATTATAGACAGATGAAAGCATTACATTTCATAATTGTTAGCACTGTTAATCACAGAATGAGAGAGTATCCTGAGTTGGAAGGGATCCTAAAGAGCCATTAAGTCCAATTCCTGACCCTGCACAGGACTATCCCCAAAATTCACACCACATGCCCAAAAGTATTTTCCAAACACTTCCTGGACTCTGTCAGGCTTGATGATGTGACCACTTCCCTGTGGAGCCTTTCTCAGTGCTCAAACACTCTATGTGTAAAGAACCTTTTTCTGATATACAGCCTAAAAATACCCTGACACAGCTTCATGCCATTCCCTCAGGTCCTGTCATTGTCACCACAGAGAGATGAGTGCCTGCCCCTCTTCTTCTTCTCAAGAGGAAGTTGAAGACTGCAATGTCTCCCCTTAATCTCTTCTCCTCCAGGCTGAACAGAACAAGCTGTTCTACACACAGCTTCCTCTCAAGTCCCTTCCCAAACCTGGTTGTCCTCCTTTGGACCCTCTCCAATAGCTTCATGTCTTTCTTATATTGTGGCACCCAAACCTGCCCCCAGCACTCGAGGTGAGGCTGCCCCAGCTCAGAGCAGAGCAGGACAATCCCTCCCTTGCCTGGCTGGCGATGCTGTGCCTGATGGATCCCTGGACAGGGTTGGCCCTCCTGGCTGCCAGGACTCTTCTGACGCAGATTCAACAAGTCACTGACCAGGACCCCCAGGTCTCTTTTCACAGCTCTGCTCTCCAGCATCCCATTCCCTGTGGGAAGACAGAGATAGTCTAGAGATAGAGATAGTTTAGACAGAGATGGAGATAGTGCTAAAGGCAATATTGTCCCCAATATATTGCAGGTATGTAATTACCAGAGAGTGGGAATGGCCTTGCCCTCATAGCTGTGGGTGTGATAAAGCGTGAGTTGGCTGGCAGGGAGTCAGCTGGAGTCTGCTGCTGTGCTGTGAGGAGGAAGGGACAGGAGGTTGTGCCAGGGACAGAAAGGGTGAGACGTCCTATGAGGGACAGGCAGGGTTAGGTGGCTGTGCTAGGGACAGGAGAAGTGAGCTGGATCTGCACAAGGAAGAGAAAAGGAGAGAAAGAGACAGAGCTGTGTGGAGCTGCCCATGGGAGGCTACATAGAAAAGGTATGAAGGACATCTAGATAGCAAGGTACTTGAAAACTTCTGAACTTTTTACTGAGGCGCTCTGAATGTCATGGCCATCTCTACTAGGACAATTCTCCTGTACATACATCTAGGATTACCTGTCCCAGAATCCTTTCTTTGTTGAACTTCATATGATTGGTGATTGCCCAATCCTCTAATTTGTCGAGGTCTCTCTGCAGGGCCTCCCTTCCCTCAAGGAAGTCAACAAGTCCTCCTAGTTTTGTATTGTCTGCAAACTTACTTAGAATCCATTCAAGTCCTGTGTCCAAATCATTTATGAAGACCTTGAAGAGAACACGGCCATAGAGGATGAACCACTATGCAAACTGCTGTGCCATGCCCTTACTGATGTGTCACACCTCCTGTTTTCTGTGCTCCTGGTTGCCTGCATACCCTGGAGACATTTAAATCTCCCTTGGTTGTTCCCAGCACTCCTCACTGGTTGGCTGCCAAGGGTAATGATGAGGCTCCTGAACCTTGGGGAGTCCCTGAAAAACTTGATCTCACCCCTGGTCTTCCCTTCAGTCATGGCGGTTTGAGATATGCCGACTGAAATAGAAATTCAAAAAATGTTTGATGAAATTTGATTTTTTAATGAAATGAAATTATTGAACAAGGGAATTGAGAAGAAAATATTTTTTTCAGGGTAAGAAGCTGATATTGGAGTATGTCATGTAGAATTATTGCCATATTATTAGAAGGACCAAAACAATTTTCAAGATACATGCATGATTATACATTCATTATTTTATTCAAAGGTCTCCTGGTGCAAGTTAATTCATCCATTATATCATTTATATACACAAAAATGTTTTCCATTACTTGCTGAAAAGTTATCACACTAGGTTAAAGGTTAATCAGTTTAAAATATAATATAAATAAAGCATTTTCAGAGGACGAAAATACAATAATTCAGATTTTCTTATGTAAAGGTTGTAGGTTAGCACAAATATATCTAAAATCAGTTGACTTTTTTTTAGATTGACATTTAGTCAGATAATATTTTCTTGTATTCTTGTAATAATGCATTTAACCTTCCTCCCCCACATCCATGGCATTGACAAATGATGAGCAAGACTGATTGAAGGAAAAACGAAATACTGCATAAGTTAGCTAGCATTCTCTTTAAAAGATTTCAGGTTTTGCCAATAATGCAAACCTGTTCTTCCAAATAAATGTTTCATAATTTTTTTTCTAGCATGGAAGAATATTTAACAGTGGAGTGAGAATTAGTTACAAAACTTGACTTGAAATGACTTTCCATTTTTTGGCTGGCAATCTCTTGTACTAAATAAGCCAATCATCTACATGATTCCCATGGCAAAATGGATAAAGTAAAAGCAAAAGAAACATCCCTTTCAGGAGAGGAGTCATCACACAGTCAGTTACCAGCTAAGGGCATGGACAAATATATTAGAGTCCCAGAGGACCCAGGTTCACTGATGGGACAGTTTGTCTTATAAAGAATGTGTTACAATTTAGCACAAAAGTCACTGCAATTCATTAGTTAAAATTTATTCTTAAATAAAATTGGGTTTTTAGAATCTATAAAAAATTAACTATAAATGTCAACCCTGTATAAAAGCAAGGAATTATCACTGGGATAGTTAATATTGTGTGTTTTTATCTGAAGGGAAACTGGAATCCTTCAAATCAATTCTTGTAGGTCTCTTCAACTTTAAGTACTTACTGTCTGAAGCTGGTTTAAATTCTTAATGAATGTGACAACAAATGCATGGTCATATTCTGCAAAAGTTCTGATGTGGTTTCTCTCACTTTGCCATAAATCATCTGGATGGAAATTATATAAATATTGAAAGAGTATAGCACAATTGCAGATTAGATCCTTTGGCACAGAAATATGTCTCTGTGCTCACATATCGTTTGAGTCTCTGCTTTTTGCTGCTCCTAGTTGGTCAACTCTTATCTGCTACTGCAGAACTTCTCTCTTACCTCTGTCAGTTCAATGATTTTAGTTGAGCTGTGGTTTTAAATTGTCATAAGAAACAATCTAAATTATATTTTTTATATTATTGTCTGTTTACATTCTTTGGTAAGCTAGTTCAATGAGTGATGGGATGAGTGCTTTTACTAGCCAAGAAGGAAAAAATTGTATACTGAATGAAGATAAACCACTATTTTTTTTATTATTCTTATTTGGTCTGGAAGAATCTGAAAATTTAGTCTTACATCATTGAAAGCACTGCAAGGATATGTTCAATATCTGTTTTTAATTATCTTTAAGCTTCTGAGAACTTCTCCAATCTTTTTTATTGTCTCTATAGCACCTTCCTTTACGTATATATTGTCCTTAAATTTCTGAAGTGTGACTGCTCATTTACATCAGTAATCTTTGTTGAAAGGAGTCACTAAGCCACTCCCCTACACCAAATATTCTATTAAAGTTTGTTACAGGCAAGATTTTGTCTGAGGAGGCTTGGTAGAATATGTTCTAAAAATATAGATCAGCTGATAGACATGTTTGTTTTAGTGTTAAAAAAAACGGTTAACAAAATTAAACTTGATAATATGACAAACAAATAAATTATTTCCATTGCCACTTAGAATCAAAAAGGAAGACATATTGAATACTAGGAGTAGGAATTCAATACATTTTAATATTTATTAAAATGTTAATTAGTAGACTGAACAATATCTTTGCTTAGTTCAATAAAAACTAATTTTTATGACAAAATTTCTTAATTTCATTTGAATCGCCAGATTGAGTTCAGGGTAAAATATTTAAAGTCAAAGTGGTTTTAAATGTGCATAAAGCTCCAGAATCCCAGAGAAGGCCTGACAAAATTCAAGGAAGAAGGAAATGGTTAGACATGTTTCTTAGGGTCCTCCAGAATTTCCTTTAAAAGTTCACTGTTAATTTCTTTTTTAATTTATTATAAAAATGCTACATGTACAGCTTTTAGCGTACATTTGGACATCTTTGACAGTTTTCATACATTTAAACACTTTGACTGTTCTAAACTAAAGGCTTTATGCTTTACAGGAACCATTTTATGAGATGTACTAACCAAGTTTAAATTTTGTTCATTATCTTTGTTCAAAAGTCAGAGCTGAAAACACAAAGTAGACCTTTTTTCACTGCCTCTTAGGATAAATGTGTGTAAAAACAAATTAACATCTAAAGTTTCAATGAAAATAACTAAGGTGCACTGGAAATATTTTACAGAGTAAAATAAATTTATAAGTAAATTATTAAATGTATAAGCTTATTATAAATTTATAAATTATTATAAAATAATATAAGATTACAACAGAAAGTTAAGTATAATTGTTTTTAGTGACAACTATTGTAAAATTCTGATACAGAATCACCTGGAACTGTCTGATCTCTTTACATTTAGGACAGCTTGACTAGCTGCCTGAAGCACAACATAAAATATTAAGACTACTGTTATGCCAGCAATGAAAAAAAGAAAAGGCAGAAAGTGTTCTCAATTTTCTGGTATGCTGTTGTAGGAGAAGGGAGTAGAGGTGACCTCACTCCTGATGAGTAACGGGTATATCCAATAAGATTGGGTGAGATAAAAAGGGGATTAGCTAGTCAGGGGAGGCTCATCACAGAGGAGGAACCTTGAGGAGCAGGAAGGAGAGAATCATGAAGCAGAATCCTGGGGAGAGAGAATCCCTGCTGTGAGGTCAGTCTGGGTCTGCAGTTGGAGCCTGTTGTTGGAACCTGCAGTCACAGTCTAGCTGGGTAAAAGCTGCAGTCAGAGTCTGTAAACTGATCCCTGCAGTCATGGTTTAGCAGGAAATAACCAGCAGTCAGAGGCTGCAAGGGAAACCTGCAGTAGGAGCTTGCTGCAGCCAGAGTCAGTGAATAGTTGGAGTCAGGATGGCTGAGCTGTAAAGAGGAATAAACCAGGACCCTTTTCATGCTGTGTTTAGCAAGAAGTCTGTGCCTCGGCTCATTTTTACCCTCTAATAAGAGGGCTCCTGCAACATACTTTGTGCACTGCTTTGTGTATGCAGAAGCATGAGAAATACTCAAATTCTAATGCAAGCCAGAATGCGATTTCTTTGGCTGTTTAACACTGTTGTTAAAGAAATATATCCATTTTTAATTTCTCATATTGCTGTGTGATCTTGAATTCAAAAGGAATTCAATGTTTTGGATGCTATTGATTAATTCTGCAGGTTGCAGAAGTGATCCAGGACCATGGAATTTCTCATGTTGTTTTAGTCTAAATATTATCTGGGAAAAGTGAAGTTGTGAAGCTGTATTGAATGAAGTCTTTGTCAGTGGAGAGTTTTCCTCAGTATTTTAAAAACTTCAGTGAAAAGTGTTTTGTGTGGAAAAAATTACCCAGTTACAGAAACAGAAATAAATTCTGAATAGCTGCAGAGATGAAATGAAAGTCAGATTGTTAATTATATCCTTTGGAAAAGATCTGTGTTATTAAAAGGTGGCAATTATCTCAATGGTGAAGTTGACAATAGTGCAGTTCCCACTGGGAAATAATATGTTTCCCTGAAGGAGCATGTGCCACATCCTTCCCTGAACCATAATCCTTTCTACAGAATTTTATTTCCTCAAGTTTGACCTTCAGAACAGGTATGGTGACTTGTTTTAATCTGTGACTGGCAAATCTCAAGGCAAATTTCCTAACAGAAAGACAATTTATTGAACCACCAAGCTATGTCCTACAGTAAATGTGGGGAAGAATATCTTCTTTCCAAAGAGAACAAGTTTTAGAGGAGACATGAAACAAATTCTGGGCTCACATATTGACCAAGTTTCTGTCATACTAGTGTCAAAGCTACTTGCTATTTTGCAAGGTTAAAGATTATTGAACAGCAAAACCTGAGATAATACTTGTCAAGGTCACATTTTAGATGTTGATATGTAAGGATTAAGGGTGAATACATGATATGTAGGAGATATTTGGGGTTTTTAATCTTAAAATACTCTCTTCTATTTGTTGTTTTCAAGATAATGTAGCATTTTCTATTGATTGTTCATATCCTATAGTGATAAAAAATCCATACTTTGTTAAAAAATCATAAGATTAGGATCTTGTCATGAATCTGCCTGGAGGATTGGAAAGCAAAGACTGTTCTGACTTACTTATTAGCTGTTTGCATACTTAAAAATTGAGGATGCTGTACCAACTAAAGGTATGAAACATGTTCATTCCTTTTTATATTAGCAATGTTTGTTAACAGAAGATTTTATGTTTCAGTATCAGAAAACCACACTCTCCTTTCTCAGAAGGAGAAGTTGCCAGTAGATGTCATTTCCCCAGAGAAAATCAGAGCAGCCCTAATCACAGAATCAAGAATGGTGTGTAGTAAAGAAAGGAGGAGGGAAAAGAAGTTTTATAGTCCATTGTCACCTAGGGAAGTCTAATGATCAAGAAGAGAAAATGATAAGAAATCATGAGACAGATCATTTCTTATGAGAAGATAGGATACATCAGGGACGCGACTATCGGTGGTCTTGAAAAGAAGAGTGTGTCTGCAGGGAATATGGAAAGGTGTAAGTAATGGTTCCATAATTAAAACAGCTGAAAAATTAGCTTCTGTTCTTTTACAGCTAGACCACGTAGAAAGCTAATTGATTCTTCTAGCTGGACAGTCAAATCTGAATTTTCTCAATAACAACACAGAAGTTGCTTTCATGAAAAAATTGCTGCACAGACAAGTTTGGACTGAATTTCTTGCTTAGGAGGTGGTAAAATAAATGCTGAGACCTTTGCAATAATATTGAAGATTTCAGTCCTGGCACATTCAAGGTCTTCTAGTTCCAACCCCATGCCATGGGCAGGGGCATCTTCCACCAGACCAGGTTTTTCAATGCCTGCTTCAATCTGGTCTTGAACACTTCCAGGGCTGGGGCAACTGCAGCTTCTCTGGGCAACCTGTAACAGTGCTTCACCGCTCATAGTAAAGAATTTCTTCTTGATATGTAATCTAAAATTACTCTCTCTCTGTTTGAAGCCATTCTCCCTTATCCTGTCACTACATGCCCTTGTCGAAAGTCTCTCCGTCTTTCTTTTAAGCTCTCTTCAGGTACTGGAAGGCCACAAATAGGTAACCCCAAAGCCACCTGTCCTGGTTTAGGAAAAAATAGGGGAAAATCTCCAAAGTAGCCCCTTAAAAGAAACAAAATCTCCACGACTCCCCCCTCCCCCACCACTGGGTTTGGGAGGAATTTCCTCAGAGGAGAAGTGGAAAAAACTTGTTTATTAAGAAACAACAAAAAAACACTCCCCAACACAAGAAGAACAGCCCGAGATGACAACAAATGTTTTCACCAGTCCAAGAGAGGTTGAGAGCAGTCTCTCTGCTGGGAAGGGTGCCAAAGCTTCTCTCAGGTGTAGACGCTGGGGGAGCTCCTTGGCCTGAAGCAGGTCCGATGTCTTCAGGCAAGGGGAAGAAGGAAAGAAGGGGAAAAACAAAAGCAGAAAAAATTGCAAAAAAAAGCAAGCAAAAAGCAAAAAAGCAAGAGAGCAAAGCCATCAAAGCAAAGCCTAAAGCTAGCAGCAAGCAAGCCAGAGTGAGCACCGGGGGAGGGGCACAGCTATAGACAAAACAGAGAGCATGGGAACAGGAACACACGATTGGGATACAAAGCATGAAAATGTCCTGTCACCCCAGGACACCACCTCTTATTCAGGCTGAATGCCACCAGTTCTTTTATTCTTTCCCCATAGGAGAAGTGCTTCATCCCTCTCATCAACTTTGTGGCCTCCTCTCAAGTCATTCTAAGAGGTGAATGTCCTTCCTGTGCTGGGACCCCAGAGCTCAATGCAGTGTTCCAGGTGGGGTCTCACCAGAGCAGAGGGACAGAATCCCCTCCCTTGCCCATCCACGCTGCTGTCAATGCAGTCCAGGACACGTATGGCTTTCTGGGCTGTGGTGCCCATGGCTGGGTCACATCCAGCCTCTCACAGCACCCTCAAGACCCTCTCAGCAGGGCTGCTTTTGGTCTGTTCATCCATAGCCTGTGTTGATACACAGGGGTTGTGCTGACCCAGGAGCAGTACCTTGCACTTGGGCATGTTAAATTGTGTAAGATTCCCATGGGCCCCCTTTTTAAGCATGTCTAGGTCCCTCTGGATGTCATCCTGTCCTCTGGACATATCAACCACACCACTCAGCTTGGGGTCATCTGCAAATTTGGTGGGACTGCACTCAATCCCTTTGTGGTGGATGAAGGCATTAAACAATGCTGGTCCCAATAGAGACTTCAAAATGATTCAACATATCACTGACATGCATCAAGAGCTGTTGATCAGCACCCTTTGGATGTGACCATCCAACAAATTTGTTATCCATCAAATGGTCTACCCATCAAATCCATCTTTCTCCAATTTAGAAAGAAAAATGTTTTGAAGGACCGTGTCAAAGGCATTACAGATAAATGACATCTGTGGCCCTTCCCTTAACACTCCTGACCCTTGTAATCACTCTACTGGAGAAGACCACTAGTTTGCAAGCAGAACTTGCCCTTTGTGAAGCTGTGCTGGTTGTATCTGATCACCTCCCTGTTCTCCCTGAGCCTTAACACAGCTTCTAGGAGGTTCTGTTCCATGATCTTCCCAGGTGCAGATGTGAGGCTGACAGTCAGTAGTTCCCAGGGTCCTCATTTCTACCCTTTTGAAAAATAGGTACATTTCCCTTTTTGAAGTCACCTGTGACTTCACCTGACTGCCTTGACATGTTAAATACCAGTGAGAGTGGTTTGGCAACTACATATGCCAATTCCCTCAGGGCTTCTCATCCTTCTCTTCCATTGTTAGCACTTTTCCACATTCTTTGTTGGGGGGAGTTACACTTTCTTTGAGCTTCCTTTTCTGGTTAGAAACAGGAAATTAGTGAATTATTTGTAATTCCTGTAGTTTCCATTCTTACTCATTCCTTTTGGTGCATTGGTCAAAGCCTTGTTGTACTTTATGCTGAACATCTATCTAACTGATAGTTCTTCTCTGAATGAAGTGCAATAATGCAGCCTAACAATTGTAATAGGCAATGGGTATGTACATGAGAAGACCCAATAAAGTAACAATAGTAATATCCCCTCTGTTTGCTAAGCATTTCAAATTTCATTTGAGATGTTTGCTTCTGGTTATTTAACATCAGAACAGTAGAGAGAACTAGCAGTGCAGAACGCTTTGCCAAGGTAATTAGGATCCAGCAGTGAGTGATTCTGCTTGAAGGAAGGTTTATCAGGAAATATAAACATTGTAGAAACTAAGATAGCTACATGAAGAAATAAAAAATATAGGTAACTCTTTCTGATTTTTGCTGTTAAAACTGCTGCTAATACTAGTGCTATTATTTAGTCATAGAAGTTGCCACCTATAGAATAATTCTATAAAATAATAGGTTTAATATTACCTATTTATTATAAAATAAATTACCTAAAATAAACCTTCTAACTAAAGGTTTAATGACTCATCTTACCTTTTTTTGTCTTATGTATTTATTTAACATACTCATTTTATTAAATAGACTTTCTAATTCTTTTTGTTTAACAGCAAGTCTTTCTTTTCTATTTTGTCTGGGCTATGATCTTAATTCCAGATTTCTGCTACTATTCACGCATTTCTAAAATTTTACTTTGTTCCCTTAACTTTAGAATTTGTTTATTCTTCTTCAGTGTTAGAATTTGAAAAGATCTGTCAAAGGAATCATAGTGAAATAAAAACTGCTGATGTAAATATTATTTTCATGTAGTCCTTCACTGTCTATCTGCAAGGCACCACAAAAGTGGAACCCAGAACCTCTTGATGTGCTGAAGAGTCCACTTTTTTAGAACTTTTATTTCAGATTTTCCATATAAATGGATAAATATAATGAAGAAAGCGTATTATGACTATTTATTTAAACTTTATCGGTTTTTTTCATTTGTTGCCAGGTAAAACTGATATATAATTCCTGACATATATCAAATGAGCAGGTGTTGACACACCTGTCACAAGATGCTGGGTCACAAGGATCTCAGAAACAAGAAGTCTTGTAAAAGATTTACAAATATCCAGATTATCAGATCACTCACTACAGCATATTGTTGGGGGAGTTCTCATGGTTTTTGTTTTTTCTTCCCTCAGCTACTTAATCTAAAGTAAATTAAAGAAATTTGCCCTCAACAGGGAGTGGTAGGAAATAGCTTTTAAAAGTATGAATATACTTTGATTTATATAAATTTTCCTGTAATATCTTCATCCTCTTCCTGGTGTTAATTGTTGCTATACTTCGTGTTGTAGTAGTATAAGTTAAAACAGCATGGGAAAGACAGTCCCATTTTACTGTGATGGTATTGCATGGTCAACACTTGCATACAAACAAGAACTAAAAGACTATTTTCATCTTTCCAAGACTGAAAATACTGTAATGGATTTTTGTTTACCATTGAGCATAACTTAAATGACAAAAGTCCTTTCAATAACTTATGCACCTACACCACAAGAGCTTTGACAGGTTTGAAAGATATGAAATACAATGATTCCACCCTTAATGTTTTTGCTTCAGATTTTAGGAATGACATTGGTTTTCTACATTTGTCTCTGTTAAGGTTTTGAGGGGCTTTGGTGTTTAGTAATATATACTTTTACTTGTGTTGCAAGTTTAATGACTAAGTGGTGAGCTTTGGGCATTTAACAAGCTTCCTCCAAGTACATTTGTTATGTTGCTTTATTTTTAGTTGGGATGTTTATATCCAAATCCCATTTAAAATTTTATTTGATGTTTAAATCAATTCCACAAAATTCATGTATTTTGTCTGTTTAAATATCTGCTTCTGCTTTATCATTATGTTTTTCTATGCATGATTGAATTCCTCCACAATAAAAATTTCACCCTGCATGATACAAGGAAGTAAAACAAGTAGGTTATTTCTGTCTGGAGGTTATAGTCATGATTATTGTTCTTGGGCTTCTTGGAACTCTGTGTATAATTCTTGTTGAGGACATCTGTATTAGTTTGGTAGGTGTAGCTGTGTTTGGGTTCAGATTTGGTGTGTGAGAGATCTGGTCAAAATCTGTGACCTGTATGTTTTATGCCTGTAGCATAAAACAAGGCCAACATGGACACAGAGCAAAGGCTGGGAATCCAAAGAACTTCCTTTGATGAAAAAAAATTATCTAGAATGGATGATTCTTGAAACATTATCAGTAACCTCAGGTATCAGCTGGGGTGTTTTACTTGTTTGTTTCAACCTATTTGTTTACCTTTTGTTTACCTTTCTTCCACACCTTTCATTTCTTTGCTGAGTCAACTAGGTGAGGTACATTGCCCTCTGACTTGAAAAAAACATCATTTGTGTGTCACTGGTGATGTGGTTCTATGTCATTATATGGAGTATTTTTACCAGATTAGTTTTGACATGAAGCCAAATCTGCTACACATTTTGCCAGTGTGTTACGTAAGAGATCTGATTTGTTGGGGTTTTTTTTCTGCTTGCATTTTATGACAATTATATGCAAATCAGTCTGGCCATGGATGAATGAAATGCATTGCCCTATTAGTTTACCTGAATACTTCTCCAAACCTCCTCAGTATGTAAATCTCATGTGAAGAAATACAAACTATTGATAACATTTGTTCAAAGTTTTAAGATATCTGGAATGTTTTCCTTAAAGCAGAAGTCCAAATGTGTTTCCTGAAAATTTTCAATCACATTTGTGATTTTAAGTGTAATTAAATTGTGACTTTCAGGTTTGAAAGGACAATTAGACAGAAAGAACACTAAAATATGAAACTTTCTTTTGAGAAAGCAGGGATCTAGAAAATAGGTAAAAGTATCTAATCAAATGGCACCAAAACTCATGTTAACTCTTCAGCTCAGAATTGCCCAGGAATAACTCAGGCAATAAATTATATTTATTTCTTCCTATTTCAAATACACTTGTGTTGGGGTTGCTGCTTTCCTGACACCTTGGGAAGATTCTTGGTAATTTTTTGAAAATATTCTTGGCAATACTGAGTATTGGTAAATATTGACATAATGGAATGTTGGAAGTATTCTTGGAAAAAAAAAATCACGAGAATATTCTGCTGAAGAATAGCTTTCTTTAATTTGTGTTTTAACAGTTCCAAATTTGTACAGATTTCCAACCATTTTAATGAAATCTTCAATTTTTAAGTACTCAAGCACTCAGCAATTGCTTTCATTTGTAGGTCTTTTTCTTTCATATCTTTCCTAATGTAAATTTCTTCATGTTTGTTCAGGGCTAGTAATAATGATAGAAAGTCTGTTTCTGAGACTCCAAGCCCTAGAAATATGTGTTTTTTTAGTCTCTGTAGCTTTATCTTCCATCTCTCCCAATTTGCAAGGAATGTTGCTAAAACATGCTGATGTTCTGGTTCTGAACAATGGATAACCTCTAGGGAATGTTTTTTCCATCTCCTTACATCTTCTTTGCTCTACTTTCTACCCTTCTTGACTGGCACTATGTCTTTGTATCCTTCTTCTAAACTTTTTGCACTTAATTCCTCCAAGATATTCTTCACCCTTGTTATCTCTCATTTGCCTTAACTGCAGTGGCCCCTGCAAGTATTGTACATCTACTCCTCTGTCCTTTGACTACCTTGGTCTGCTGCACTGACCAGAGTACTAAGTACTTTCTGTTACTTTCAGTTCTCATTTCATTTCTTACTCAGTTCCTGTGGTGTGATCAAATAACTCATATATTTTTCATTCTTCTGTTGAGGTCACTGACCAGATGCAGACAATCAACTTGTTCAGTGGCACCCACAGCATGAATCTCTACAGTAACAGACAAACTGTGGTGCTCTGCAGCAGGGGAAACACATTCTCTGTATTTCTTAAAAGCTGGTGATTGTGAGTTTCTCAGCAAACCAAAGTTTACTTGGTTTGAATCAGAATACTCCTTCTTTTTTCTATAAGGGTACCTTGGTAATGCAATGGTCATTCTGAGTCACTAGAGTATCAGTATATTTGAGAAGTGTCCCACAAAGAAAGGTTCTGCCATAATTATTTTAGGTGTCCATACTGGGGATAAGCTCAAATAAAGAATATATGTTGTTACATCCTTTTACAAACTGCCAGCAGATAGCATGGCAGATCTCAAGTCCTACCTGCTTATTATATAACTTTTTAGATTTGTATGACAGTGTGTAGAAGTGAGACTTGAAGTGCTACACTTGCCTAAGGACAGAAATCAAATATTAAAGGAGCCACTGCTTGCACTTTAACAATGCAGGCTATATCAGTACTGTTTTTGAGTGTCACAGTTGGTGGTTTTATCATAATTATCTGATCATAAGTCTGGGATTATATTTAATTATACAGTTTACCATTTTACCTGAAAAAACCAAACTAATTGGAATTAAATTGCTCCATTTAAAGTCTTTCTAGTTTAAAAGGTTCATTTTGGAAAGACTCTTCAAAACTGAGCTAATTAGCTGGGATTGCCTATTTGAATGCTGTACAAAATGCATGAAATTTGTCAAAATTATATTAAAAATAATTGAACCAGCTGAAAAAAAAAGAGGTTTGCTATGATTGCTCATGCAGAATATTTTTTGGTAAAATTATTTTATAAAGCAGTCTATAAGTCTTTCATATACTTACCATTACATGCTTATCTAATTCTAAAAACAAAAGTTGATATTTATTACTGAACTGTGATACTTACTCAAAAAACCCCAAACCAAACAAACAAAAAATTAAAAACCAAACCTTTTTTTTTCCTCAAACTTTTTGTTGTATTTATAACTAGATTACAATTTCAGAAAGCTTTCTGAAAATATCCCCTAAAATAATTGGTTTGTTTCTACTTTTATGAATCTTAGCTCTAAACCTGTTTCAGATAAGAAGCAACTGTTGTAGCATTTTAATCTGATTTACCTTTAATCTTGAAATTGTAATGCTTTGGGGCATTGACAAGAGTAATCTCACACAGTGTCATGAACATCAGCTGATTATTGAGGTCCTCGTGTCTGTCAGGAAGCAGTGAGAGCTGAATGCCCCTTAAACAGTGAGGGGAGACAAGCAGCACAAACGAACCAGAAAGGGTTCAGGTGGGGCTGGACTGAAATGGGTCCCCCCAGGGAGCTTGGATAGGGCCAGTAAGGGCTGGTAGAGCCTTCATGGCCCTGGCAGTATCCTTCTGTAATATTTGAGTTATTAGCATATTGACTAATTAGCATTAAAACTCTGTGTAACTTACATTGCCGGGTTTTGTTATCTACTGTATAATTTTTGAAATGGCATCACAAATCCATTGGAAGCTGAAGTTTGCATCAAGAGTAACAGGTCTGGTCATGGAGAGAGAAAATTATCCAGTATTTTTATGCTTTAGATATGTTTGTATTCCTATGAGTGATATCCATTGCACTTTATACTCATCTTACTGATCAATAATTCCACTGATTTCAGCTAAGTCTTCTCTGAATGTCTAGCTCCTCTGAGTAGACAATTTTTGAATTTCTCAGTTTTTTGGCACTTCTTGTGTGAAATTAAGTGCAGGTAAACAATGTAGATGAAATGTTGGACTGTTTAAATTGATAGGAGTTTTGCCACTGCATTTTCTTTGGTCATATTTTTCATCCAGAAAGTGAGGAATATAGATTTAAGTTCTTAACTTCTTCAGCCCTCATTTTTTCTTTTATATAAGACAAGGAAAGAAGAAGAAAGAAGGCTTGGCTAACCTAATTTTTCATTTTTCTGTATTTCAGAATTTGACATCCAAGGTTCTTTTTTAAAATTAGAACCTGAGAGGCAGATTTTTAGCCCGTTTGTGTTAAGTGTTTTTCTATGCTGAAAGGAAAGAAACCTTCAGATCAGACTGTGATCAGTCTTTGTGAGTGTAAGGTCCCAAACCTTTGCTGAACTGGCAAAAATAAACATGGCAGTGTCCTCCCTTGCTGAGGATAAGATTATTCCAACTGAGAAGACTTTTCATCAAAAAGTGACTAAACAAAAGTGAAAAGGGGCTCCTTAAAAGCCTTTGGCCTTGTGGATGCCTATTAGGACAACTGCCTTTCCCAGAGCAGCAGTTGCCTGGACTAATGATTTTCAAAGGACCATAAGGAAAGTGGAAATCAAGTGGTGAGAAAAAGGTCCTTAACAGCTGCTTTTGTTGCCAGAGGCTCCCTTGATTGCATCACATGTCTAGCTCAAACTAGTAAAATTGAACACAGTGCCTCACTGATAATTATATCTTTTTATCTAGAAAGATGGACAAGCCAAACAGTTGCTTTCATCTGCCGGAATCCATGAAGCAGAGCTAATTGGCAGGATGTTAGAGAGGTCATAGCATAGTCCAGTGAGACATTAAATACACCTGGAGTCCTTGAAATTAACTCAGAATCATTTCAGACTTCCCAGGGAACCAATTATCATTTAAAGTTAATAATCATAGTGAAAACAACTGGGAAGAATGTTTCTTCTCCAGAAAAGCTCTGGATTCAAAGGCAAGGACTATAAGGTACAGAAAATTTTAGTGAAAACATTATGCATTACTCGGGTAAAAATAAATCTTCATGTCTCCTTACATCCTTATCATCTAAAAAACTTTCAAGAACAGCAAGAACCAATATATTAAGAGACACACATATGAGGTCTCTTTAACCTTGTATGCTCAGTCCAGGGATGACCAATAATGGATGCCCAGGGAAGAATCTAAGAACATAACAAGTATATAATAAATTTCCCAAATATCTTCCTAGCCTTTAGTCATTCCTACCGAAGGCACATCCCCAGCTGTTTCTGTCAGATGTCTTCATGCTGTTGGATAAACACACATAAGCATACTGAGTGCTAGCAAACTGCCAGTAGCATTAAAGTACCCATGGTCTCTCTGCAAGCTTCAGGGACAGAACAGTGTGGTATCAGGTGATTTCTGGGGAGAAAAGTGCCTCTCTGCAGTGACAGTCACAATCCTACGTTTTCTTTCTCTTGTGCACTCATCCCACTCCAGTGAGAGCATGATTGGTGAGCTTGTTCTTCTTATTTTTAGGCTGTTTCTCTGGGCTCTCTGTTGAAGCTCTTCCCCTTTACTGTGCATCTGCGCTTCCCCTAAAGGAGTGCATCTGGCTCCTCATTCTTCAAGAAGCAAAATCCAGGTCTTTTTGAGATTGTTTATGCTGGCTTTGAACACAGGATAACCTTACACATGTATATGCAAACATTTCCCAAAAGCGCAAACCTAGTTGGATGCTGAGAGCCAGGTTTCATCTTGCCAACTGACTCCAAAATGAAGACTGTATTTGACATAGTGTGTTTTTCTCCTTGCTGTATCAATTTGATCCCTAATAGTACCTGTAAGGTACTATTGGCAGTGGGTCAGGGTTCTCTGTTACAAGATCTCACCTTCCAGTGCTCTCATTGTTTTTTTGTGAGTAATAATTCTCTTTATCTTCAAGGAAGATAAAGTCTGCATTTGTAAGGTTTTAGTAAGTGCAATGCAAGTATTATAGATTAATACAATAATACAGTATAGTGTTGGTTAGGTAGTTAAAAAAGTATGGCTTAACAATATATGGGAAAGGATAGTGAAACAGGTTTGCATTGAGGTTTTTTGAATTTGAAACTATGTAATATTAACAGGAAATTAAAACCCAAATTAAATAAATCCAGTTCAAATCTGATTTCTGAAGCAGGGATTATATACACAAAGATTTCAAGTTTAAAATAGTATTCTTGATATTATTTAATTTAAAAGATTGATTTGTAAAATATTTAATGAAATTATTTTAAAGGGCTATTATACTTGACCTAAATTCCCTCTCAGCATGCATGTTTATATTAAGTTCTAACTTAATTTTACCTCAATTTTTTGTTCTCTCATTTATTGTCTCATACATGTTTCCCAGGATAGCCCACTGGTCTTACAGTCTGACAGAAATGTAACAGTGAATGCAAGAAATCACATGGGACAGTTAACTGGACAACTGACAGTAGGTGAGTGTTCTTTATTGACTGTTATGTTTATCAGTTCAGCTTTAGCAATAGGTTTCATTAATTACCATTGTGTATAAAATATTATAGAAAAGTCAGGAAAAAAAAATCTCATTATCATACTCAAATACCATTGTATACAATGGATCATAAGAACATGATTCAGCATTAGGTCAAGGAAGAAAAACTAAAAATGCTATAAAATAGCTAAAAAGAAAACAGCTTGATGAAAAATTATTATTTTTGAGACCATGGTAACAAAACAAACTGAAAAAGCCTCAGCAAAATATGTTTCAACAACACTTTCAATGGGAAAATAACCATAATTTTCTTACATTTTCTGTCAGTCTTCCATTGCTTCAGTGGCAATTGCTTTGCCCCTGTCACTTTTTTAAGGCATTTGTATTAGCACATATTCCAAGTAGTTGGAGTAACAGAATGTTAAAAATCAGAAAAAAAAACCCAAAACAAACCAACAACAACAAAAAAGCTTTCCCAGTCATTACAAAATTTAAATGAAAAGCTAACATACTACCAGTCATACATGAAAACTGATATTTTATGAAGTATAAAATATAGCTGTTCCAAATGACATGGAAATAAAAAAATCCTCTTGTTATGTTTCACTTACCATGTGTTTTCCCGTTTTATGAAGTTTATTGAGTTATATTTTGGGTTTAGTACGAATCATACTTTTTGTGTGAATAAATATGAAGTAATATTTTTTATATTTTCTGAACTAGAAGAGTACTGATATTAATTTATTTTTAAGAATATTGGCCAAAAAATTCACGATGTACTAGTTCTGGTACAAAACAACATGTATTGACTGTGAATGGGTTAAAAGTATAACAACATACGTCTGTGTAGTATATAAAATTCAAGGACACACTCCTTAGACTTTGTTCTCATTTTTTAAATTTTACTCCTGGCTTAAGATGTGTTTTATTCATTGTTTTTCCCTCATGTGCTGGGGTTATGCCCACAAATAATTTGAAGTTAGACTCCAGTTGTGCGCTGTACTAAATTTTCATACTGACTGGAGACTGTGGCTTCTGGCTGTAAAAGCCTTTGCCAGGCGCACACAGTGACTCACCATCTGCACTGATTTCCCTCAACGACCACATCGAATGAGTGTGCAAAGGTAACCAGACTTGCTAGCAGGTAAAGATGAGGAAAATTAAGCTAACACCTGTTGTGGCCATATTGTACTTGCCCAGTGCAATTATGAAATGCAGTTCTCCATCATCTGGTGACTCTATTGTTAAAACCTCTACTTGAGCTGGTAGCTGCAAAAAAGTGAGTTGCCCGTGGTGGACATTCACACTGGCTGAAATAGATACAATATTTTAATCACTGACACTATTCTGGCTGAATGAATCCAGCACTGAAAATTAGTGTGAATGTATTGAGACAGACCTACTTAAAGGCATCCTATTAAAGGTTAATATTCTAAAAACATGCAGGCCTGAAAAAAACATGTGTTTTTATGTTACCATGATTAGGGTGAGCACTTTAAGCTTGGTGTGCAGCTGGTGCTGTCTCTGGAGACTAGAAGCTTGTTAAATTGCAATATTGTATTTACATTATTTCTTAACCTGTCTTCCTCTTTATTTCATATATGGCCTTTATTATTTCTTATATCAGTATAAAAGTCTTTTTTTTTGGTGAATCCCCTACACAGTATTGAATGCATGTTGAAATATTCCTTATCTCTTATTAAATACTTCCTAGTTAGTAAAGACAGTCACAACTGCCAATAGAATCAGCTGTTCTACTATTAAGAAATCAAAGAAATTAATATTGTAAAATGTAAAAGTAAAAATATATTATTAATGCACTCCCTTCTAAATATTTTGTTGTGAAAGACAACAGAGAAAAGGTTTTACTTTTGCCCAGGTCAAAGCATGGCCACACTGGCTGAAAGAGTGGGAGAAAACTTTTCTATACAGTTTGTTGACATAAAATATTTTTTTCTATTAGTTGTAAATGTGCCCCAAAAGTCCCTGTCTTTAAAAATGCTTTCTGTCCATTCACTAGTGCTGTGTGGTGAAGCAGCTCTTTGTGTGACTGTCCAGTGAAAGGATTGAAAATAAACAGTGAGCAAAAATGTTTTATACAACAAGAAAGCAAGTTATCATGTCTTGGGGGATAAAAATTTTCTTGTTAAAACTTTGAAATGTTGTTTTCTGTTCAGTCTTTAAAGAGTTGAATAATAATCATTTAAAAATAGACTACAAGTTAATATGCGTGGCAGGAGCATTCTACAAAGAAAGAAGGATGCCAGTGTATTCAAAAGGATGATAATGCACATTTTATAAATGTGATATCATTGGCATTTTATCTGCGTTTCACAGGACTGAAGTGATACTACAAACCAGCAGATAGGCTGGTCTCATCCTGTGTTTGGCAACCAAATTGCTGCTCATGTCAAATTGTAAGGCAATTAAAAATTCTTTCTGTGGTGTTTGAAACCATGCCATGTAAGCCTAAAACAGCCTTTAGAGCATATAATTAGAACTGTAATGGAAATACGGATTAATGTAAAAAGTGGAATTGGGTCTGGGAGGAAGAATGCTGTATGTTCACTCAGGGAGGTGGAAAAAATGCAATGAAACTCTTAATGGGTACTCAGTTCTGTGACTGACTATGGAAGACAAACTATGCCATTAAAGTACATCATTAAGACATATTGGGAAACATCCTAATCTAGGAGGAGTAAAGCAAAAGTACATAAAATAATTTTTTTTTTAAAGTAAGTGTATTGAATGATTCAGTGGTTGCATGTTTAAATGGTATAAATTCAAGTTATTCTTCAGGTCATACAATACCAAGGGTACACCCATTATTGCAGTACAGTATTTTTATAGTGGCTCTAAAAACTGTACAGAGAGAAAGCCACAGCTGTAGCAATGCTTTCTGTTGGGAACTGTACCAACTGAGCAAGAGATGTTGGTTTGTACTCCAGTCTGTTCATGACATATGGTCTGGAAACTGCCAAGTTTGTGTCTGGATCTCCAAGAGGACTCCACAGCCTTCAGTTTTTAGACATGCCATTTAAGATCAATGGAGCAAATGCAGTACAGAAGTAAATTGTATCTACAAAATAAAGATGAAAAGATAACAATTGATTGAATTTTTTCTGGATAAATTATCACATCTCTCCCCTTCCAACTCATACTTACTAATACTTCTGCATTGTCATTCTACTGAATTACTTTCACACAGCTTTTTTCCTCTTGAATCAATGTTTGCATAGTTTAAAAAGAGAATTATCTACTTCATTTGTTTCTACAGATTTTGAAATGCATGTGCATTTAGAGCCACAAGTCTTTTGTCTCCGTGCTGTCTGCACATATCTTATATATCTCAGCCAGCCTTTGAATGGAGTACGTTTGGCTCACAAGCACTAAAAAATGTAATGTGACATTTGAAACTGAAATGCCCATTTGTATTTAATGTAAATTCACTCTCAAGTTGGACTATTATTTCAGCTTTTTTTTTTTTTTTTTTTTTTTTTTCTTCTGAGAGAAGGGGCTTTTTTCTTACTTTCTTCCTCACTGCAATAATTGTTTCTGACAGGTATTTCTGCTACTGTTTGACCCTTTTCTATCCATAAAGAACTCTGGGGATATCTGAAATGCTCTAAAAAAGTGCATTTCATTTCTGCTTTGTTTGAGCCCTTAGACAGAATTGTAACTCTCACAGACATCCAGACCTGTACAAGTCACAGCTTTAGAGAGCTCCCGAACCTGCCGCTTTGGTCACAGATCTCCAGAGCCATGTAAATTCAGAAAAATGTTTGAATACCAAAGTTATATCATGTTGCAATTACATTTTGAAAATAGCAGGCAGATGTATGATTTTCAATTACAGTACTGCTGAAGACTGATAAAGGTGCTGAAAGATAGTCAAATAACTTGTAAACATTGTTTCCATACATTTACCACAAAACTTGTCTTGTGTATTCTAAGATCTTTAAAATGTGCTTACTTACTTGGAGTGTTCCATCAAGAGTACTTGGGTTACTGTGCAGAAACTGTTGGACATTATAAACTGCAGGTATGTAACTTTGTGGGAGTCTCCTTCATTCTTCATACCTATATCATATATGGCAGTTTCCTACGCTTATATCAAGTGATACTTTAACAGGTAACACATCCTGCTGCCCCTTCACTTCTGAGGTGTTCAAAGTAACTCAGCATCCAAATGCCACTCCTGATATTCCCTCTGCAACATTCAGATCAATGAAGATCTGAACCAAGATACAACATTTCAAGTGTTCTTGCTTTTAGAATTATCTGTAGGAGTAACAAAATGTTATAATATGTTCTTACTCTATAGGGTAATAAAAATAATAATAAGATACTTGTAATAATATGTGTATACAATTTTCTCTAAATCTTTGGTGTTATTGTCAGACATTTACTTAAGATTTTTATGAACTTGAACAAAACATCCATTAATAACATGCTTAATGAGACAAGAAGCTTTCCGTTTTAGAATGTTGTTTGCATACACTAGTTATGTATATACTAGTAGCCTGAAATGTGAGGTCTTTTCTCCTGAATGTTGCAAGAAGAAGATGGTTTTAGAATGATCATACACATACACCCTGTTCTCACTGTAGGAAAATGGAAAAAATGGTCTCAGCTCTTCTCTTGTCCTCATAATTGTTCTTCTGTAGTAGGGTGCTGGGAGGGAAGGGATGAGTTAGTTTACAATCCCTTATTAGCTGCTTCTCTCCTTCAACTGGACGAACATGGATTAGAATTTGTTTGGAATATGTGAAATAAAGACTTTCCCCTTATGCTTACAAAGAGGTTTGCCTACCTGTCATTTTAAACTACAGTGAAATTTCTAAAATCTGAAATACATTAAACATTCTGCTAGTCTAATTTCCATATTAAAGCAATTGCTCTTGTAACCACTGTGGTAGAGTAGGATAATTATTGCTAAGATATGGCAAAACACAGGCAGATAAATGAGTTTTCCATTTCTCAGTGTTCTCTCAGTTTCTATTCCTTAACTGAAATACCGCCCGAATAAACACAAATTTTGGTCCCTAATACAACTTCAGTGTATGCAAATAAGAAATATAGGCAGTTCATTTTACCATACCTAGATGAATTAATAGTCCAGGTTTTGCAGTTATATACAAAGAGGAGTATTTCACATTGAAATTCAGACTAAATATGTAATAGCTTAAAATATTATTTTTGGGACATTTTATCATTTATCACATTATTCTCATTGTAGCAAAGGTTTTCAACTTATGGTTACTTCACTACCTCTTAATTTTCTAATACAAAAATAAATGAACACAGAATCTGTAATTTCTGGGCAAAATTACTTGCATTGCTTACATTTTTCCAGAATTTTTTTGCACCTTTAATGGAAATTTTCTGTTGACAATCACTTGGTTGTCTGATGTTTTCCCTGTTACTTTTACATTAGGTACTCGTCATTCAGAAAATAGTTGGATAATTTGCACAGCAAAATGCTATATATACACTAAGTGTATTAATTTTAAAGTATAATGTTTTTTAAACTTTTATAGCCAGTTAAGCACTCCTCCCAAATATGGGAATACAAACAGTTTATCAGGAGGTGAAAATACAACTTGTGTGCTAGTCTGTGGTACAAATCCATTGTCAGATCTTTTCAGTGGAAGCAAATGGAAGATAACTTGATCTTTTTTATACAGGTTAGTTTACCTTGTAGTTAACTGTGGGGTAAAAGGATTTCTTTCAGCTTCAGGATTCACTGCAGAAGGAATGGAGCAGTGCCTGGAAGGCCATATGGCTTTATGTCTCCTCCTGGCAAAGCACACAAGATGAGCCAAGAGGCATTCAGAAAGTGAGCCATGTTGCTCGTAACAGTTGAAATGTCCAGCTGGAATCTGAGTCTCATCCCTCCTCATGATTTACAGTGCAAAGTGATGTTGCCTCCGTTTCTGTCTGTCTAGTCCAGGGAAAAATCTTTTTACAAACCATCTGTGCTGTAACAGGTTTTGTGATAGGGGTTCACCTAATATATACTCTTAATGACTATGGCTAAACTATCATGAGAATCCACTTCCATTCATTAATTATCCTGAAGAGCAGAATTAGGAAAATGTGAAGCTCTGGCCAAACTTTGACCTATTTGCCAGCATTTTGATGGGTCTGCCAAACTAATCCTGAGAAAATTAACATCATAATTTATTTGAAATTCATCCATATTTCTCTTGTAATTCTCAGTTTAAGTAATTTACAAATAATAGAAAGCATCAGGATTTGTTTGTTTTGACTCAGCATCAAGAGGCAGACAACTTCTTTCTAATTTTTGTTTCTATTTCAGTTGTAAATTAGTTGCATCATTTTCTGTGTTAATCTTCATCTGTGCATTTGAAATTCAGCTATGGCAAATATGCCCTTTTGACAAGCTCTTGTATTAACTGGATTGAAAAATAATACTTTTTTATATATCCCATACACAACTAACACATAAAGCTATTAAATGTACTTAATGAACCATTTTCAATCCAGTTTGTGCTTGGTTGACAAGATCTCTGAAATAGAGAGATGCTTTACACAGTACTTCTGATTGCACTTGATAAATTAGGTATATTTTCAGTTTTTAAGCAATATCTTTCATATCATTTTGATGGTCTTATTGTATGTTATGTGCAGACTTTTTTACGTACATAACTACATTGCTGCTCAATATTTGAAATACTCTCTGGAGTAAAATGTATCTTGTCTCCCTCATTGCCAAATGAGTTGCTGCATGAAAACTGTGCTATAAAAATAGAGTAGTAAGATCTCTGTCAGTTACTAGGACTAAGTGGTAACTCTTTCTTGTAGGTAAGGGAATTATTTAGCCTGTTGCCTTTCTTGAAATACAAGAGCATATCACATCAGCTGAGATGCCAAAAATCAAAACTTCTCTGTGAATAAAGACAACTGCAAGCAGCAGTAGGACAGTAATTGAATTCTGTGGAATTTCAGCCTGGTTATTTCAGGGGAGAGAGTATTTATACACTGTTGTTATTAAACAGCTTATCCAAAACGTCTGTGCAGTGGGATGTGATTCTTAGCTTTAAGTTTTATCATCCTCAGTAGTGTGTTATACATAATCTTTGAATCTTAAAACTAATAACTTCAGTACTTCCAGAGCTGAGGTCTTAAGACTTCTTCCCTTTATTTCTGCATTCAGTGTATTTTCTTTGTTCTTTCTACCTTCTTAAGACTCAAGAAGCCATTTGTCATTTGAGTCTTGATCCAACTGTTCTTCTCTTTTTCTTTCCCTCAGTCAGAGCTCAGGAAGACTATTTCTACCTTGGATACAAGGTACAGCTCACGTTAGTTCATATCTGAAGTTGTACTGATCTAACGTGGAAAGCATCTTTTCTGTCTGTAACTGACAGACAAAAAGAAAATCATACTTTGTGCTTTTATAAATAGTCTGATATTTTTCTGTATGTACCATAGACAAAATACATGTAGCTTGTGGGGTTTTTTCCTTGTTTGTTGGTGATCTAAATTTGAAGGGAATTTTAAAGTCCTGTACCTTATTTTTGATGTGGTGCTGGCAGGAACACCTGATGTGCTAAGGACTGGTGAGATGCTGGCTTCCTGCAGGGCAGCCTTCAAAAAGAACCCACCACAAGGCTCTTTTTCTCATGAAAGCACAATGGTCTATACCCACTGTCACTTCAGAGGTGATATGAAAATGATGACAGGGAACACTAAATCAGTGTTTTCTAAGCAAGGATTATGGAAGGGAAGCAGGACTACAGCAATGATTATGCAGAGAGGTGTCCAATCAGCTTGGTATGAGCCTCAGCTCTCTTGCCTTAGTATTTCATCTCAATGCTAACTTTGACACCAGAGCATCTGTAGTAAGTCTAGACATGTACTGAAATAGATTTTAGTTACCAATAGCTATTTGTCAGTGGTACTGCAGTCCTCTGCTTACTTTGGTGCTTTATAGGCATTTTATTTTACCTTATTGTATTTTAAATACCAGCCTAGACCTTTCCACTGTTTTCAGAAAATTGGCACTGAAAAATGGGAGAAAAAGGTATTTGGTTATATTTCTCAAATATTTTATCTTCTTCCCATGCCACCAAACCTGACCTCATAACATGTCACAGGACATGGAACTATGAGAATTTGGTTAACTTAACTGTAGAAGTAGAGTCTGAGTGGGAAGAGGTAATTGGTGTTTTCATGGTGGTACAGAAGTGTTAGTGTTTAAACATTAATCCATTGCCATCTGTCCTGCTGCTGTTACCCACATGCTGTTGGCCAGTACAGACAGCATAACTACTGCCCAAATGTTCAGAGCAGGGAAGGAGAAGTGATTTCCATTTGTAGGAGAGACATCCCAAGAGTCAAAGAAATGGGGTTATTTAGAGGTATATGAGTAGGCTTTAAAGGTATAGGAGGGGGTTTGAAGGATGCAGAATACATCTTCCAAAGATGGTTCTAATTCTTTGTTTTGAGCTTTATCTGAAGCTAATACTTGATTTAACTTCAAAAGCAGCTGCTGTGCGTGCATTGTGACATTCACAAGGTTGCTGCTGGGTGCTAAGCATTATTAAATTACCTGTAACATCTGGACCTTTAACAAGTCTCTGACATGACATTAAGACTTTATTTTTACCCCTTTTCCCCCTGATGTTCAGCTCACTAATATTGCCAGGAATATATTATTCTGAGAGGTGAAGGACAAAATAAGGGCAAAAAATGAGAAGCCTATTTTAAGTTAAACACAAAAACAATTTAAAAGAAATAGAAGAGCAGTGAGATCTTTCTGGTGTTTTCCTTTATTTCAGAGTTGCAGAGAACACTGAGGTGGAAGGAGGTGGAAATTCAACAGCATGCTGATCTTCTTAAAGGTGTTGAAATAACAGCAAAGAGATTTTTCAAACATAGGTGTGAGAAGTAATTTGATTTGTAAATTTAGATTCTTTCTTCAGCTAAATTATCTTTGAGAAGTCTGAGTTCTATCAGTTTTATTATTGAAGCATCCATGGGGAATTAGCCTGTTTCTATTCGTGAAAGAGATACTTGCAAATGAACACTCAGGCTTAGAAACATTTGTGTTTGTCCATGAAAATTATTTGTCCATATGAGATTGTGAACCTCTTAGACAGTGAGTTCTGGTCCATATCAATTAGTAGACTAGTATTAAAAAATAAATCATAAAAAATATTTCACTTTTATGGGATTTCCCCTCACATATCTTTAGGCTATCAGAAATTTCATCTCAGTGTTATGTTGCAATTAATATGGTTTTCTAAAAACGAATATGGGAAGTTTAATTTCTATTTATTGCACTTCACCAAGTCTCATAAAAATATGGTTCCAAAACCATCTTCAATGTAACACTGTAACTTTAAAAGTACATTGGAAAATAACAATTAATACCCACACATAGAACACTAATGCTTTTTTTTTTTTTGTTTATTTATAAATTAAATTGTTTATTTGTCTTTTTTTAACCTCTATTTTGAACAGAATTAAGTTTCAAGTTCCATATTAAGCCAATACTAGACATAACTGATTGTGCCATTTGTAGATGGGCAGAGCTGTCGTGATGTAATTTGTCTCAAGCATGTACAGCATTGTTAAAGATATATTTATTAGGCATTTTAACAAATTCTTTTATAGATAAATATATCTCTGAAGATAACTTCTTTTCCTTAGGTTATTCTTAGAATGATAAATATTGTAGTTGTTACTGAATTAGGAACAGATGGCATTGAATTAATGATTAGATGAATATTTTTAAATTTGACTAGATTTCTTCCTGTGAAGAGAAACATTCCATAAATCTAAAATTAATTAGTCACTGGGAATAGTTATCATTCACGGAATCCCTAACACGAGTTAGAGCTCAAAAGAATACAGATTGATCATTTATTTCCAAATCAAAATTAAGGACTACCTTGCCTTTAAAATAAGTTATTACCACATTAGAGTTAAAAAATTTCATGATTTTGCTTTTGTGTTATTCTGTAAAGGTATTTTGGTTGCAGAAGTTGTTTTGTTGCTTTTTTATCATACATATTGCCAAGGTATTTGCAATTACCTCAATTTTTTCACACACTTGAAGATTTCTACCCATTTTGTTTCTGATGCAGAAGAAGCAGCCAGATGCTAATTTAGTACATTTATTTTTCTCTAGTTGAGTGGTTCTGGTTGGCTTGCCATACTTCTGATGCTAAAGCTTTCAGCTAGTCCAGACAAAAATTCCACCTGTGCTGCAGGTCTTGTCTCTGAATTCAAACATCCATCTGCATCTAGGTTATATTTCTTTCCAGATACAGAATCATACATTTTTTTAAGGACACTTCAGATTTCCCAAGGGTATCAGTGTAGCCTCCATAAGTGGGGTATTTCAAAGGTAGACAATCTGGCAGTGGTTCAAATCACAAAAACACAGAATTTCAGTGTCAGCAAGGTAACTGGCTGAGGTATACGTCTTCATCAGTGAATTGAATTGTATCTTACATGTTACAAGTCAACAATGAACTCCACTGAGAACATTAATCAAAAGAGACACTTCCAGAAGCTAAGAGACCAAATCTGCTTTTATCCTGCTTCTGCAGCTTTCTGGCACTTGTCCCACTGTCAAGGGCAAGGAGACAAGTAATTTCCTAAATGGATAATGTAGAAATCCTGAGAGCTAGGTTAAGCCCTCATCTTCTTGTGCCATCATCATAGCGGATGCTAGCTGCTCAGAAATCTGCAAATGCATTTCACTGATCTGCCAAGTAGCAGAAGGGTTCAAAATTATCATTTTCTGGTCATGAGGCTATACTTTTTTTTGTTTGTTTTACTACCCAGTAGTACACAATGGTAGCCTTTTTGTGGATGGGTTGTGTGTATCTTTTAGTGTTTTGTATATTCTTTCATTAAATCTTTCTCAGATAAAGTGTGATTATGCAAAATGTTAAGACCTTTTGCATAGATAGCTTCAGGGTATTTGAACTCTCTAGCTAAAGCAGATAATCAGAGAAATAGGCCGTTTGTCAAAATTCTACTTTTTTAGTCTTCCTTATATAGTAGCCATCAGTATTGAATAAATACTATAAAAATGTAAAATAGTTTTTTTTTTTAACATTTTCATGAAAGCTTCTAAGTACTCTGGTAGCTTGTGTCCTTTGTTTGGGTCTTCTCTCTGAAACTGTGATTAATTCAATTCTTTATCTTAAAGAAGTTTGATTTGCTTTCAGAAACATTATAATGGTCTAATTCCCTGTATTGTGAGTTATATTATGCCGTATTTTGAGTCACAGCAGATTTTATTTAAAGTCTATGGGAAACTTCCAAAAGCATCTGGAACAAAATTTGTATCATTTTTATAAACTCGGGGGGAAAAAAAAAGGAAGATACAAAGCTAGCCTCTTACTAACAAAAGTACATAGAGAATATATTGACAAGGTGAGGCTTGGTCAAAACTTGGATTCCATGAGTTTGGAGGTCTTTCCTATTTGAATGATTCTGTGAATATAAGCAAAATTATTTGCTAACTTTTAATTTCTATTAATAAAACACAAAAAATAGGTTCAAAATGCCTGCAGGGCAGAAAAAATGTCTCAGAATATAACTGTCTAATGTTTTCAGAGAATATTACTAGTAAGAATGACAGAACTGAAATGCTTTTCTTTTTAAATCCTCACAAAGATCCATAACAGTTATTTTAAAAGGTGACAGGATAAATGAGTAAGAGGAAAGATAAGGAGCCATTGGGTTACATGAATGTATTTTACTTCATCCAACTTCATTTTCATTACATTTACCTCAGAGTGATAAAGCAGGATGCATAAAGGTCCTTGCACTACTAGCAGGTATTTTAGAGAGCATGCAGATGAGAGATAAGGCCTCAAAAATGCAAGTAAGTCAAACATCAGATTAGTTTAAAAAAAAAGAATAAAGCAGAGATGTAGAAATTTATACATCAGTGAATTTTCAGTAGAATTTCTGGTAAATTGGTCTGACCTAAAGGAAATATATCATGATAAATAATAACAGGTTTAGCAATGAATGAGTGGCCTTATGATCTGTGAGATGTTATATTTCCCAAGGAGAAATTCAACAGTCCTGTTTTGTCTTTGAGTTTCATCTATCTAATGAAGATATTTCATAACTCCCCTTATTATTTCTGTGTGCTCTTGCTATTTGATTTGAGTGTGGTGTTCATCAAGTACAGCAGGTAGTCAGGTATCTCACTATGAATTGTTCTGTCTGTTTTTAACACTCATTTCTCCTAAGTGGAATGTGCAGCTACTTAGAAACAACTGAGGATTTTCATAAAATGTAGTGACCAAACAGTATAATTACAGCCTTTTGGCCTAGCTCAGCTAACAAAGAGAATGGAAATATTCCCACTAATTTTGTATGGAAAAGTAGTGCCCAGACTGCTTTAGTAAGCCTCAGCGTCCAAAAGCTGACTATGTTCAGCTTTATAAATTATTTATATTGTAAAAACCAATCACATCACAGAAAGCTAAAAACTACAGGGTTTAGGAGAAAACAAAACTTGGAAAATTCTCTTAGGATTTAGTAATATTCCGGTTACATTCATCATGAGGAAGAAAAACTGGTAAGTTTTGTACTGTACAAAATATGTTAGAGTTATAAATAATACAGTTGCCTGAGCTGGACATTTGAGCTTGTCAATGAAAGCTAGGTTGATAACTGCAGCTGTAAAAAGAAGTTAATATAATGTGGCTATTTATTGATGTCACAAAGAAAGATTCCTGGACAATAAAGGAAAACATGTAGGAAAGATAATGTAATAGATCTGGTAATAAGAAATAGTATGTATTTATTTGTAGTATTTATTTGTAGTATTATTAACCTACTGTTTATTTTATATATTAAATAGTTTATTTAATAATCTAATTTAAAATATATCCATTTACATAAACCATATATATTTTTACTATTATTATATGTATTAATTTATTATATTTTATACTGGTATATAATGTAATAAATATGATATATTCATTAGTTTATTATATTTTTATATATTTATAACACATTATGAGTATTATAAGTATTATGAGAAAAATCAGTCAGATACAAAAGTCATTTTACTTGCCACAAGCCTCAGTTCAAGAATCCAGATCATGTTTTGAATAAATTAAATTTAATGGGATTATAAGTAGAGCAAAACATACAATATGAAGTCCTACAGATAAATTTTGTTGCCTGACATATCTTCCTGTGTCTTGCTTGGCCTTCTTATCTAAGGACTCCTATAAACAATTAAGATATTATAGCTAAAATTACCAATAATGCACATGCTTTTAACCATTACAGAAGCAAAATAAATGCATTGACTTAGAGCTCACACAACCTTCAAGAAGCAAAGAATCACAGTTTACTTTCATTCACCCATGTGTATTGCTGATGAAATTGTGAACAGCTGTATCTGATCAGACCAAAGGTCTGTTCAGCCATGTAATTTCTGAGCCTCATGGAAATTACCATATGTTAGGGATAGAAGCAGAAAAGCACAGAATTTCTCTTGAGTTTTTGTGGCCTCATACAGAAGTAGAGTGGAGAGTGTTGTCTGCTGCAGCTTGTGTGTTGCTTCCACCATAGCTGGGGTTCCACTGTCAGGATGCACTAGGAAGGCACACTGCAGGAGGCATATATATAGTTTATCTGTTGCAGAGGTGATGGTATTTCAGATGTTTTTGTCAGTGAAACTGATATACCACATCAATGGTGGGCTTGACAGTGCCGGGTTAATGTTGGACTCCATGATCTTAGAGGTCTTTTACAACCATAATGATTCTATGATTCTGCAAAGTTCTTGGAAGTGAAATCTGCCTGGGAGGGCACAACATTTTCTGTCAGATTTCATTTGACAAAGTCCTAAACCTGTAATATCACTAATCATTCATGGATATTACTGAGTCCGGAGACCATGATGCAGGAAGTGTCCTGCCGGATTCAGATGGTTCTACTGAGTTCCTTTTATAATAATGTGTGGCTTATTCCTATGCTAATAAAAATTTAGGTTGACAGCTGTTATTGTTCACTTTCAAAATAGGTAACAAACGTATGCTTTGTTTCTTCTCACCTAATATTTGCTCCAGCTTCCCTTGTTTGAGTAGATAATCATTCAGAATAGGAAACCTTGAAGATCAGCCTCTCCTAGAAGCAGTAGCTTTCTGACACCTCTACAGCATGGCCACCAACTATTGACAGAGCAAGCTAAGGGGTGTTTTACCCTATACTTTCACACTTTTTAGATCTAACAAAGATGGCCCCTTCTCTTCCTCAACAGACGGAACACAGAATATGTTCTTATTGATTGTTGTTGAATCTTTGTTTTTTGTAGATATTATGCTCTTGACTGAAAATTCTCTTTGTTTTTTCCAAATTCCTCAATACTTCTGTTAAGGTGTTATGAATCCTTAATTTTCACAATTCCTCTTGCAGTCACTGAATTTTTCTTAAGATCTCTCCTGGAAAAATACCATAATATCTAACATTCCTATGAATATTTAAAAGATTATCTAGGTGTATACTTCTCAAAAAATGATCTTAGACCCAGATGAGTGTTGAATCTTTATTAAAAATGCTTTATCGCTTTAATCCAAATCTTAGAAGCATCAACACATTCTAAAAATGTGACTTTCTTTGTCATCCAAACTCTGCATAAAACTCTGCATTTAATAAATGTTTGAATGACCCATTTTTCATTGAAGAATCTGAAGAAAGTATATTGAACTTCAATATGTTTTCTATTTACAAGGATCAATATTTGGTAATTCCATTTGAATTCTAATCTCTATATTTAATTTAAGATTGTTGATTTTTTCTTTTCCTATGACTGAATTTGTTGTGTGCCAGGTGGACATGGAAGGTGATTGACAAATCAGACGCAACTGCTAGAGTTTGTAATCACATCTAAACATTGTAAGACTGGAGAGTTCTTGTTACTATTCATTATCACGGCAAATAGTGGCTCTAATGAGTATTTCTGAATAATAATGAAGTACTGTAAGTTATCACTGACTTTAAAATGTAAAATGTTAGAACATGCATTCTTCATATTATTATCATTATATTACTTTATTATAAATCAAACTCTACAAAATCAAAATAGTTTTGTGTTTTGAAATTTAATCTCTATTACTGTTAATCTGGATTACAGAACCATAATTTTCTCTATCTTTTACTGAATGTACTGCCCAACATTTTAATTTAATTTATCTTCACTACAGCTGAAATGAACAATTTTAGGTTTTGTACCATTTTAAGTGTAGCTGGTTTAATGATAGTTTCAATGTACAATTGCTATGCAACAAGCATGTGTTATAAATCATCACTACATACCAAGTATATATAAACACGATACATAAACTTTTCATCTGTATACTTTAAATGAAAGGAATTTCACAGAAACATAATAATTTAATTGAGAATTATACAACTGAATTTACAAGTAAATGGTCTTCCCGAACATAAGGTGAGAGAAGAGTTTGTTATAGACATCTCTTGAACCGGATTAAAGCCATTATGGAGCCAACTCCGTGTCTCGTATGAAGAAGAACAGCAATGCAGTAAAAAGTAGCAAAGCTAAACAGCTTTTCTGGTAGCCATGTGTTTGATAGAAATTACCTTTCCGAACAGAATTTAGAAGACAGATTTTCATACGTGATTCTCTGGATTGAAGTATGCATTATTCAAGCAGATTATGATTTGCTGAAATAGTGATGGCTCTACAAATTTGAGATTAGAATTTCAAAGTATTTCCTTTGTTCATGCATAATATTCTTAGACTTGATGCATCATTTTTGTTAGTAGTACTATTAAAGATTCAGACATTTTATGAGATGTGTATGTTTGTAGAGTGTTTTTGGAACAGAGCAATTTGCTTTACAGCTAAGAAGATAATACCCTAATACATTGCAAATGCAACTGCTTGCTCCTATTTCAGCTGGGAAATGAAAATGTAATGAAACAGAATTCCATTTTGATAGCACCGATTATTCTGCAGGCAGTTTAACTTTTTGAAACCAGTTTTATAACATTCACAAACTGGTTCTATGTCAAACAGACAGATTTAACATGTATTATGTTTTTTAGTAAACTTTCAAGTGGTTTGAACACACTAGCATTTCAGCAAGAAGTAAGTAATACGAAGTAATACACTATTAAGTTCTGAGTGAAACATGAAGTAGAAGCCCATTTATTTTAGAATTAAAATTTATTTACTTCTTGTAATTATATTTTGGACTAGCTGAATTCTAGGTGTGCTTTTATATAATGTGATTCTGAAGCAGCACAAATAACATCTAAAATATATGCATACCTTAGTATGCAGATCACTGTTATTTAAGTAATTTTTGAAAACCTATATTATCCTAAGTACACCACAAGTTTTAAAAAGCCGGTTTTGAAACATGGGCTGTCACTTACAGTGATATATAATGAGTGAGAATGTGGCAGGTCCTTTCTCTTTTTGATTTCTGACACATTTTCTGTTAATTTCTTTTCCTTACAGAGCTAACAGCTTTGATGGGTGTAAATTAGTAACATCGCAGTACTTATAATGCTGTTTAATTTTAGGTGGCTACACTATCATCAGCTCTTAAATAAAGATGAAACTATTTAGTATTAAGTTATTTGTAATTTTCCTTTGGTTTCCTGAACCATAAGTATGGTTGCAGAACAAGGGCATCCCCAAACATCTGCATCTGAAATGTGAAATCTGCCCTGTCTGTTTTTACAAAGATTTTGTATTTTTTCAAAATACAAAGATTTTGGATTTTTTCAAAGCCAACAACCTGATTAACATGTTTTTTAAAAGCTTCAGCAGAAGAGGGGGGTAGAAAACACTATTTTACATATTTACAGAATAAACATATCTAAATTCAACAAAATGCATCATCACAAGTATTTTGATAATTCCTTTTTATTTTCTTTTTTCTTTGTGAATCAAAAACAGCCAGATTTTTTTTACAGTACAAACATAAGTTCATCTGAAAGTAAGAGGAATTGTTGTGATTGCATAGCTGATTCTGCAAAGTGAGCTACTAAAGCAATCCTTTGACTAAAATTCATTATCACAGTTTTTATCTCCCTTATTACATATTTTGATATTATGTATTTGTTAAACTATATATTAAACTAAAAACTTACATATTATGGAGGCAGGAGTTTTTTACAAACTTTTAAACCAGATTATTAGACTGAAATAACATATATAAATTTCTTTGTCCGTAATACTCTCCATATAATCTTTATGCATATAGGTTTATTCCAGGAATACATTACAGGTCTAATTAGAGATCATAGAGAAAATTTCAAGTTATTATTTCCTGAAATAATGTATCATGCTTTATATCTTCTTGTGCCATATGCAGCTGATAGCTTTTCAACACCATTTTCAGAAGTGATGTTTGCTTTTACTTATTAACAAAATAAAATTTTCAGGAACAATTTAGTGCACAAAACACTGGAGAATAAGGCTTGTAATTGATAATCATAGCAAACTTAAAGGCTCCGTATCTCCAAACTTTCTTCATTGTTGTTAGTTCAATTCCGTATATCTGTCCAATTTCAGAATTATTTTAGGGCTTTAATTTAATTTTCAGAATTATTTTTGAGCTTTGAGATATTTGGTAATATTGTTTCAAAAAATACGACATAAATTTTGATATTTAGTTAATGTTTTTTGTTTGTTTTGGTGTTTTGTTGTGGGGGGGTTTTTTTGTTATTCCATTGTCTAAGTTTGCAGTAGAACTGAATGAAAAATACCCTTTTTTGCTGTGTTGATTTGTATTCTTGATGGAATAGGGTCATGTGTTATCTTTATTTTTCCATTGGCAAGAAAGTGCAATTTAAACTGAACAACCCCAGAAAGCTCTGTCTGAATTGGCATTTCAAGATCTCAGTGTTTAAGTGCATTCTAAATTTTAGTGTTGATTTCCACATAATGCTGAAATAGATGTTTTTCACAGTTATTTCTGTAAACTATTTTAGCAGTATTTTATAATGTATATTATCTATCTGGCTTGCAGAAAGCCAGATATTTTAGTAAAGCGTCATAGATTTGATAAGTTTTGGATATTCCATTTATGCCGATGATTAATTCTTACAAAATATCTTAGGTGTGATGATCACTTCCTTGATTTCAGGAGCTGATGCTGTGGAAGCTCAGTGTAAGAGATTTGAAGTGAGAGCAAGTGATGGTGGAAAAGTATTGTTTTCTGCAGATGAAGATGAGATTGTCATTGGAGCCGACAGACTGAAAGTAACAGGTATGGTAATAATAAAGATTCTAAATGGATGTAAACATATTTTTTATTACCTTTAAAAGTAATTAAACTCTCAATCTTCTACAAAATTTTAATCCACTGGAGAAGAAAATGTATCATCATTGTAAGTGATTGTTTGACCAACCGAAACGTAGCTCATAATCTAAATATCAATTCCTCTAATGGTAGATTTGAATTTAAACTCTGCAGGATCAACTATGGTACCAATCACACTTACCGCTGTGTTTTGACTCTAATGTGTTACAATTAAGCATTGTTTTGTGGTGTGCGGCCATTTGTTTAGGTAATACTTCTTCAAAATGATAAAAAATATTATATATGGTGACCTTTGTTTTTTTCTGTACACAAAGTACCAAGTCTAATTTCCATATGAATTCAGATTTCATGAAGCTGAGCTGAAAAACTTTGCCTTGACTGAGCTGTATTAGTTTATAATGAAATAAAGGTTGCTGTTACAGTTTTATCACAGCCAGCAACTAAGCCTTACACAACCACTCACTCACTCCTCCACTAGTGCAGGTGAGGGAGAGAATTGGATGGGTAAAAAAACCCCAAAAAACCTCATGGGTGGAGATAAAGTCACTTCATTAGGTAAAGCAAAAGTCACACACGCAAGCAAAGCAAGGCAAGGAATTAATTCACTGCTTTCCTTGGGCCATGAGGCATTCAGCAATCTGCAGGAAAGTAGGGCCCACTCATGTGGAACTTGGGAAAAGAGAATCATGCTGGATCCTGCTAGGGCTCAAACTTGGGCATAATACTACAGCCTGAGAAAACTAATCTTAAATGTGCAATTGACACAGGATGTCAAAGATGTCAAAGTATGTATCATAAGTTAAAATATAAAACATCTTACAAATGGTGCTAAGAATTATATTTCCCGCCACTGAGAAATGCAATCACAAGTTTTTGATGTCATGATCATTATTTTTTAATCAGACATTTGGCAATATAAGAATTAATTTTATCCAAAGATTGTATGCTACCTTTAAATTTTTCAGCAAACACTTGAAAGGTGATGAGTCCCTGTGAGCAGCATCAATCAGACTGTATTACTCCACATGGCATGATATGACTGATGAAATCTGGCAGGCAATTGTAATGTCAAACATCAACCAGAATTTTTTCTTTAGTTTATTTTTCTCAAGCTTGTGTTTTTATTATCATGGTGCCTTGGGGTGAATATAAGAAAGGAATTATGGAAGAAGAAATAAAACAAAAGCTGAATATAAAAAAGGGAAAATAAGATGTGCTTATTTGGAGATAAAGCTCTCACATGTATTTATTTAAGAATTGTACTACAATGAAATTACTTTATTTTCTTCTGTAGCAATCAATAGTGTCTATTTGGAAACACTTCACTGTGAATGTGTCCAATAAATGATTTATTTTGGTAATTAATTTTCAAAGTATGCCCATAGGCATTTGTAAACTGCCATGGCAATGTGGGATTTTTTGTATATTATTTTTCCTCCATTCAGAATAATGTTTTAATGGTCAGCTTTACAAAGCAATCTATCATAAGTCAGTCTAAGAAATTCTTGATTTAAAAACTTGAAAGCGACTCGCTGATTTTTTTGTAACATTTTTATTTGTAAATTTTTATATAAGCAGCCTATTCCAAGAAGAGGGGTGTAGTAGAAATAGAGTAATCCAGATAAGAGTTTATTTCCCAGATAAAGCAAATGTAGAATCAGAAGCAGTACTTTTTGGTTTAGAAATATTGCAGTGATATATTTGTATATTAAGAGTCTCTCGCTTTAAAATTAGGCAATTGGCTGGGCTGGTTTAGTTTAAACTTCTTATTCTTCCTTACATTGCTAGTCTTGCTTTTTTCTTTTAACTAGATAAGCTCTTTTCCTTTAGCTTTATTACTCAAGAGAAAAAGAATAAGCATTCAAATTTAATGTTGTTAGAGATAGCTGTTAGAATTTGAACTGTCTGTTGTCCTTTTGCACAGAGATTCCTCCTGCCACCAAGTTTAACACCTATCATAGAGTTTTGCAGGAAGGAAAGAGAAAGGCTTGATTAAGTGAACATATTGTTAAAGAACTGGGGAAACAAGTAGTAATGAGAAGCTCATTTTCTGGTGGGCTCACAGGTTACTTTCTGCACATAGTTAAACCTTTCTCCATTTTTTATATTCACCCTGCTGTTCCAATGGACAGCATCCATAGCATCACAGAGTCTTCTTCTGTCTCTCTGCAGCAGAATAAGAGTGTCTGTTTGATTTTTACTTCTCTTATTTAAATCTTAATTCAAAAATTTCTTCCTTTTATTTCATTTTTCTAGTAACTGGAATATGATCTCTGTAAGATACTCTCGTAGCAGAGCTGTACTGCTCAACCTTCTTCACAAGAGTACAAGCACATATCATGGGGCAGCTTTAGCCTGCCAGAGCACTTCTGAGAAAGATTAAGAATCCCTTAATAGTACATTTTTCTGAGACAATGCTGTGAAACAAAGTTATATAAAAACCTTTACTGAATGGCTCTGTTAGTATAATTTGTTGGGTTTGTGGTGGTTTTTTTTTGTTTTTGGTTTTGTTTTGGTTTGTTTTGGTTATTTTGTTGTTGTTGTTGTTTTGGTTTTTGTTTTGTTTGTTTGTTTGTTTTGTTTTGTTTTTTCCTTCCTTAAAGCAATCTCCTAGTTAGCAGTCAAGGATGTATAAGAAGGATGAAGGAACCTGGAACTCACTTAGTTTTAGTCAAACTACAACTACTTTTTTTTGACAATGTATATGAGATTTTTTTCTCCATGTCTTCTGAGGTGGCTTTCTTAGGTAAGGCTAAATGAACAGTATCAGAAATTCTCTTTTTTCCCCACTCAGTGTATACTTTTCTATCCAAAATTTATAAACATTTTTCTTTTTGAAAAGGATATTTCTCTCTCTATGACTTCAAAGGAGAAGAGAGAGTAATTTACCTCTCATGTTCTCTCCTACATTTTCTTTTGATTTATGTAATTCCTTCACTTTTCTATAACATTCTTTATTTAAACGTGATTTTATCTCTTGCTGTTCTTCCAAGATCCATCAAAGCTATAGTATAATTTGTTTTGTTCCAAGTTTACATAGCTTCTATATGTATACTTGCACATCTGACTTTTTATGTCTATTAATCATGCTTTAAAAAGGCAAAGCAAAAATAGATTTGCAAATTAAATGAGATAGGTCATCAATCAGAAGCCATTGCTGTTCTGCAGTCAAGTCCAATTATGTTTTCTAGATGTAGCAAATCAGCTATATAATTTTTTCTAAATAACCCAATCTAAATTGTTTGGAAAATACTACATACTCTTCAGGAAATCAAATTATTCTTAAACTTTCTTAATTGCTGGATTATTTTCTTTCTTACTGTTGCATATCTGTGTGGTATAGTCTGTTTTAGCACAGGACCTGAATTCCTTTATCCAGTTCTGGATAGAATTGATTTTTTTTGTTATGATAATTAACATGTCAACAGTAATACTTTTTCTCGAAAAAGAAATAAGAAGCTACTTGAATTTTTTCAGTTTTACCAAGATTTTAGTTTTCTAGAGTTTAGCTTTTTAAGAAACCCAGATTTTTCAAGATACATGAAGTTCCACGTCTGTATTGTATGACCTGATCTAATTGGTTGAGGATCACTTTTTTCCAGTATTTCAAACATAAAAGTTCTCACTGGGGAAATTGCAGTTGTAAAAATGTTTGCACATTGCACATTTTTGCCAGCAGTACTAGGAGAAATGAGAGGCATAAAAGATTTGCAGGTCATTATGAATTCCTAAGATCCTTCTTTCTTGTCAAATGGGACAATCATGTAGAAAAATTGAAGTCAGAAAAGGACAGTGGAGTACATACTTTGGTAACTTTCTTATATTAATAGCAGAATGTATATAGGTCAAATCCACTTTGACACCAAAACAGTGTCAGGAAAAAATATGTGAAGGGCTGCAAGTATCTTTTTCATTAGACTAAACTATATGCTTACAGTGGATTCAGTCTGGCTTTTGATCATAGACTTCTCTAGATGAAAGATGAGAACCTTGATGTGTCAAGGAAGATTCAGAAGGTTCCAGCATACTTATAGTCTGATAAAATTCTAATAATATTCAGAATTAATATGCAGAAGAGTGCATCAATTCTTCAGTTTTGATTTTAGGATTATGCTGTAGGACTGGTAGTCTGCAGGTAATTGAAATATAGAAAGGTCTTCTGGGGTAGTTAAAAGAAAATGATAAAATAGAAATATGGCTTATGGCTATAAAAAGGAAATATGACAGAATTATGAAGAAATATATGTGAATTGTAAATTAGGTTGGAGAAGTAGAAATAAAATATTTATAACAAGTACTGAAATGTGGAAAAATAACATTATTTGATGTATGTGGCTGTTACAGTAGGCTTATATCTAGTGCATTGTGAGACTGAATAGGAATTTCAGTATGAATGGGAAAGAAGATCTTGGATTTTCCACGTTCAGTGGGTGGATTGTCGTTCAGGACAGATAGAGTTTGGAGAGTGAAGTGGAATAAAATAAAGGGCACTACTTAATCATTTTAAGGTGGCTTATGGAGCCAAATTATCTGACCACAGTAAAACTACTGTATTTGCTGTTGTACTAAAATTTAATCCTTTAAGCAAGTATGACAAATTCTTGATGCCCTCAACACTGAATGAACCCGGATTCTTTTATCATCATCTGTCAGTAAAAGAAATGCATCACATATATAGGATTTCTGTGTTTCCTGAGTAATGAGTACATTAAGGTGGACTCCAGCGATGAATAAGGTTTCTGATAAGCTTATTTAGATCTCAAGAAAGCACTTAATGTCTCTTCTTGCCTTTAAGGGAGCTCTGACTGAAATCTGTTTTGTGGTAGTGTAACCACTTGATAAAACAACCTGTCAGGGCAGACTCTGGAGGTGCAACTAAAGAGCTGATTACAATCACATATATATATCTGAATCCAACCTGTTTGTGAACTGAAAGCTTTATGGGCAGGCTACAAATGGTGAGAATAAATAAATAAATAAATTTCTTATCCAGGACATTATTAAATTTATTTATATCTTGTGTTTAAGGGTAAAATACATCCAGCCAGCTCAGATTCCAAGCAGCATGTACTTACACCAGCCTGCAGATGACTCTGTGGGTTGTTGGAGGAAAACATTAACCTCAGGATAATAACAGTTTATTGGCAAAAGAAAGATTTTGATTTTTTGCACTCAAAGAAGAAAAAAAAGAATTGGTCTCAGAAACATACGTCAAGTGAAATAAGTCTTGGTAATGGATTTTTTTTTTCTGAAAAGGGAATAAACCAAAAAGCAGACCACTGTCCAAACAGTTCTGACAGAGCAGGAAAATGTGTTCAGTTCCTCTACAGCCATTTCATTGAAAAACTCTCATTTAGGCTGTTCTTTAGACTGAGACATAGAAGAAGCCAGCATATAGTCAGGCAGAAGAAAGGAAAAGAAAAAAAAAAACCCCAACAGCTAAACAACACACTTTTGAAATAAAAGGAAATCATCTCCTACCTAGAGAGCTAACCTTTCTACAATCTATACTTTCTGAATAACTCTCCTTAAATAATCGACTTTTTTTTCCTTTTTTTATGATAAAATGAGTTACAAGAGAACACTGTTTTTAATCCTTCCTTCTCCTTCTGGGCTGTATTTATTTAATCTATTTAGTTCTGTTACATAGGGTTTATTTTTTAAAGCTGATTCTGTTCTTGACTGCGCTGTTCCTTTGCAGAATGCAGACAGTAGTTTCTCAAGGTGAGTGGGGCCATTTGCACTGTTCTGGTACAGAGTAGCATCAATCCAGAGGCTGGTTACAACCTTACCAAGTGAATCTGATTTTCAGGTTAAATCTTCAACATCAAGATTAAGCTATTGGATATTTGTGGCTAATGTAAGAATTAATACCTCTAGGAAAAAACTGCCAATGTCTGCATCATAGTCGTAGTCACAGTCTATGTTTCATGTTGAAGGAGTATGTGAAGTCTACAGATGCAATTTAAAATAGTTTTAGTTTTGAGTTATCTGAGTGACATGATGCCAGGCAAATCCTCACTGACCTAGGGAAGGATCAAAGCTCAGTGGAAAATTGCCCCAGTAAGAGCTAACTCTTAAATCAAACCAAAACAGCTTCTTTGGAAAACACAGACTAAACATTCAAAAGGTTTTGATGCAGGAACTGAGTATTAATTGGGATCAGATTTTGTAGCAACATTCTAACTGTTAAACCTGAGCTAAGTCTGACACTTACATGCCCTCAGGCTTTGTAGTTTTGAAAATGCACATTTAAATGGCAGCAGCCAGACCCATCTCTATTTTTAAAATATAGATACTCACAGGAGGGAAAGGTGAATCATAAAAGAGCTCCAACAATCCTGTTTTCCCTTTTTTTTGCCTTAAAGAATTTGCTTGTGGTTTCCTTTTTTTGGTGGTTTATTTATATCTGGAAAAAAAAATCTGGTGTTGGAGATGAGGGTCAGGCTGCAGAACGCTTCAGGATTTCAGTTCAATAAAAAAGAGCATTTGGTTCAAAATACTCACATTATAATGGTGACACTACAGGCTAAAAATATTTTCCTTTGTCCTGGGGCAGTATTCTCATTGGGTGCTAGAAGATGAAATAATTTGGATTTCAATTTGTAAAGCTTTCCAAATAGGAGAAATACTGTTACATTTTCAGGAGATATGGAAGGCATCTGACTTATCACTAAGAATATACTGATGTACCACTTACTGTAAGGCATGTCAGAACTGCACTTCATTTTCTCTGAATTATATTAGAAACCCCTACAAAGTGTTGGGTTTTTTATTTTTTTATCCAACCTTAAGCAAACTTTTATCCCAACTTTAAGCACAAGCTAGTGTATTTAGCAAGTACAACCTAATGTATTTAGCAACTGCATGGTGAGGTTATACAAGCATTTGTCATGACATACATCATACTTTACAAACTTACATGAACTGACTCTAAATTTAGGTGGAAAGTAACAAAAGCCTCACATGTAGGTATTGTTTGAGTCCATGGCAGTCACAGTTTGATACAAAGCCTTACTCAGAGGAAAAGTTAGCTTGCCACCAACATCATCTTGGACTTCACTGTTTTCCCTAGACCTGTTTATAAAGCAGGTATGCAGGCAAAGCTCTGAAAAACATAGATTCCAATAATACCTGCTCTGCAATACATTTCAAATCTAACTTGTAGCAGACTCCTGTAAGCTAAGAATAATTTTGCACACAGGAAGCAACTCAAGAAAAAAAATTATTTCAACCAAAAAAACATGGCCTGCAGCTTTCAGCCTACATTGTGAATTTAAATTCCTATCCTCATTGTGGCTAATGATGAGTTTAAATTTCACAGTGTCTGACAGCATTAAATTCAGCACACCAAGACACAAACATAATAAGCCATCATTCTGGCTGCAGAAAAATATCATCAATATATATGGGACTTTGTATTTGAATTGTGTATAACAATGTGGCTTTGCTCAAGGTTCAGAAAGTACGTGAATATGTATGTGTAATGAAGTTTAAGAAGTATAGATAGAAATGCTTAAAAATTCAGAATAGATAATGTAAATTCCGGAAGTAAGAGTGGTAAGAATCAACACGTATTCTATGAAAGACATGAAATTTTCTGTGGTTAAAGTTATCTCACAAAAATAGAATGAGTATCCAGGTAGAAGTTGGTGCATCTGGAAGCTATATAACTGCTCTGAGATTCAAAATACATTATTATTTATATTTCATGGATATTGAAGAAAGGGCAAGTAACCTATACGATAATGTTGACCACCAAACCAAAAAAAAATTAAACAAATTATTCTTTTGATAAAGAAAAATAATCATCTAATGCATAGGGCCTAGTGACAACATTTGGGAATATTTGGGGGCTTCTTGTTTCTTTTAACTTCAAAAAACTTTTAACCACAGAGACATCCATTAGAGAAAAAAAAAGAAAATATCAAGATTTTGTACAAAAGACATACAGATTGTAAGAATGAGACAGTGTTGAAAAAGTAATGTCAGAAGTGTTGCCGATCAGTGGGGAAGAGCTGAGAATGGGAAGGTGAAAAGAAATCTTAAAATGATTTCAAATGAAAACATCCCCTGCTCCAAAGTTATAGGGAAAGAAAACAGCCAAACAAAATCAAATTGACTTCTAGGGGTCAATTTTCAAATCTCAGAGAAATCATAAATAATACTTAAAGATATCCCCAGAAAAAGAGTTAGCATTTTGATCAAAGGTCAAGAGCATCATGTGAAACAAGAAAGTCAAATATGAAGCTAGAATGTGTAAATAGGAGGAGACCCTGCCGATCTTACATATTCCACACTGACAAGGTCCTTTTCAAAGAGTTTAGTCCTGTTTGGTGTACCATTGTTCTGTAAACAACTGCATAGAATCTACATCTGTGAGACTGATTAGTTGTCCAGAAGAATTGCTTCTGAGGAAGAGAGAAGTTGGTGCTGTGTAGCTTGAAGAAAAAAACTCAAAGAGAATTTCAGATCAGTCTTGAAGCCCTGAGAAAACAACTTGTTGAAAAACAAGGGATGCTATTTATCAGTTAAAAACTCAAAACCAAAAATAGCACTGAAACAAAACAAACCAGCCCAACCAACGAAAAAAATCCCCAAAAGGTGCACAAAACACCTCACACCAACTAATCAACAAAAAATACACAAATTTTTTGAAGGAAAGAATAGAAAAGAAAATATTTTGGCTATTTAGTTTGGAATAGTTTGGAAATAGAGAATGTAGAATTTCCTTCACTTTTTACTTCAGAGCTAATTATATAATCTGTTGAAGATGAATTGGTTGGTCTTGAATTGATTTTGAACTTAATGATCACTTAATGAGTGGAATAAGCCTTAGCAGGGTTCAGATATTTCTTTTTTATGTCTAGTCACAAGTCATCTAATATAAATTCAATAAATATTTTTCTTTCTAATCTTAGTTCTTACCAACATATTAGATACAGTCCTCTTCGTTGTAGTTTATTTGTATTCTTAAAGAGCTTTTTTAAGCTGAAACACATTGGTTAGAATGAAATGTGGGTAGCATGACCACAGAACTAGAGATCAGTACATGCATTTGCACCTAAGTTAATGATTTTTGGGATGTATTGTCAGCTGCACTTTTGACTAAAATTTGGTACAGCAAGGGGAGGATGAGAAAGCTGTGCATAAATAAGCACACTTTGCTACAAGAAGGGATAGAATAAATGAGCTTAGCAAGGTAAAGCAGTCAGAAGAAGGGTCCTCTCTTTCCACAAACTGATCATACTGTTGCTGGTAGCCCACACTAAAACCTACATGTCCATGATTCCTAATGGTGCATGTTACATTAATCGTTAAACTGAACTGAATATGAATAGCATAAATTTTACTGTTTTAATGTATGAGGAACATTTGTACTGATCCTGACCTGAGTAATGGATATAGTGGGATATGATTATCTACCTCTTCCTATTTGGAAAGCATTAGAATTCAGTTTTATGGTATCTTCTTTAGCATATATCTTGGTTTTCATCAAAGCTCTCAGATTTTCAAATTTGTAAAACATTTGAACCTTATTTTTTGAGTATGCTAGAAAAACACTACTAGAGAGTAGATCTGAGCACTCCTACACAGACACGTATGCACAATCATGTATAGACAAATGCCTTCCAGTCCTTGCAGGCAGCCTTATCACTTTACAAATTCCAGAATGTCATTTAGCTCAAGTAGAGACCTTTCCCTTAAGTATCATAATTCTAAACCAATTAATTGATTCATTAAGTGTGATACAAATAACAGCAAGTACTATAGGTTACACTACTTACAGGATAATAGGGTATTTTATTGTCCTTTATCTGCATCATCGTCTGCAAAGTCTGTTGTGTTGGTCAGAGGTCTAGATAACAGCAGCATGGAAAATTTTATGAGTACTTGGATATTGTGCTATGACCCCAGATGGTTCCAAGTTCAACAAAGCAAGACACAGGATGTAGCCAAATGCTAGGTTAATGTGAAAATTTCCTCTCCTAATTTATGGTTGAAAGTATGAGGTGGGATTGGTAGTTATATCTGAAAGTCTTTTCTCATCAAACATCAAAGGGAGATAGCTTTCTAAAAAGTATTTATTTTCATATCAAGCAAGCCAATTGTATTATTTTTGGTATTTTTATCCTAGTAGCATTACCAAATGATGGACTACTTTTTAAATCTATTTTTACACTCTTGGTGTAGAGCAGAGAAAATGCAACAGATAAAGCATACTGTGCAGAAAGAGTATCTATCAACAAGTTTGTTTCATGTTTTAGCTGTCAGAACTATTTTCAGGCTTTTTATCATTGCAATTTTTTTTTTTGTCTCTGTCATTCTTGGCCTTTCCTACCTGGTTTATATTTAGATTTACAAAGAAAGGAAAAGACAAATAGAATTTCTGAATCTGGAGTTTTAATGAAAACACTCTTTTTTTTTTTTTTTTCCTTCTTCACAGCAAATCTAGCAATAACTCTGAACAATTTAATTTAGACAAAAAATTATTGTAAAAAAGTCAAATACTATAGGGAATTTTAATGTAAAGCAAGAAAAGGAGCAGAGGGAGTATCCTTCTGAAAAAAACAGAATATGCTACTTATAATGATGTGTAGAGGCCAGAGGGAGACTAAAGGACAAGGAAGATTAAATCTAAAAGAAGTAGATTCCTTTGGAAGGTTGGAGAATAAAAGAATAGAAGTTTTCCCAATCACTTTGTCTTCAGTGTAAGCTGAAAGGCTGGAGTGGTAAGCATCATGACAGTTTATTAAGAGGATAATAAAGAGACATACCTCTTACAGTTGATCTGAAGAAAACACAAAATAAAAAATGTTTTCTTATTGTCTCTTAACCTGTCTCTGAAACTAGAAAGACTCTTGTTGATAGTTGGACAAAGGAAATATATTTTTTCTGTGTTCTTATCTTAAAAATGATAAAGCAAAATAACTTATTTCATGATGACTGTCAAATTGTATGACATTCTGTTCCCTAGACATGATTTTCCTGGTACCCAAGATTCTGTTTTCTATTCTGAAAATGCATGAACATAATGTACTTTAGGAGGATGTGAATAAGAGTTTCTCTGGCAGCTGACCACACCGAATTTTCATGCAGCAGTAAAGCCTGCTTTGCTAGTTTTAGCTAGACATGCCTTGGTATGTAGCAAGGCAGTGGAAAGTGCTTAAATCTTAAAAGTCTGAATTTATGATAGGTATGTGAAAAGTGAATTTATGATAGTTGTATTGCAGCAGTGATGAGAGTGTGATTTTTGAGTCTCTCCTGACTCACAAACAGTAAAAGAGCAAAGACTAGACGAAGGTTTTGCCACAAGACTCACAGCAGAGCTGGACCGTTGCACGAGATGCCAAGTAATCTGAATTGTGATTGTAGTCTGAGTCCTGAATACTGCTCCTTGGTGATACAGAAGGAACTACTGAGCCTGGCACTGATAAATTACTCTGTGACCAGCTCAGTCCCATCTTGAAAACGGAGTGATAGATCTAGCGGTAAATTACTGCCATAAACCCTCTTCCTACAGCATCTGCAAGGTATGTGGCATGTCTCTTGTGGTTCTTGCCTGAAAAAAAAAATGAGTCTTTGGCAAAAGATGCATATTTCAGCCAACTTTCCCATATTACACTATGCTTTAGGATCTTGTTCTTTCCTGCAGAAAAGGCTTTCTACCCTACGGTTAGCACACATAACAAATAGGCACATGTTGGCTGACACAGCCACTGGTGGTTTACAGTCACTGCAGGTAATTAGTTTGAAATACACCTGCTTCCATTTTGATGCTCAATTAAATGCATTGCTTCATGGCTATGCAGACTTGAAGGGGAGACTATTAAGTGACAAAATTACCATTCCACATTCACACTTCCACTCACAGCTACAGAATTTCCATTTAAAGCTTCAATAAAGACTTACCTTATTCCAGGTTTGAATGTGCTGTATTCATTTATGTAATTTACTTTTAGATAGAAAACCAGAACATTAATAAAGAGCAGGAATAGAAACTCATAATAGCTTATAATGTGCTAATACCAAATTCAAACCTTTTAGCAGCCTTGTAAGGAATTAATTAGCTTCATTTTGCTTCTCATATCCAAAAAATAAAAAGACATTCAATAAGTTGAGTTACTAGTATTTTTGTTAAATTTTGGTCTAATAGGCACCAAAATGTATTATATCCACATATCCCTGTTTTGTCATTGTGGAAATAAATACATGTGAGGATTTGTCACAGATTTTAATCTTTTCATTTATTTAGAAGTATTTGGTAGCATTTGAAAACTTTTCAAATACATGCTATGTACTTGCATTTGATGAACTTCTACAGGGTGCATAACTTCATTTATCTAAATATCTAATCATAATGTATCAATGGCATGCTAATTCCGAAACAGTAAAAATACTATAGTACAGCTATTTAAAAAGCTAGATAATTGCCCTGCTACTTTTGGCCTCCCTAGCATAAACAAAACAATTTGCTAAAATGTATGAATGCAGCAGCAATTATCACATACTCATAATAATTCTTCAGTATGTTACAGTAATGACAAAGAGAACAGAAATAAATGCACATTTCTATATGGCCCAGAGAGCTTGCTTTTAAAAGGTAAATATGGTATCCTATGAAGCAGTTAAAATGCTAAGGGTGAGAAACTTAGATGACCTCTGATATGGTTAAAATTAAATTTCCAAACAAGATTTTTCCAATTTAGATAAAATTCAGATCATCAACTGCTGGTCAGGTGTTAAAAGCAAAAACTTCAAGGTGCTTGGGTTGTCTTCATTGTTGCTCTAGTCTCAGTCCATTATCATTAGTGACTGATCTCTAAAGATGCCAGTTTCTCCATAAGTAATGTATGTTCCTAATCTAAACAACTAATGTGATGGCTAGACTTAATGGACAAATTCCTGATAAATTCCTCTGAGCTTTTAACTTTTCAAAATCAAACTATTTATTTATGGAATGTCATTACTGAAGGGAAAATGTCCTTTACTTTTATCAAAAGCTGATCATAAATTATTTTATTTTAGAGCTTTTTGAAGCAGATATATCTTTGCCTGTATCAAAAACAGTGTGACCAGCAGGACCACAGCAGTGATGGTCCTCTGTAGGAGCTCTGGTGAAAGCCACATCTCAAGTACTGTGTCCGGTTCAGGGCCCCTCACTTCAAAAGGATATTGAGGTGCTGGAGCATGTCCAGAAAAGGACAATGGAGCTGATGCAGGTCTAGAGAGTGAGTACTACAAGGAGCAGCTGAGAGATCAGGGATTGTTTAGCCTGAAGAAAAGGAGGCTTGGGAAAGACCTCATCACTCTCTACAACTTTCTGAAAGCAAATGGGTTGGTCTCTTCTCACCAGTGACTAATGACAGGACAAGAGGAAATGTTCTCAAGTTACAGCAGGGGAGGTTCAGGCCGGACATCAGGAAAAATCTGTGCACTGAAAGGGTGATCAAGCCTTGGAATGGGCTGCTCAGGGAAGAGATGGGTNTGGAGCATGTCCAGAAAAGGACAATGGAGCTGATGCAGGTCTAGAGAGTGAGTACTACAAGGAGCAGCTGAGAGATCAGGGATTGTTTAGCCTGAAGAAAAGGAGGTTTGGGAAAGACCTCATCACTCTCTACAACTTTCTGAAAGCAAATGGGTTGGTCTCTTCTCACCAGTGACTAATGACAGGACAAGAGGAAATGTTCTCAAGTTACAGCAGGGGAGGTTCAGGCCGGACATCAGGAAAAATCTGTGCACTGAAAGGGTGATCAAGCCTTGGAATGGGCTGCTCAGGGAAGAGATGGGTTCCTCATCCCTGGAAATGTTCAAGAAATGACTGGACATTTAGTGCTATGGTTAATTGTCAAAGTGGTGATCAGTTAAGCACTAAGATTGATTNGGAAAGACCTCATCACTCTCTACAACTTTCTGAAAGCAAATGGGTTGGTCTCTTCTCACCAGTGACTAATGACAGGACAAGAGGAAATGTTCTCAAGTTACAGCAGGGGAGGTTCAGGCCGGACATCAGGAAAAATCTGTGCACTGAAAGGGTGATCAAGCCTTGGAATGGGCTGCTCAGGGAAGAGATGGGTTCATCATCCCTGGAAATGTTCAAGAAATGACTGGACATTTAGTGCTATGGTTAATTGTCAAAGTGGTGATCAGTTAAGCACTAAGATTGATTACCTTGGAGGTCTTTTCTAACCTTAATGATTATATGATTCTATGAAATTGGATAGACATTCCTGGGTAGATTTTGTGAATGTATTTTCCAGAAAGCTTCAAAATAGAAAATTACTACTATTTGTTCTTGAAACTGTGTGAGATACAGTTTCCTCATTCTCCCATTTTATACTTGGGATATCCAAGTTTATGTTCCATTCCTTTACATTCCAGGTGAGTTCCCTGGTTATGAAGCTATTGACTGTTTGTTGATAGTCTTCTTATTCATTGATTCATTCATTTTTCATCAGGGAAACAACAATTCTGCTTTGAAACTCGTTAACTATTCATTAGAGCATAAACCTGAGTGTTCCAAAATCTAAGATTATCTACTACAACAAATTGAAAATGTGATCTTTTGAAATATGAAAATAATGCCATTAAGATGCTATCTTTTGAATGTAGACATGGACACTTTTTGTGTCTGATGAACTGTGACGAACCCAAAATCATTTACACCATTTTAAAAGTGCAAGTCCAGATTATGATTTATATGAAAAGATAATGAATTTTGAAGTGGAAGTATTAGAAATTATGTACTGTGAAATCCCAATATAAACTTTAAGTCTATTCATATATCTAGCTGTTGTAAAGTTTCAAGGAGACTGGATCAATTCAAGCAGAAAATGGTTGTATTTCATCATTTTTATTGTCATGTGTATCTCCGTCTGCCATATGTAATAAGGGAAAAAGTAAAAGTTATTACAGAAATTATTATTTTTTTAAAACCTCTTTTCTCTAAACCCCTTATATATTGATTTCATTCATGTTTTGAAGAACTATTTAGATTTAATGTGACTTCTCAGCAGTTTCATTTACATTTATTGGCTTTTTCATCTCACAGGGAGTATTTAGAATAGCCATTTCCAATTATTAATTGAATTATGTTACTGCTATTCTCAGTCCAGATTTTATACAAGTAGATTTACTTTTTCAGAAAAGTAAATCAAGTGGTGGCCAAACATAGATTTTGAATGTGAACCTTCAAACATTTCTATGGGTAAGAAACTGAACAGATAGGCAGAATCCAGTTCCATTTGCATTGCAAGACAAGAGGTATCTCAAGTGCCCACCATTAGGAATCTGTATTTCAAACGTTTTTACTTAATAAGTTAAGACTTATTTAAGAAGATAAATACTGACTGTTGCAATTTTACAAGTATTTTCTGGAGTTGCAATTTGCTTTGGTCAAAATTTTGCTCACTGAAGATGCTGGATTTCAATTTATTTGGGCTCTTTTTCTTCTTATTTATCTGAAAACCTTAAGAAAAAGAAATTTTGCATTAGTAAGGCTGACATACAGAAAATATGCATCACAAATTAGTCATATTCAAGGGCTTTGAGTAATAAATCTAAATCATTCCCCTAAGAATTTTTTAATAACAGCTTACCTCTGAAGATTTCAATGCACATGCTTTAGTCTATAAGTAAACAATTGCATATAGTCAGGCTGTACTGCAATCTCCCACCTAATATACCTCATATATGGCCACATCAGTGTCATAACTGAAACCTTCATCATTTAACATTAGTCTGTTTTTCTGAGGGACCTGCAATATTGAAATGCCAGCAATTATGTCAATCATGTTTTCAGAAAATAACTCACTTTCATTTTAGTCAGTTACACCTCCATAGCAAAAATCTTTTTGTAATTACTTTTTGATACAAGTACCAAGCTAAATTACACTTCATCTAATTTAAAAATTGGAAGTCTTGAAGAGATTCACAACCAATGTGAAGAGCAAAAGCTGCATTCCTACTCATCCCAAAATAAACTATAATAACTGGGCTTTTACAAAAGAAGGGATAAACATTTTATGTCACCTTTTAATGATCATTAGTTTGCATAGTTGAATATTTCTGGGTTTTTTTTCCCAGTTTGGCAGTGATGAGTTGAACAACAGCTTTTGAAGTTCACAAAACCCTTTTTAAATTTATCTATGTACACATGGTAAAAGAATTAAGAATTCTATTTTTTATTGCAAATAAACTCTTGGAACATAAAAGTTCCAATTGTAAAACACATAGTCTGTGTTTTTAAGGTCTCATCAATGGTAAAACAGAGTGATTGTCTATCCCTAAATGTGAAATCTCTCAATGCTGTAATTAATGTGCAACAAATAAAATTGCAAGCTTCAAAAATAATAGATATTTTACCAACCCTTCCTTAAGTCTGTAACTCGATGGACAAATTGGCATCCCAATCTAGTACTTGCATAATCTCAGTAATTGTTACTTGGTGTTTCTGCAAACCCTAGTGAAAGATAAAGGTGGTAAAACTGAACTGTGTCTGTGATGCTGCAATGCCATGTGGTTTGTACACATGAAAGATACTTCCTTCTTAGTGAAGTCTTTACTTAACTCATTCTCTTCAACTGGAAGCTGAGGGTGGGAGTGATTTTCTTCAGTTACACTTACAGTTTTGATTTTAGATCCTTTGCACCTACTCCATGCATGGCCTTCTGATTTTATTTCCTCTAAAAGGATCACTTTTTGTAGTTATTCATTCCAACTCATCTTCCTTTGAATTCAGTTCCCTAACTACTTCCTTTTGAGCAGTACTTAAAAGGGCATTAAGGTCCAAGCTTTTTCATTTTATACCTTTTTTGTATTCATTCATCTCTCACTAGAATTTTACTCATCTCAAAGTAGGTCTTGGCTATGATTCTGTAAGTCTGGGAATACAGTTATTAGAATGTCCTTTTATTTCTGTAAAAAATAAGTATTTTTATTGTAACTTATCAAATACCTAAAGTATATTTGTTTTATTTAGAAAATAATGCTCTTGGCTTTGAATTTGGTTTTATAGTTCTATTTATTTAGTTATATCATTAGAAGATACATTCATAGTAGTATTTCTTAAGAATGCTGAACTACTAGTTGGAATGGTCCAGCTTCCCATCAAATTACTACAGATTTGCATATAGTACATTGAAAAAAGGATAATATCGTTTTTCTTTTGTATTTTTTAGCAATGCTGACTCTTTTCTTTTTTCTTGATCCAGCTATTTAAATGCTGGAAACATATCAGTAAATTCTGGTTGGCTGATCTTTTTCACCTTTCTTACTAAAACCAAGATAATTGGGAGTGTCTGCTTTTATTCCACTATGTAATAAAGGGAATTGGAGATATTGTTGAACTTGTTGAAAGGATTTTTTTAAAGGATAAAGCATTTACCACAAGAACTCTGTGACTTTTGCTTTTGAAGCTGTGTAAGAAGAAAAAAACATTAAGATTCCATTTTCAAATAGCAAAAGGATCACATTTGCTTTGGTTTTAGCTTTAACTATATTTTATTTAATTATATCAGTTTATCTAATTCTACCTGCCTGGATTTCCAGTCTGCCTGAAAAACTTGGTCTTTCTTTCAAATTTCTATTTTCTTAGGGAAGAAATGCCTTCTCATCTTTTAAAAAATGATACTGAAAGTGAGGAAATACTAAAACTGGGTTATAAACAGCTGTCATTTAACTTTATTGTTAGTCTTTGCCTGATATTACTTTTGTCACTTCTGATTGATTTAATGTCAGACTCATACTAGAGTGATTTTTTTGCATCTTTGCATTCATAATGCTCTTTCAAATATTACAGGCATGGTCTTCTCATAAGTAAAGACTGGCAACTCTGCCTTCTGCTCACTTATGTACATCTTCACATTCTATTGCCACCTTCAAAAATATGAAGAGCCCTTGGTGTTGAAAGCATTTCATTTCACTAATGAAAAAGATGAATGGAATATGGAAACACACTCTTTGATTTTGGATATTAAGCTCCCAGAGAGGTTCATTATAGATGAGGATGAGGTTTATTTTCAGTTACAGGAGGCCTGGCTATACAGAAATGCTATTCCAGTATTTTAAAGGAAAGAGAACCTCAAGTCATTGCCAGATTTAAAAAACAGATTCTACGCAGCACATTTAGAAATAATACTAGGAAAAAAGAGGTGCTGGGTTTTTTCCTCCTGTGGTTTTCCATAACACTCAGCAAAGCTTCATTATAGAAAGTGGATTTTGTTGCATTTTTTTGTGAGATCTTCAAAGCAGTAGTTGTAACAAAGATGTTTCAGCGTTCTTTGCTAGAATATTTGTAAAGGTTATAGATTTCGGGAGATAAAAAACTAGGATTTCAAATCCTTACTTTTCCTGTCTTCAAAACTCTGTATTAGTAGACCACTTTGCAGTGAAGGTTTTGGAGTGGGTTCTATTTTTGTGTTGGTTTTTGTTTAGTTGGTTAGTTGTTTTTGATTTTTTTTTATTTTAATGAAGGTGGAGTTCAGAAAACTATTAGCAGATCAAACTTTACTTAGCTTGGTTTTTTAACTCTTGCTCAGGCTTTTCCCTTATTTTCCCTTTAACACTGAAAAATAATGTTACCAGTTTGACATAACCTAATTCTGCTTTCAAATCCTGGTAAGGGTTTGAAACTAAATATCATTGGTTAAAAGTAAAAGTATCTAATAGCTGTCTTCTTTGACATCCAGAGTTTCTTAAAAAGTTTGTGAAATATTTAAAAAACTGAAAATACTTTATTATATTTAATATATTGTAGCTATTAGAGTGGTACCAGTGTTCTGTTGAGCACTTCTTGCAGAGCTACTATGAGATATTGTAGGTGTATTTTTACGTCTACTTAGAATTCAAGTCTCAGAACAAAAGAAACCTTCTGCTGTTGAAATATAGCAATTAATTAAAGAGTATTTAGTAATGACTTACAATTATCCCAGACAGTTTCCTTGTTCCAATTTTAATAGAAGATAAATGCATTACCTGTTTTACACATTTTTATGAGTTCTTTCACCTTTGCTGGAGGCTCTCTGTAGGGAAGACTTTCACTCCCTAGTTCTAGGCTATTTGCCTTTACTATGGCCAGTAAACCATCTTCAGAGAAGGGAAGTAAAATTTATGTAAGTGGATGACAAAAACAATGGCATTGGATAAATCAGCTAACAAGTATAGGCACGATGATTGTTCAGGGAGTGAAAAATAGGAGGCAGACTTCAAATGCCTAAGAACTTGGAGAGGCTATTTCTATCTATTAAATGTAAAGTGAGTGGTATAAATAACTTCTATGTGTTCAGTCCTTAGAGGGGAGAGGTAAGAGAAATGCTGATTTCGTAGTGTTGTTCCCTACATATAAATTTCTTGTGTTTTCTATTACTTTAACAAAGAACAAAGATTCTTTTTTCTTTTTTCTTTTTCTCCCCTCCCCCATCATTTTCTTTCAAGAAATACATTTAAAACTGATTAAAGAATTGTATTTTTCCCAAATAACTTCAGTGAACATTTACTAGAGTTCTATTTTTTGAATTGAAGAGGAGTTTCTCAATGAAATATCTTGGTCATCTGATGAAAACTGTGGAATTACCATATTCAACTTGGACCTAGTAATATAAATCAAAATTCAAGAGAAGCAATTCAGATTTCAAAAATTACTATCCATTTTCTTTGCCTGGATTTTAAATGCCCAGTAGGAGATACCTTAGGGTCCACTGCTAACACAACCCAAAGCACATTTCATGAGAATAATTTTTTTCAATTAGAAATACCTGATGGAAAGAAACTCTGAAACTGGCAGATACCTAAATTAAGCCAGCAATGTCAGGCAAGAGACAGTTATCTCAAAACTTCCAAAAGCTTGGCATCTCAATTTAAGTAGTCAAAATAACCAGAATGTAAAATGAAGTCGATATTTCTCTGTTTTTTGCCACACAAGTTTATGATACTATTTCTATTCTCTGTAAAATAGCTCTTCTCCCAAATATGGAGATAAGCATTCAGGTAAACCATTGCTGAAAACTTTGGATCTGTTTCAGATTTGTATGTGAAAAAGCAGAAATCCAGAGTTTCACAAGATATTGGTCCAGATTTGGATATACAAATGAAAATATGAAGAAACATTTATAATTGTTAATAAAGGATTTGATCAGACATTTTTTCCTAATAGTGTCAATTTGTGATCATATATATCAATGTGCTTTTATTTTTCAAAGTAATTGTACTGTATTTTATTTATGTATTTTAGGCACGGAAGGGGCAGTGTTTGGGCACTCTGTGGAGACACCCCATATCAGAGCAGAACCTTCCCAAGACCTCAAGTAGGTGTTCAAAAAGTGGTTTTAAAATCAAGTATTCTCCAAAAAAATGAAGTCTGGATTGAAGGAACAAGATCTGTATAGTAATATATATACTGCCTATTTAATGACTTATAGGTACAAAAACATTGATAGACTCCAGTTTGTTCTAACTAGTCAAAAAAATCCCCACAAACTCCTGTCATATGAAATGTAAAATACAGTGTTTTTTTAATGTATAGCCTGCCTCCCATAGTAGAATTCTTAAGAAATATATTTTCCCTAGAGACTAGAATATTCAGGTGTTTTTCAGGTCCAATGTGTGTAGTATTGTTCAATAGCATCAGACCAATTGTTTGATTTTTTCTGAGCTGTTACAGAATACACAGGTCAAGTTAAAGTAAACTGTCCCAGATTTTTCCATTTAGCAGTGTTTCTGGGTTGTTGTGTTTTTAATACTTCAGCACACACTTTAATACACACACTTTTCAAAAATTCATTGCCAAGTGAGGCTATATTTCTAAATGGAAAGATTTTTTGTACATAGTCAAAGAAGTGGAGAAATCAGTAGAATATTAAAAGATTAATTTTAAAATCTACTAAGGAATCTCTAGAAAAGAAAACTTAGAAAAGTTTCAAGTGAAAGCTTTTTTGTGAAGTGCATGCCTGTGCACTAAGTACTGATCTGTGATTTATATGGATGTGATTTACAGTGAGAATCACTGAAAATCAAAGGTCCTTCCTTGTGTTACTCCCAGCAGAACTGGTGAGAAACAGAACAGACTTTATTCAATTCTACTATGATTTTTGAACTTTATGCAACCATCTCCTTAGCTGCTCAGAAGTGTTTCTGATTAATTGCAAAAGAAAAGCATGGTTAAATGTTCAGCTATACATTTGCAGAGGCATTTAGGATCATTGATCAATAACAATGTTGCAGAAATCATTTGCAGGAAGCTGTCCATGTGGACAAGTTTGACCATTGCACATAGAGTGTGTGAAGTAAATGATTGTGTTTGATTATATACACTAAACATTTAAAGTAGTGTATAGCTTTGGGTTCTTCCAGAGGATCCTACTCACTGGATTTCTGTCTTAAAAATCTCTGTCCCCTTCCATGACCCCTGTAATTCCTTTGTGGAAAATAATTGTAAAGGCATTTGTTAGTTACAGTCACCAAGGAGATATGATCTCTAATCAGAGGAAGTTCAACAGAAATCAAAGAATAAATGTAGCAAGCTTTTCTTTTTTCAAGGAACATAATAATTTGGGTAAGAGGCTAGAACTTGTCCTACTCAAAAGAACATGGAAACACTGATTTCTCTGCTTTTTTCTAATCATTAAATAATATTAACAGCGTGAAAATCTATGGTAAAACATTTTGTAATGTATGATAAAACAACTTGTATCTTCAGGATTAATTTAAAGTTAAAATCCCCTCATGTTGCTTCACCCCTCCAGTCTTTTGTCTTTATTCATTGCCATGATTGATTCCTATTGTTGCTTAGTGTTTTCAACTCCAGTTACTTCAGTTCATTTTTCCAAGATAGACTTAAATTTTTCAGCATTTGGCAGTCAACTTTCTGCTCTCTCATTGACCCATATCTTTTATTCAAAAAATTGAAGAAACAGACACCCTCAGAGTTGGGTCAAGTAACCTTAGCTTACTTGAAAGTGATTTATTCTTAATATGTTCAGTCCATATTATGTTCTGCAAGTTTTTTTACACATTTTCTCCTCTGTTAGCTGGATTCCGCCATATACGTTTTTAAAAATCGCAAGTCAATTTAGTAATATTAAAATGATGATAATTACGATTAGGACATTTCAGTGGGCTGGTCTGGGTCATTTTACATTTTAAAGTTTTAACTTACCCAAGGTGTCCAATAATGGCAATCCTAAAATCACCTAGAGTATTTTCCAAGTGCAGCATCCCTGTCTTTGGATAGTTGAATTTAATGATAAGTAATGGGAGAGTATGAAGTCTGCTGAATGAACGTTATTAATTTTTTTCAGTGGACACACTTGAATGCAATTTGACAGCAAATTACAGTGCATCAATGAAAATATATTAGGCTATGAGAACTATTGTGTACAGGACTGAAAGATAATAGAATATACATTAGATCATTAATTAAAGTATAAATCGCCCCATATTTTTCATGTTGGAATATGTATTTGTGGTCAGTCAGTAAGCCTCAGATGTCGGACATTTTTTTCCTTTTTCTCCAAAATCAGACTCTTTTTATTTTCCTTTTTTCTCCAAAAAAAATTATGAAAACCTATTCATAGCCTACATAGTATATGTAAAAACATTGACTACTGAATTTAAAAAATGGAATAATGACCACCTTGATTACTCTGAATGAAACATAACTAGAAAATTTGGTCTAGGAATCTGATACCTACAAGGATCATAGTGATTTTGGTATTTTAGTTTAATCTATCATGGACAGTAAGACAAAAAGGTAAGTCAGATTCACATATCTAAATTCCAGATTCACATATCTACCTCCACATATCTAAACCTTGCCTCATACACTCTTAGTTCTCTAGCCAGATTTTGAGGTCTTCATACAGAGACTCTCCCCTAATATTCACTATTAAAAATGTGTTGTGTAAAAATAAACTATAGTTGAGTACTGATGTAATTCATTCCTATGTCTCCAACCATTTTGGTTACGTCTTTCTCCTTTGTTCAATTTTAAATAATAGCTAGAAAGCTTTTGCTTTAATACAGTGCTGTTACACAATCCTTTATGAAAGCTTTTGTGTCAAATCCCAAAAACTAATTAAATATGACTTTCATTAGTTGGGATAAGTAGCATAAAAGAATCATGCATTAGAATCAGGAAAATTAATTAGATCTTAATAATTTAATCTTCCTGTTTCTCTCACTACTGTTTCTCACAGGAGCACATTTAAGAAAACTAAACTGCCAATATATTCCCCAAATACTGTTTTTAGGCAAATAGTGCATTAAAATATGGTGCACTAATAGGCAATATCCATGCACAAAATAGACAGACAGTAGTTAAATGCAGTTAACTTTGCCCTCAGTAACACGCTTAATAAGAGGATGAATTAATTTGTTGTTGTCCTCTGGAGATAACTGCAAGATCAAATTTAAGTTATTTTCTCTTCTATGTCATGCATCGCACACCAGTGTCAGTTAACCCTTCCAGCTAATGCTGGGAATAATGAGATGAAAACTGATCAAGTGGCAAGGAACCATGCAAGATACTTTACCTCTAACAAGAATTAAAAATATTCCCATCTTGCCCAGGAGGTCTAGTTCACTCAGAGTTGTCTGATTGTTTGTAAGAGACAACTTTTGTGACATTTGAGTGGTTTACTAATAGGTCAATATATATATATTTTTTAAAAGCCTGGAGCCAGAGAATGCATCAGAAATTTCAAGCATAACTTGTTAGTGATCTGAGCAGGCTGAGAGTGACAAAATCATCATGTCTCGCTTCATCTATTTTTAGCTAGAAATCAAAGAAACAAAACCTCATCAAAAGGTAGAAGATGCAGCAGAGTGAAAAAACACCATTTCCCTGAATATACTGTTTAAATGATGACAAATTCTAGTTAAATTCGGTGCCCTTTAATTAAAAAAAAAGTAATAATTGCTATTTTTATTTTCTAAATTTTTGGTAGTTATTTCATTGTTTGGGCATGTATATTGACAGAAACTTGTTTCCTAAGTCTTATCTCTAGCTGCTGAAAATATGATTTTTTTACCACACGTTCATACAAAAAACAGATATGGGTATAGTAAAATCTGAAAAATTTTCAAAAGTTAAGCTTCTCTTTTTAAATATGCACATGCTCTTCTCTTTTAAAATATACATTATATACATTATATATATATATATAAATATATATATAAATATATAAAATTTTAAAGTATTGAAGTAAACAGAGAAGAAAACCAGTAATGAATGGTTGTAATTGCTATGCAGACAGGACAGAGTAGAAACAAAAGGTAGTTGGGTATGGCTCTTAAACTGAAAGAATAATTTGGTTTAGTGTTCAGTGATGATAATTATATTTGACATTGGAAAGGGAAAAGGTTCTAGTAAGAATCAAGATATGAAGGATAAAAATATTACTATGACAAGAGATAGAAAAATCCATTGTGTTTCATATGGTTAATTTAGAGTACTGGAGCCTCCTTTTCTCCAGGCTAAACTACCCCTGCTCCCTCAGCCACTCCTGTGTGTTCCACTTGTAGACCCTTCACCAGCTCTGTTGGCCATCCCTGGACTCACTGCAGCACCTCAATGTCTTTGTTGCAGTGAGGGGCCCAGACCTGGACACAGGATCTGAGGTGCAGCCTCACCAGTGCCCAGTGCAGAGGGACAGTCACTGCCCTGCTCCTGCTGGCCACACCATTGCTGACACAGGCCAGGTCACCATTGGCCTTCTTGGCCACCTGGGCACAGCTGGCTCATGTCCAGCTGCTGTCACCAGCACCCCCAGGTCCTTTTCTGTGGACTTATTGATTGTGTTTGCTTTATGATTATGCCTTGTTGTGGCTTTAGGAACCCACAGATGGGCTCCAAGCACAGCTGTCTCAGCCTACACAGGGTTATGAAAGTAAATTTATTACTCTGTCAATCTCATCTGAAAACTCACATAAAGCTTGTAGCAGTAGAAAGCATTTGCACAGTTAATGAAAGACATGGCAACTTTACACTGCAATTATTATGAAAGCAGCTGAGGATCTTTGTTTACATGAAGCTCAGTCATTTCTGACAGCAGGCATGACCAGTGAGTGCTCAGAGTGCCACAGGTAGATGTTCAAGGTTTCAGTAGGTGCCCTCCTGTAAGCCCTTGGCTCCTGCAAGGTTTGTTTCAACTGTGGTTGTCTGTTACACTGCTTCCAGGTCCAATATGCTTCTTAATTAATTCTAATTTCATGTAGGTTCAGCCGAAGACTAGGCACAACTATCCGCAGTATGTTCAAGCTTTTAATTTTCACAGATACTGAAGGTAGAAGTGTTTCGCTGTCTTTTTAAAGGGAAGTTGAGCAACACTCCTCCATGACCAGGAGATATTAGAGCTACCAGAACTCATTTCTGACATGCTTTGGACTCTAAATACAGTCTTGTTTCACCATACCACCATACCTGCATTTTGCTGTAGTTTTTCTGATGAAACATGGTTTGGTATATTACTTATATTCCATAAAAATTGTACTACATCTCATTAAGTAATGCTGCTGTAACGTACATAATATTTTCATTTCAGGTCTTTCTTTTGATTTTAAATGAACATGCTTACAATGCATTACTGAAAAGGGCTGCTGATATATACTTTTTTCCAACTAAGCAATCTTTAGTTTCTTTAGATTTTCCTTATACAAAATTTCTCCACAGAGATTTTTTTTCCTCACTCCAGCTGTTCCTTTCCCCTTTCTGGGTGTACTGCCATTTTCAGTGATGCTGTTTAATCATTTTCACAAGAAAAATAAGGCTTCGTAAATTTGCTGTGTGTCTGTCTATTCTCTCCTCTCATGTTCCTGATAGTTTATGAAGCAGTTAGGCAGTTTCATACCAGGCAAAAGTTTTTTAGGTTTCTCTGTGTTTTCTGAAAGCTGGTGTCCCTCTAGAAACAGTCTAAAATCAGCTCACAGTACTAATATTGCCTGCTGTCACTTTACCCATTTTTATACACATGGCTTCAGAATACCCTCAGTTCTGAAATGTTGCTTCTTGGCCAGGTGAAGGTTATAGCCTGTGGAGTACATGGAGTGTGCAGCAGTGCTGTTGTTGTGAGTGCAGAAGTATGGCTTGGGTTCTTACCTTAGCACCGTGTCAGAGCCAGACAAAGGATCTGGAGCTCATACAGACTGGATATAAGAACAAGGAGGCTCAGAAGTTACAGGGAGTACTTGAGTTTATGAAACTATTAGTTATGCGGTCCACCAAACAGCTTCTATTGATTTTATCTCTAACTACATAGAGCACTCCAAAGATAGCTTTTACCCATAGAGAAGAATGAATGATTTTACATGCCTTATCATACAAGTCACATTTTATCATTTGTTGTATCTCAGGATGGAATTCACTGCCAAAAGAATTTAAAAAGCTATTTGACTTCTTCACAATCTGCTACTCAATTTTGTATTGCAGAGAGTAAAAATGTCTCTCTAGTTTATTGGGACATGGCAGTTGTCCTAAAAAAAGGACTGACAGTAAACTCACCAAACCTTTTCTGATTTTTTAAATGGTGGGCTGATATTTTTGATTTTCTTCTTGGAATGTTTGGATACAACCAAGTATGGGCCATTGGAAAATTTATTTCAAGGTCTCTCTGCTGTGCTTAATCTGCAGGGTTTGAAGTAGACCTGTTAGACCGGAAGGATTTTCAGCAGAATAATTTTCCATGAAATGCAGTTTTCTCAAAATGTGCATCAAGCCATGTCTTTGGCTCAGTTAAAATATATCTGTTTGCCTCAGCTAAAATATATCTGTTTATATCAGCTTAAGACCACTTAGAGAAACAATATAGAAAATATCATTAGATAAATGCAGTGGTCTGGACTGTTGCTTCCTAATCACAAGAAGCTAATGGTTTTTAAAACTGAGACTCTTCAGATTCCTCCAGGCACTTTATCCTCAGATCTAACTCTTGACAAGCACTTGAGCATTTTCTGTGGGCATGTTGCTTCAGTCTCTTTCTGACAAGACAAATTTCTCTTTTAAGGAAATATATTCTGAAAGACAGCTCAGGTAATGGAGATATTTCTGTAAAGAAGATAAACTTCATGTAAGAATGTTTAGCAGAAAGGCAGGGAATGTGTAGCAAGGGATTCAAGCCAGAATAAAAATAAGGGAGATAATGCAAAGGGAAACATTTAGGGTAGAATGGGGTAGCTCTAAGTTGTCAGGACTATGACAAATCTTTTTCCCATACCCTTTCTTAAGCAACCATTTTGGACTGTCTCATATCCAGAACTCCTTCTCACAGCCTGGAAGTTTAGACTTTCAAGCACATTTTGGTATTTCTCTAAGAAATAAAAGCTCATGCATTAAAACTTACATTTCTACTAAGTTACTTCATTTTCAAAGGTTTGCGTTTTAGGTGACTTATGACTGCATGATTTTTTACTACCTGAGATGCTTCTTATGTTTTTGATTTGTTCTCTTCTTAATACTACTTAATACTTATATACTTAATACTACTACTTAATACTACTTGTCTTTAGCTATTCCAGCTATGCCTTCACTCATGCTAAGAAACCATCATGCATTAAGTTCTCTTTAACCTTCCTCATATCATCTGCTTATTTAATCAAGCTCTTGCATTAAATATTTGCTTTTTCCAGCCTTTCTCACTTTGTCCTGATGCTTCTTCACTCTTTCTGTTCCTTTAACAACACTTCTGAAAAACTCCTCAATGATCTTCCATTCCTTTTTATTCCTTCTCAGTAAGAATTCTTTATATGTGTATTCTCAGAAGAGATCCTTTATTTCCCTGTATGGGAAATTGTTTTTCTAATTTATCATCTATGCCAAATAACATTAAAATATTCAGGGGTTTCAGGTGTTACTATGACAATGCAGACCTATTGGATTTAAACCTGTGGCATCTACAGGGCAATTGTCACCCATCTTTGAGCCCAGTGAATTCTAGGTTAGTGAGAGTTTTAGAAGTTATAATAAGGGCATGCTGACATATGCCAAAGTCAGTGACATGCAGGGCATGGACTTAACATGAATGCTGAACTGAATGCCTTTCTACTATTTTGATTTAAGTCATGAAAGATTCTTCTTTGTTTAGTTTTTTCATCCATGTGTTGTACAATTGGAAATTGGGAGAACAAAAAAGTTAATATTTACTGATTAAGGCAAATATTAATTTCAAAAAGCACCTAACTCTCTGTTACTATGAGTTGTGTGTGGGTTGTCAAAAAACTAGAGACAAATCATGCCTAAGATTAGGTTTTCACGTAAATAAAAGTAAGTTTCTCATGAGCATGTGAGAATTTTGCTTCTTAACAAAGAAAAACTGATGATCAGTAAACAGTATTAAGAATGATGAGGCCTCCAAATTTACTCCTGCTTTTCAATAATAATCATCATCATCATCACCACCATCATAATCATCATCATCACCATCACCATCATCATCCTGAAAATATAAGCAATTTGTTAAAAGCATCAGTATACAACAAGCTTCAAGATATATAAATATTCTGGCAAAGACTCATATGCATCTTGAAGAGGTGCATATTTTGATATGTGTAAATGTATCAAAATATTTCTAGTCACTTTTTTATATGTATGGTAAAATGTGCACGTATGACCTTGTAAATAGTTTAGGTAATAAGGTCGGAATGTTTGAATAATGACTTTATTTTCATATCGTTCCCACCGTTATATCAAATGTAGCCATTCAAGAATCCACTGCTTGAATAATTACAATATCTTAATAAAAAGTTTTAAGATTTTTTTGTTACCATGGTCATAAAAGTCACTGGCTATTCTCTGTGTTGCAACCTGACTTCCGAGAAATTAACTGAATGGAAAGCCTAATCTTATCTATCACTGTAAGCATTCATTGCACTCCTTTAAGACCCTTGGTCTCTCTGGAGGTCTTCTGAAATAATTTTCTTTTAGCACCAAGACAGCCAACTCTTCTTTTTGTAATAATAGAAGATGAAAGAATCTATATTTTAAATTGTTGGAGGTTTCTGGAAAACAACATTTTTAAAATTATCTTGAAAAAATTCTTACCTCTAGTTTGAAACAAAATCCTTTCACTCATGGGAGGATGGGAGGATCCTGCATTCTTTGAGGTTTTGGGGTTTAGGCTACTTGTTTACAATAAAACAGTAGGAAGAGGAATAGAGAGAGATTTGGCACCATCCACTTGCCTTCCTTCTTCTCTTAGTATGTCTTACCCACCCACTGTCCCAGTCTGCCACAACTCTTGACCTACAGGCAGCAAGATCAATGGCACAATTATTTTAATCTATGGAAATCTACAAAAAGCTTACCAAGTAAATGTGTAGACTTTCTGCTGGTTTTATATTTGCAAAACCCCTTTTTTTCCTAGTAGGGTTCGTATGCTCACTGAAAAAAAGCATAATATGTGTTGTATAAAAGTTAAATACTGGGAACTGTTGATTTCTTGACCCCCAAATATGAAGATGTCAATAAAGGGGAGATGAGTACCTGTTTGACATGTGAGATCTCTAGCTGAAATCTTTTTAATTCACTCTTTTGAACAGAAATTCTAAATTGGTGGAGGGTTATATCAGTTGTTTTACTAAGTAGCATGTGTTGGATATAGGGCTTAAATAGACACAAAGCAAATAAATCTTTGGCTTTTGCACAGGGGAATCTTCTATCTCTTTCTATTTCAAGAAATACTTTCCATTAGCCAAGAAAAAAAATTAACATTGATAAATTATATCCCATGTGGGTATGAGGGATACGCAGGAGGTAAATCTAAAATATTGGTTAAAACCCAAAAAGAAACCTTTTCTTTTGGTTCATATTCTAAATTATTTTTCTGTAGTACAATCTAGGTCGGCTTGTTAACAGAAAATACAAAATGAAGAAAAAATGTTTCTGCATTTCTGATGAGAAATATTTTAATACCTTCAAAGAAATATATTCAAGATATTTTAAAAGTTTCTCTTTTCTAGCCGTAGTTCATTATTTCAGCTCAAATTCATATGGCTTTGATCTTATGAAATTTACTTTTTTCACAAATTAACCACTGATAATTAAAAAGAAAAAAAGCCCTTCTCTGCCACGGATAGATCATCTTGCTTCATCACATATAGCAAATTGACCAATTATATTATTTTAAAACTCCATTTAAAAACCTTTTTGGCTTTCCTTTTTGGTTTTGTTGTTTCTGTCTAATAATAGCAGTAGTTACCTTCTCCATCAGTTTGGGAAAGAAAAATTCATTCTGTGAAAAGGATTCACTCATGGATGTAAATGCCACTGTGACAGGCCATCAGTAAACCTGAAAAGAAAGCAAATTCTCCATATGCTATTATAATAATACACTTTTCCTTGGAGGGATGAGGATTACAATGTGGAGTGCTACAATGAGTCTATAATGGAGATTAAAGGTATCAGAAATATGGCAAAGAAAACATTATAAAGACTCTGCATATCAAACCTAATTTATCTCTGAGCATTGAGGAAATAATCTGTGTGTATAGACTCTTACATTTGCAGTGGCATGCTGCAGTCTCTTTTCAGATGCAGATCAGCCAAAGAATAACAATAAGAAAAGTAAATTAGAACTGTAAAACAGATTTAGGCATTCAGTTTTACTAATAGATGGGTGGTGTTTTAAAATCTGCCTTGATGATCATCAGTCATTCCTTGACATCTCTACCACATTACTTGATTTCTGAAGACTGCTAAGAATCTCTATTGTCTAAAAAAAAAACTGTGCTCCGTGGTGTGGAGAAGGCTGATATTATCAACCATTCAAGCTGAGAAATTAATTGGCTAATTATCTTTTTTTTAGCCAAACACGAAGTTATTTATGCTAATGTACTTCATGAAAAACTGTGATGAAACTAGACTAAATAACTCTAAGCTATACACTGTCAAACATTTATTCTTAAAGAAAACCATAGGTAAGGCCATGAGGTAAAACCTCATTAAGGCAATGGAGTACTCTCAGAAACCTAATATCTAAACTTTATAATTTACATTCTCCATCAAATATTTTGGACATTCTTTTCCTGCTGACCTCTAGCCATCAGAAGTTCACAAACCACAACCTGAAAAACACTTGTGTATGTCATTAAATAATTCAAGATATTTAGATTCTTCCCCAGTACAAAGAACTGCAGAACCTTCTATCAACTTCTCACTACAAAGTTTCAAAACAAAGAAAGAAAACGGCCTAGCAGTAGCAGAGATGGATATTTTTCTACTGCTCCTCTCTATATGTAGCTCATGTTTTTTGTTTTGTTTTGTTTTTTAATATCAGTATCTACTAATTGTGTTTATCTCTATGTGGACACCTGCTTTTAATAGCTTCATATGTTTGCTGAATAAATGCTTTTATTTCCCATTTCTTTTCTTCCTTTCACTATTGAGTGTCAGTGATATTAAACAAACAGAATTGTTTCACCATCTCAATAACTTTCTTTGTGTGCAAATGTGGCACTTTGGTTTTAAAATGGTAGTCCAGTACTGTTCTCTGTGCTTAAAAAATGCAATAGTTGAAATACTTTGAAATTCTCTTGTTCCATTGCTTGACAGATCTCATCTGGCTTTTCTACACCAAATTCTCTGTCAAACTACTCTCTCAATTATACATCTAGTACCCCATTGTATTTTTGGATAGCTATGACCCTAACACTTTTGCTGAAGAGGGAAGTAGAGTGTTTTCTTCAAACTACTCAAGTCTAGACATTTTTACCATTAATATATTTCATCTTACAAAACACCTTTGTTCAGGTAAAGTGGAACTGTGTCCTGCCATTATATTACCAAGTTATAAATAGATTAAAAAAAATTGTCTCCCTCCATTGTAGTGCTATGCAATGTCTACAACTGAACACAATCAGAATCTGAATTGTTTCCTAGTTCAATACAGTTTTCATCCTGTCATTTTCCCTATTTGGTGTGTGAGCATGTTTTCTGCAAAATCTTTGCATTAGTACTTCCCTTTCAAGAGAAATCTCTACAATCTTATGAGAGAGCACGGCTGAGTGTCATAGTTCTGCATCAAGGCTGATGGAGGATCTTGAGCATAAGGAAGTGAGCAGTGGAAAGATTGACAGTAGAGTAACAATTGCTTTGAGTAAAGATACCAAGAAGCAATTATGTGTGTCTTAACCCTACTATAACAGGGTTATATGAGCATAATGAGTATTTTGGAGAACAGAAAAACCATTCAATGCCCCCCCCAAATAACGCAACATAACAGATTTTCTTTTCTTCTCTTCATACATGAAGCTGATAATACCTAAAACATGAATGAGTCTGTCAGGGCAAAGTCATTTTAACCAGTTTCACATCATTTAAAACATTTAAAGATTTATTTTCTCTTTATTTTGTTAAATATTTGTCATCAGTCACTAGGACTTTAGTATTAAACTGTCATTACAGAAGCATTAAAAAGATGTGCAGATTCTTAAGTACCTATATTTCAGTATTAGTATAGTAGGATGCATTAAGTGTTGGTGCCAGAAAGCATCACTAAGCAGATGAGTTTATATTAGTGTATTCTTAAATACTGCTTAACTTTTTTCTTTCTCTGTGTCATAAAAGGCAGTCATGGAATCACATGTATAACCTGTTTTTCCTTTGTTACCTTTCAAAATGTGTCAATATCTGCCTGCATCCTGGGTTTTGAGGCTGAGAAGGTTTTGGTGGTTAAGTTCAGTGTATTTTTTCTCACTGATTGTTTTTTGTCTTTCAGACTTGAATCTCCCACTAGATCTTTGGTGATGGAAGCACCCAGGGGAGTGCAAGTCAGTGCAGCTGCAGGAGACTTAAAGGCTACCTGTAGGAAAGAACTGCACTTACAGTCCACAGAAGGGGAGGTAAGTTCAGCCAGCAGAGAAATGTTCTACAGCCCTGCCCAGAATAACACAAACAGTTCAAGGAGTGTTTATGCAGTAGCAAGGTATACAACAGAAAAAGTGTTCTGCATTTGTCTTTGTTAAAGTTATTTTGGTTTAGCTTGTTCAGTAGTTATTTCCTTTTCTACAAATGTTTGAATCTCTAAGTTTCATTCACACTAAAAATAAACTTTGTTAAATTAATATAGATCAGAATTACTTGTAAATTAAGAGTCAAAGAAAAAGCTTCCATGGAACAGAATCAGTTAAGTGATACCAGTAAAAAATTAATTTGGATTAATCTATCAAAATAAAACCGAGAAGTTTGGATTAATTTGGATTAATGCATCATGAAACCATGATTAAGAGGTTTAACAAATTTGGAGTTAAACCTGTGGTTCAAGTCCTTAATCTTTAACTATCTCTGTAGGAGACAGAGTACTTCTGTTGTATGTTCTCTCCTGTTTCATTAGTGTCTTGTTTCAGATATCAGTGATAAGTGATTGACATAAAAAGGTTTTGGTAGGGATTCTTCAAGTGTAAACTTGTGTGAACTCAAGAAAATGATACAAAATGTGGTAACCTGTTGGGATGGCAATCTATGTATTGCAGAAATGCATGAAGGATTGCTGGTATGGGAGTCCTTGCATCCTGAGAACATAAAATGATATAACATAAAAAAAAAAAAAAAAAGGCAAAAAACTTATTTAAGGCTATCAAGAGCTTTCAGATTTCTATTTGGCACTTTGGAGAAATTGATAGATTTTCAAATTGTTCTCAGTGGGGCTTGCTACATAACAGCATTTTTGGAAATCCATAATGTAAATATTTCATTGTGAACGGAGATCTTTAGAATTTTTTGACTTTTGTGTTTTTATTTGTATTCTCTACCAAATGTTTCCAGATATTTTACAAACTATCCAACATAAGCAAAACCAAACAAAACCTACATACACATCTGTGACAGATAGTCCCCTGGAATGCATTACAATGCAGGCAGGAATGTTTTGGCCAATATACTGCATAAAAAGCCTGTTTGATATAATTTTTTTATCGATGCAAGTATCTGCAAGATACAGGCATATTTAAAGCACTCTGTTTTCCTAATTCAGAGTCTCAAATATTTATATACCATATACCCCCCCTTTTTTTTAGTTTCTCCAAAAGTCAGCTTTTCCCCAATCTCTTATCTTTACTTAACACCTCTCTTACTGCTCCCTAACATTGCTGACATAGAACTGAAAAATCTAATCCTCTTTAAATAGTAAATATTGTCCTGCCTCACCACTGTCCTTTCTGTGGGTGTTTTTAAGTCTAGAGCTTCCTGTGTCCTCTCTTGTTTTCCCTTCATAAATCCCTACAGGGACAAATCTATTGTGTTTCCCAAATTTATTAATATAAATTTTACAAATAGAATGTATTTCTTTGTCCTTTCCCCTCATGATATGGCCGGAGGGGAAAAGTAAAACTTAAATTAAAATTAAAGTTTAAAAAAACAAAGAAACCAACAAAAAGACTGTTACCTTTCCTTAGTCTTCCATTAAGCTATGCTTGTTTCTGTACTCTCTTTGTTTTGTATCATACAGCTCTTCATTCAAATATTTTATCTGTGGATCCATCGGGATTTTTTCTCTATATCAACATTGTGATTTAATTGCATGACTTGTCATTTTTCTTAATTATTTACTATACCTTGTTGGAAAGGTAGTTTTGGAAATAATGTCCTATGACCTCAGCTGGACTTTGACAATAGAAATCCAAGAAAAGATATAATGTGTATATTATGTATTATTCAGAAATGAAATTCAATATGGTATTAAATGTTCAGTAACAAAAATTGCCAGTGAAAAGCTCACTTTTCTGAACTTCATATTAAAAATCAGTATTTTCTCTATACGATAAGACTTTGTACATCTATGATTTCCTACATAGATGTTAGATTGAAAATTATCAGAGTACAAATTGCCAATGTTTCTTTAATCTTTCCCAATGAACTATTCAATAAATATACATCTGACAAAGTTCAAAGTCTTGAATGCTTCCAATTTCAGTAAGACCTGAAATGAACTGTAGCCTAAATCCACATTGGTCTGACTAATGCTTTTGTCCACAATGAATAGTCCACTGTTTAATCTCTTCCACTGGAGAGGGTTAGAGGAAAATGCAGAAACACTTTGGAAGGCATATGACAGGCACCACGGATACAGATGTTGTGCAAAGTTACTATGGCCATGTTAAGGAATTGCTGGACTAATTACAGCGTGGTGTGAAGAACCAGCGTGAACATCTGATGGATTAAATATCTACACAACAAAATATTGATTGCTTCTCCTGCTTACAGCCCAACAGATGAACTACAGATTAGAAGACAGTATAAAAAAATACAGGTTTTATCATTATTTATTTTTAAGAAAACACATTCTAAAATGACAAAGTATCTGTACTAAAAACAGTCTTCATTTTAGCCTAAGAATTGAATGCTTTATCAGTGAGGTTTCCTCCACAAATAAATTAGTGTTGTCTTTGTGAATTGGACCTCTGAACCATTTTCATGATAAGACAATTTGTACTAGAAAGAAATGCATGGTTTTTAATTCTGGTTAACTAAATATAATTTTTTAATGTTTGAAATCTTTTACAAAAACTCATCAAAGATACATGAATTAGTATTTTCTTTTTCTAGCAAAGTTATTGTCCTATTATGACAGCAAATGGCTGTGTGGCACCTGGAATCAACCAGTTATAGCCATGTTACAGAACATTATGCATTTACTGACTATGAAACATAGATTTTCCTTTTATTTAAGAATAACTTCAAAATATTTTTAAGAACATAAATGTGTTTATGAAATACTTTCCCTCTAGCTTTATTTCTATGCAGTAAAATCTTTAGCCTCCCACATCACAAATTGAATGCTTCTGCAAGCACCCTGAATTCTGCTGTTTTATACATTTTCTTTTTATTTATTGCAATATTATAATAATCCTTTTAGCCCTATTACGCATTATAATGTCTGATCCCAGACTGAATACTGGGGGCTGTAATTTAGATTCAGATACTGCTGCCCTTTCTAAACCTCTTGAGCTGCACCCTTGTGAGTTGAGGCATCAGCAGAATCCTTTGATTCAATTATAACTTGGCATTTAATTGTGAACTATGTATTATTCTATAAATAAACCATAGCCAATGGTTTAAAGCGACAATCGTTTACCAGAAACGTGAAATGTGAAGCTCCAGGCTACAGCTGAATCCACTGGTTCACATAAGAAGAAAAAGATCATTTCTTGTCTGTAAATTTAGCACGACTGCTAGTTCACTACTGCTTTTTCACATAAAAGTGTAATGCAAAAGTACATTTTAATTTTGAATTCTGTAATTTGAATTCTTTACTAGACATAAAAATGTTCAAATTTAATCTGAAACACATCATTTTATAATGTTATAAGTTTAGTAACCTAAAAGGTCTATTTGATGGTGTCCACTCATTTGCCTAACAACTAATTATCATAGTTTTGACCATCCAGAATCACAGAATGGGTCAGGTTGGAAGAGGACCACATTGGGTCATCTGGGCGCACTTCCCTGCTCAAGAAGGGTTGTTGTAGAGCACACAGCACAGGATTGTGTCCAGATGGTTCCTGAATATCTCCAGTGAGGGAGAATCCACAACTTTTCTGGGCAATCTGTGCCAGCTCTCAGTTACCCCACTAAAGAAGTTCCTTCTCATACTTAGGTGGAGCTTTCTGTGAAAGAGTTTCCGCCTATTGCCTCTGGACCTGTTGCTTGGCACCACAAAGAAGAGCCTGGGTCCATTCTCTGAGACCCTCTGTGCAGATACTCGTAGATATTGATGAGGCCCCTCCCAGATATCTGTTCTTGAGGCCCAGCTCCCTCAGCCTTTCCTCACAACAGAGATGCTCCAATCCCTCAGCCATCTTTGTTGCCCTCCCCTGGACCTGCTCCAGGAGCTCCATGCCTCTCTTGTCCTGAGGAGCCCAGAGCTGGACACAGCACTGCTGATGTGGCCTCACCAGGGCTGAGCAGAGGGGCAGGATCACTCCCTCAGCCTGCTGGCCATGCTCTTCCTGATGCAGCCCAGGACACCACTGGCCTTCTCATCCACATGGGCACACTGCTGGCCCATGGACAGCTTGTTGTCCACCAGGACCCCCAGGTCCTTCCCTGTACAGCTGCTTTCCAGCAGCTCAGTCCCCAGCCTGTGCTGGTTACTCCTCCCCAGGTGCAGGACCCTGCACTTGCCTTCACTGAATTTCCTTTCTGTCAATCTCTCCAGCCTGTCAAGGCCCTTCTGCAGGGCTGCACAGCACTCGGGGGTACTGACTGCATCAGTCTCTGAAGCAGCAGGCTCAGTAGGCTCAGCTCTTTGGAATCTTGAGCAGCTGCTCTGTGTCTTTCCAAGGAGCTGCTATCTAAGTTAGGCTTGGCACTTTCATTGCATCCTGTTGACTGTCAAAGATGAAGTCAGTAAGAGCAGAAAGATGTACAGAGGCTTCTCAATTTTACGAATGTATTCCTATTAATCACCTTGTCTGTGACCTTTTCCCTATTTACTTCTTTATGCCCTTGTATTTCCTGGTAAAATTACACTCTGTCATAGCATCATTCATAGAGTATATTTTGTTGTTTCTGGCATAATGAGGCTTATCCCTCATTATGGTAAGGCTTATAGCTGTCACATTAAAAATGAATAATATTCTTTAACAGACAAAGTTTACTCAAAATCAGCATGGCAGACAAGAGGCCCAGTTTATATTTACTGTTTTAGCACAGCACATTTAATGAAACACACAGAAAACATTATTTTGTAGAGTCTAAAAAAAGCATATAGTATTAACATTTGATCTATAATCCTGTCCAGTTCTAAATCCAGGACATGCATTTAACGCAGATTAATAATTAATATTTATTAATATTTAATAAAACAGCAGTAATCTTCACTTGTAAGTTCAAATAATAGTAAGATTTAAAAACACTTGGTGGCATTTTTGTGGATGGTTTTTATGTTCTGAGACAGAAAATAAAAAAGATACAGGACTTTTTAAATTAAGTAGATACACTGAAATTGAATTACCTTGTTGTACACACTGCTTGCCATAACTATGCAGAAATGGCTGATCAAAGACAAAAAGCATTTCATAGATTAGTTCAATTCAACCAAGTTATTCAACCAAGTTATGTTTGTTTGAGATTAAATGTATGCAAAAAATTAAATGTTTGTATGCATGAATTGAGTTCAATCGACAATTAGCAATGGCAGGCTCTAGAGCTCGAAGATCCACTGTTTATTCACCAAAAATTATCTAATACATGTTCTGCAGTTTATTTTCAAAGCCTTTTCATGGTATTAAGCAGTTGACTTCTCACTGTTGTCTGTGAAGAAAGAGATTAGTGAAAATGAAGGGAATTTTTTCTGTATTTTTTTTAATTATAGGTTTAAAAAATTCTATTAGGATGTTTTGACAGATACTTAAAATCAAATGCACAGTATTTTTTTAAAAAGCCTTTCATTTTCAGACTAGTTATTCATGTGTAATTTAATTTATAGAAATAAACAGTTCTGTACCAGTTTAAAATCAAAAATACAAAACTACAAAAGCAAAGCGATTTAACTGACAGCACCTATATTTAATTCTTTTTCGTGGCCAAATTTTCAAGATCCACACCAGAAAGAATTTTATTAGAAAGGTAAGATAGGCAATGAATAATTTATTATATAATTTCACAGTGCCTCTTGAGACCTCTGTGTCTCTGCACCCCAGCTAGCCCAGGCACCAGGAAAATGGACTAGAGATCAGCCAGCGAGCGATGCAGGCTGGGCTGATTCTTATTGGGGTTCTTGGTTTCTGAGAGAATCTTCTCAGCAGCGATGGATAAAGCAACACAGACAGAGGCAGGGAGGGAGGAGAGCGTGAGGCAGTGACAGCGTTTATTGCACCTGGTCACTGCCTCCCAATTCTGGTGGGAGAGCCCAGCGGCCAGGGGTTTTATCTGAATAGGGGAGAGGGAGTGGTAAAGTTACAGCCACCAATGGAAGGTGTCTTCGGGGCAGTTACACAGGCAGGAAAGTCAAACTGGACCAGCTGGGATAGATGGGATGGGTTTTACAAGGGCGGGAAGAATGACAGACAAATAACGGACTGTGACACAATAGAGCAGGGGCATTAACACAACTGAGGGAAACAAAGGAATGCCCACGAGGCTGAACCTGGTACATAAAGCTAACTAATATAACAAACTTGATAAACTTAATTTGCTCACTGCCACAATATAATTTTTTTTTTTTTAATTAACATTACCTTTTAATCTAATGATTACTTGAATGGTAATTAAGTTTTTGTACTCTATTAATTAAGCACAAGTATTCCAAGTACATTTTCTTTTCTGATTGTGTATATAAACCACAAAGAAATCACATCTGTCCAAGACTGAATGAATTTGCAAAAACTGAAAATTATTTCCGTAACAGAAAGGATAAATACACCAGAAAGTGTTTTTCTTCAGTAGGAACCCATATATTATATTGAGGTTATAACTCAGAAGTACCAATATATACTTTTGTGTATTAAATTTACAAAAATTTGTACTTAAAATCAAATCTAAATCTAACCCTAAAAAAACCTCTTTGGTACTGATGAGTCAAAACATAAATTCTTCCATTCAAGAATGAACTGTACACTTCACTAATGTGCAGTGAATGTGTTATTTTTAATGTATAGATATGTTACTTTTCAAATCCCTTTCAGTTGTCAGTATTTGTGGTCATAACACGGAGATGGGAATGGGAGCAACACTGCCAGGGTGGTTCTGCTCATGTGTACCAGATATAATCTTCACAAAGAGGACATTCACCACACCAGACCACCCTTAGACTTGAAGATCTCATTTGTCCTGTGGTCAGCTGATCCTAGTGCTGTAGAGAATACATTGGCAATACACAGTTTGTACTAGATATTTTGGTCTTTTCTGAGTATTTAGTATATTCTGTGTCATCTCAGTCATTACATAAATGTCACTGTTAAACTGTTCCTCAAAACTGTTAATCATAATGACCAGTATGATTCCAGATATTATGCCACCCTGTACTTAAATTTTCCAGTATATATGCTATCAAGTTAATATTTTAATTTTTCATTATGACTTTTTGTTCCTTTTCTCTGCACTATCCTTTATATGTAATGGAAGCCACAGATAAGTGTTAGAATAAATGGTCCATGCAAACTGAAGTACTTCAATTTACCCTATAGTTCATCTTAACCTTGAATATTGAAACACATCAGCATATGAAAATTACATAGTTGAATCTACTGACCTAATCTGTATAATCCTCTTTGTAGGATGCTTCTGATAGCCTTTGCAGAATAGCAAAAAGACTAAGAAAAAACCTTTCATTCCTGCAATTCAGAATAATTGAATATTTAAGGGAATCCAAAAGGTTTATTTAGTGAGACATCATGATTAGCACCCACCTATCAGATTTCCTTCTTTTCTTTCACATTTCCTCCAGTTTCGTGTCATTTCTTATCTAAATTAGACCTGAAATATGCCTTTGCTGTCCTATAAAATTGCCTGTTTAATCGAAGAATACATGGATACAGAAAATTCTTCATTGTCTGTAAATCTTTTGTTTTTAATTTGGCTGCATCAACTTAAACTGTCATTTCCTGTCTTGACTAAGAGCTATTGGAGAATTTTATACATGACAGGTTCATATCTCTGTATTAAAGGGCTGGTATGAGTATTTGATTTTTTACCTCATGCCTACATGTTTCCCACTGAAAGTTTGCTCCTTCAATTTAGTTCTTTGTATTGTAGATAATCTATATTTTAAGGCTTCCCTTCCTGTCCTTTTCCCTTTCAATGTTCAGATTAACAATGATGAGCAGGTGAATGCAGATCTTTGTTAGCAAAAGGTGTATGTAAAAAGAGTACCATTTTTCCATTCCTGTCACATACACTACAGGCTGATTTAGTTTGATACTTTAATCAGTCAGAAATCATTTCTGCTTTTAAATATTATAGATCTAATGTCTTCTTCTCTGTAGTAAGATGCACACAAGAAAGCAGTGATCTGGGATTTCTAAACCTTAAGTATTTAGAGAGAAAGAAGCTGCTCAGCATTCTGCTCTCTATGAAATAACATTTCTCTCAGTAGCTGCTGCCTTCTCCATCTGGCAGTCTGTCAGTCAGTCTCCTACAATGTTTCAAGAATGGATGAAGGCTTTGGCTTTATTTGTGCCTATTTATCTGCTGAGGAGTGGGGCTCTCAGAAGGAGTATGACTGGCCTATATTGCCTTATTGCATGTGAGGTATTAAATGCCTTTTCTCATACCTCTCACAGCAAAACAGAGTGGAGAAAGACCATGTACGCAGGCATTTCCATGACTTACTGTCATCTAGCAACCATGCTCCTTAGAAACATCATACTGTTTAATTTTTTTGTCTTGCCAATTCTTCCCTTCTCTTTAAACACCTCATAACATCAGGCATAAAATAGTAAGTAGTTTAAGTTTTGCTGCTGTTGGAGAACTTTTCAGCTATGAATTTCAGTTTTTAGCAGATCGGGGGAGAGGAAACATATATCTTCAAATATGCACACTGAAATTCCTCATGTGTTAGAATACTCTGGTGGTGTATTTGGATTTCTGCTTAACTACTAGCAATGTTGCATGCTCTCTAAATTTCATCTTTCATTTATAAACTTGACAGCATATGTACAAGGTGGATTTTAATATTGGCTTTAAACCATCTTTATTAATCCTCTTCATCTCAGGCTTCACCAGGGTGTAGCTATAGGGATATGATTAAATTGGACTCCCTGCAGTAGCTATCACCCTCTTACGAAGCCAGTTCAATTTTTCCTAGACACCAGACCCTAGTATCCACATTGCTTACCAGAAGTTCTGGGATACATGCTAGGACAGGACTCGATAGCTGCCAGGCAGGATTATGATACCAGATAAACCTAGACTGTACATCACAGTGTGAAGTTTCAAAGTACCAGTGGAAAAGCCTGCACAGCTATGCTTATAAAGATCATTTTATTTAATGAGCAAAATAACTGAGCTACATTGTGTTGTAATGCACATCAGAGTAAGGTGCTCTGGATTAAAGCCTTGGAGCAGTACACTGCAGAACACCTGCAATGATAGATTGTAGAAGTGTAGCTGTCCTGATGTAAACAAACTGAAAAATTATTGAGCTCACAGCAAATAATGTAATAAAATTAAAGAGATTTGACTCCAGCCAGATCTCTGGCACATAGGCCCTCTGACTTTCTGAGTTAATTCTTGTTTGAATCACAGCATTTCTTTTAGAACCCATTTAATTTTGTTTTACAGAGTTTTCATGCTCCTTCCCCGTCATGATTGCAGCTAAGCTATTACAATGGCCAGTCACACAATCTACCAAAAGTATAAAGAGCTTATCTTGTGTTTTGTTGGATTGCCTTACATGTATAGCTTCTGTATTGAAGTGCTTTATTATTACATCTAAAATATTCTAATGCCTACAGCTTCCACAGAAATAGTCGTCTTCTTTTCTCCTTCAGTATTCCAAGTATATCAAGGTGTGCTGGTTTTGGCTGGGATAGTGTTTATTTTCTTCAGTGGCTGGTATGGGCTGTGGTTTGGATTTGTGCTGAACACAAGGTTGATAATAAAGAGGTGTTTTTGTTGTTGCTGAACAGGGCTTTCACAGAGCCAAGGACTTTTCTGCTTTTCATACTGCCATGCTGGGGAGGAGGCTGGGGCTGCATAGGAGGCTGAAAGGTGGCAGAGGCAGGGCAGGTGACCTCAACTGACCAAAGGGACATCCCATACTCTGTGACATCAGGCTCACTATGTAAAGCTCCTGGGGGAAGGAGAAATAAGGGGAAGGGCCTTTGCAGTGCTGGTGTTTGTCTTCCCAAGTCACTGTTACGTGTAATGGGGCCCTGCTCTCCTGGAGATGGCAGAACAGCTGCCTGACCATGGGGAATAGTGAATTCATTCCTTAGTTTGCTTTGCTTGTGTTCATAGCTTTGACTATTAAGCTGCCTTTATCTCAACTCATGAGTTTTCCAGCTTCCACCCTTCAAATCCCCTTCCTGATCTTTCTGGTGGGGGAGTGAGTGGGTGTGTGTGTTGCACAAGGCTGCTGGCTGGGGTTAAACCATGACACAAAGCTTATTGAAAGTCGGTTTTAAAAGTCCAAAAATGCCACTCAGATATTATTTTTTTAGCTGTATTTATTAAAAGTTATCAAGAACTGCTGATTAAAAGTCTATGACATTACTGGCTCCAGTTTAATATCCTATTGAATTACTGTTGAAATTGAAAGTATTTTATCACAGTCATGTTCTGACATCAATTTTTTATCTTTCTCCAAGTACAGACCTATGCTGACCATTATTTAATACAAAAGATACACTTATACTTACATAGACCTTGCATTGTTAAATGCTACTGGAGTTTTATGAAATTCTATTGATGACTCTATTGTTACTACTTTAATAATGGACCTGTTACCATTTGTTTTTCTTGATATGAGAAGTGAAAGAATACTTTTAATTACTTGTCATTCCATTCATTATTATGTCTTTTGTTTCCTTCCCACATTTTACCAGTTCCTAGTGTCTAGTTTGTTACTAAACTCTTTTCCCCATCTCTTATTTTGTTTTCGTTTTATATTTGCCATAGTTACCTTAACATTTACTCTTAGCTGAGCTGAATATTTTAATATGTGTAATCCTTTTTTTTTCCAGTTGTAATTCTAGCAGAACATTATTAAATTTTTCCAAATACCATCCACATTTCGTACATAAAAACTATTTCTGCAGGGGTTATGACTACTAATTGTCTCAGGCCTATAATCCTAGACTTTCAAGCAACTTTGTGTGTATGTGTGTATAAATACATCATTCCTTTGTTATATAAGTTGCAGAACAAAGATAATAATTTGCTACATTTTGGTTTTGTGATCAATTCCTCTATCAGTCAGGATGTGAATAAAAGCAGGCATTGTGACATGCAGATGTCACCTTTGCCTCTGAGAGTCTCCCTTTCTGCACCTTTTAGTGAGTACTTGCTTCATGACAGTATATTACTGTAGGAGCTGGAGAACCTACAGCGGTGGGGAGCTGTAGGGGCTGTAGGGGCTACTTTCAGACTATATTACCTTCAATAATTCCAGTCATTTACAATGCTTCTGTTGTGGATGCAAACATGAATATGCATTAATCCCTGCATGGAATTTTATCCAGACACTATTTTTTTTTCCAGCCTGCTATTCCTGACTTCTCTACATCAGGAGCTCAGTAGTGCTTCTACACTGCTTTGCTGCCATATATCACTTATTTCATCATAAAATAATGCTTATCTCCTTAAGAAAAAAAAAAAAAAAAAAAAAAAAAAAAAAAAAAAAAAAAAAATTTTTTATATTTTTTTATATATNNNNAAAAAAAAAAAAAACAAACAAACAAAAAAACCCAATACTTTCCATATTTCTTCAGGTTATTTACATGTACTGTGAACACTGTGGTATAACAATGTCAAGTTGGCTTTGTTGATTTTAGATACCATATAAAAATAACAAGCAAGTACTTCAGGAACTCATATTTTCCTAAGCTTCATAGTGTCACCTCCGGAGCTTAAAGCCATTTTGATTTGTTACCTGTCTTCTAGAAGTTCTTAGTCTGCTCCTGAGATAATGACTGATCTTACTCTTTCTATAAATAAAAAACAAATTCTGAGCAGCTGGACACTAATCTGTTTATGCTGGTAGAAGACATGTAGTTTTCTGCAAATGTAAGTGTAAACTTCGGAGAACTCAACAAAGATTTATGAATGTTACTGGTATCTACAGTTTCATACTGACTTATTTTATTTCCAATGGCAGATTAAAAAAAAAAAACAACCCACAATATTTTTAATCATATTCAATGTTCAAAAACAAATGGGAATATCTTGATGACCTTCTTAATAAGACTTTAACCTGAAATCTTTCCTCCTCTTAATTTAGGACAAAGATGCTCTTTATTTTGTGCCTATGTCTTTGTAACCTCATTTAATTATTCTCTGGAAGTAGGTATTGTTAAGCCCCTACAATTTAGCACAGTTCAGCACATACTTTCAACTGCTTACAGGGACACACTGGGGAATGTGCTTTAATATCTCTTCACACTTATTAAAATACAAATTCTGCCAGAGCAAGTATATGCTGCTGCTATAAATGAATAAATGTTAATCATGAAATGTACAAATGAAAATTCTTCCTATTCAAGAATATTGTCAAAATGTTTTTGTATAATAATGTTTGTACCTGAATAAGCATGTTGGTGAAGTAATTGAATATATTGTCATAATGACTATTAATGCAGAAATTACTACAGAGAGATGAGAAACAATAAATGCTGACAGCTTTTTATTTTTAAAAAGAGTAATTCTAATATATCTTTATAATACTTTCAATAAAATATTTCTAAAATTTTAAATATATTTCTAAAAATATCATGGCTGCCTCAAAGGACTTCTTTAAAATATGTCTCACTGCTAAATGACATTTATGTACTTCTTTTTTTATCCCTCTTTTAGATATTTTTAGATGCAGATACAATCCGCCTGGGAAATCTACCAATGGGGTCCTTTTCATCCTCCTCCTCCTTCTCCTCCTCCTCCTCCTCACCCAGCTCTTCAGCTCCTCGCCAGACTATCTATGAGCTCTGCGCCTGCCCCAATGGTAAACTTTACCTGTCCCCAGCAGGAGCAGGCTCCACATGTCAGTCCAGTAGCAACATCTGCTTGTGGAGCTAGAGTGACTCCGTTTTATCCTCACACCAGAAGAGCCTTTTGTTCCCATCCCTCTGCTTCACGGTTCAGTTCGGTTTCCCCTGTGACACGTTGGACGCTCCAAACGGCTGCAGAGCAACTCCTTCCACTGTAAGCAGGAGAACAGCGCTGCCTGCCCTCGTGGCTGGTGCTGCCACTCGACAGGGACGGGAGAGACACATCCAGAAATCAATGTATTCTTCATCAGGAAACCTACAACATAAGATCACCTTATTTTCCAAAAGGGACAATAACACAGGTGCCTTTGCTACTTGAAGTGAAGCACATAGTTTTAGATTTTTGCAGGACCTGGATATGAACTGCACATAAATATATATCTAGAGAGAGAGAGAGAGAGAGAGAGAGAGAGAACATGAATTTACCCAGAATCTGATGGTGAGATGAATTGGCTCCCCCCTGTATGATATATAACTTTACTGTCTGAAAGCACAATTTTCCATTCATGTTTTTGGATGTAAACTTTTATCCCTGAATTTTAAAATTTTAAAGCATTGTGTGATGCTTGCTTTACTAAACAAATTCAGTAAATGGTTTTTAATACAAAAAGAGACAGAATTCCTCCCTGAGTTTGGTTTCTTTAAAAATTTATTGTTACTATTTGTCTACTAAGTCTAGGGTTTTGTACATTAGGTAAATTTTGGAAGTGCTCAGCAATATTACTTTAAAAGTTAAAAAGACATGCTCATATTTGTCAAATCTGAATGACCTTATGTAATATTTTCGTGGCCGTTGCATGTAAAGTGATTGCTTTAAGTAGAACATGCAGTTGCTGGAAAAGAAGAAGAGGGTAAAGAGGGAAATTCTGGTGATATGTTTGTTGATCAGTGTATTGCTCTTCGCAAGGTTCTTAAAATTGGCAAATACAAAACCAAAAGAGAAATCTTCAAAGGTACATCTTGCCCATTTTCTGACTATGTCTAACTGCTGCCACTTGAACACAGAGCAAACATTGGTAATAATGTGATGCTGAGAAGCAGTGCACTAACAACTTGTATGACATTCAAATTTATTATTCTCTCTTGTTCAGCATCTGCTGCTGAGGTTTCAAAATAATAGTAGTATATATAAAACCACATATTAAATGACATTCAGTATTATAAGTACATCAATGTTATATTGACTTTACCAGGTCTGTGTTTAAATTATGCAGCCACATTTGCACTGAGATCTCACTAGTGAGTTTCTTTTTTGACAAGTTTCATGTGGGATTTCTTTCTTGTATCAGTGTTCACACTTATTTGGCTTGATAGGTAATTGAGATCTTACAAAAAATGCTTAGGTATGCTGCTGGTAAATTTGTCACAATATTGATTAACCAGAGTATCTTGAAACTTGCAGAACCCAAGAAAGTAAAACAATATAAAAATGTTTCCTAATGTGGAAGATGGCTTGATTGTGTGAGGTAAGTATGCTTTTTAATTCTATCCTTTAAATTAATCAACTAGCTTGTATTTTTAGAGGCTTATGAATTAAAAATCCCCAGTGAAATGAGAGCTTTTGCAAAGTAATTCTAAAGCCAGGGGAGATGGTGCAAGGTGGGTATTTCTACACATTTTTTGTTTTCAGAGAAAAGAAACAAAAATGAGGAAACTAGTACAGTGATTCCCTTAGCATCTTATTAACACCTAATAAGGCTGACTTTGTTTTCACTTCAAGTGAAATTCACTCCTATGCAGAAGACCAGTACATGATGTGTCAATGGTTTGACTGGTGCTTGCCTTACCATTGGCCCTCTTCAGAGGGGTGAATTTTACCCCACAGCAAGAATTCTGTATTTACTAGATTTAACAGTTAAATGAAGATTTTAAATTTATTATTTTATGTCTTCAAAAGAAGGCTGCTAACAGCTGACTTGTTATCTTTGAGATTTATCTTCTTTGAAAGAAAATATGCTAGAAAATATTGCAAGAAAATGTATTAGAACATGAGGATTTTGAAGATAGTAAAAGAGACAAAATGAGTTACATATGACAAAGAAGATGACAATAAAATATTAGAAAGTGCAGCCATACAACACACCCTTATAACTGTAGGGAAATAGATGCCTTTTTCTATTCACACAAGTAATGGAATGGTGGAGTGACAGTAATGAATTTTAGGAGGAAATGTATAGAGATATATACAAGGACACATCTATGTGTATTCATTATTTGTGCACACCTGTTGCTTAAAAAATGAATAAATATATTGACTAATCTATTTGCTGAATTAAAACACGACTTCCTACAAATTGCATACAAGTAACAAAAAAACTAAGGAGCTTTTTTCTCCTCAAACAAATCTGCAGGATGACTTGCAGATATTTTGTCATGAATTTTCCACTGAAAAAAATCTTATTTGTTTATTTTACACCTTTTGAGATTACTTACCTGTTATTTGTTTAAAAATGTCTCTGTTCACTGGATGGAAGGATCCAAACTTAACAATTTTCACACAAACTTGGTTGGGAATGGGCAGGTAGAAAAAAAATTTTTTTACTAGATTAATTTTAACACCAAGACTGAAATAATTTGCCACTTTGTACGAGGAGAACTCAAAAGATGTATGTAAGTACATTTGACTCCTAAAAAACAAACCAGTACATTCACGTAGCTCTGCACGTGCTCTGTCAGGATATTCACTATTGGAGTCCCATCAGTATGAAGTAGAATTTATTTAAGAGCTTCAACAACCTGTGGGATAGAATAGCAAGCTCTTATAATATTCTGGTGAATTTTATAATATTGATGTTTTACTTTAAATCCATTGAAAACTGTAAGAAGGGAAGAAGACAATTTTTATTTCAAGAAGTATTTCTAGCCCACATGATTTCAGGGAGTATTGGAAAAATTATTTCAATGCATTAACCATAATAAAAAATTAATAGCCATCCTTATGACAACAATGAAATATCTGCAAAGACCTTATTGGCTACATGTATTTTATATATATGATAGATTTATCTCCTGTAAAAAATATTTGTGTCATGTTGTAGGATACTGTCTCTTTCTTGTTTGGAAAAAAAAAAAAGAAGAAGAGAAAAATAAAAGCATCAGCCAACCTCTCTGGGCACTGTTAGCTGTATGGTTTGTATTGCAGTTCATCCATTGGTTAAGTGTTAAGACCAAAGACAGACACTTCTATTATATCCAACACCATGACACTGCTGTTTCTACTAATTCTGTTGGAATGAGAGATGAAAAGTTGTAATTACAACATGAAATGTAACATAGTTTAGATCTGTGCAGCATTTTGAGCTGTAGATTTTCACTTTTATCCAAGGTTTAAGTTTTTTTTCAGTGTCTTCTAATTATGTTGCTATTCATGCATATGATGTTCCTAAGAAAACATGCAAAGACATTGCTTCTTTGAAGTGAAGTTATACTGGTTTCCTTGCAAAATTGGCTTGACTGGATAAAAGAATTCACTTTCAATCATTTTAGATGCAGAGCGTTGTTATGTCTGGAAGATACAGCCATAAATGTCTAGAAGGATTTAATGAAGGATGTTTAAGATATTTGATTGCTAACACAATGTATCTTTTAGGGGATTTTTTGTTTTATTTGTTTGTTTTGCTTTGTTTTTAGCTTCCAAATAATTTCTAAATAAAAAACAAATTAAAAACCCACAGCCTTTAGACTATGGAATTATCAGCTCATTCACTGTAATGCACATGAAAGCTGGATGAAAATGTGAGTGTCCTATTGTTTCAAATACTACTCAGTAAGGTCTGCTAACCATTTTTGTTTTGTAACCTTCATGTTAACGGTTTTCTTCTGTATAGAAGTATATATAAAAAGATGGGAACTATTTTCTTACACATGCTATGCAATATGTTTGTAGAACTGCAATATTACCAAAATTACAAAAGCTGTGCTTTTGTACCCTCTTGCTTTATGTAAAAATAATCTTTTTTCTATTTAAGGGACTGACTGTCTTAAAATTGGGGATAATATTATTCAAAAGCAGTACACTGAAACTTTTAAGATTTTTATTTTATCTACCTTGGATTTTTTTTTTTCATGGAAATATTAGCAAGGTTTTGGAAGTTGGAAATTGCTTTTTCTTGGAAAGCTAGAACTTTTTCAGCATATAATTAACACTGTCAGTTATAAATGTCTCCTGAACTTCTTACATTTGGTCTTAGCGTTTCCATCTGGTGCTACCATATAAGCATAAATAAATGTGATACATTTAACAGGAAACATATCAGAATTAATTTCAAGAATAATCAAACAGGAATCCTACTAAAGGTGAGAAGAACATATAGAGTAGCTGATAAGAAACTTTTAGATTTTCTGTATATTTTCAATGGATTTTTTTTTTGTTTGTTTGCATTTCCTTACCTCTGTCTACATTAGCAGCATGGTATTAGCTTTGTTTTTCAATTGTTTTGTCCTCACGTATCAATATAGTACAGTTTTATTTCAACCTTTTTTTTTTTGGAAACAACAGACACTGCATTTAAATGCAGTACTTATGTTAAAAACACCAGTTTTAAAGAAGTGTAGGCTTTATTTCTACAGCAAGATTATTAAAGTTTAAATTATACTGCTGCTATATCATCTACCATAAAAGCAAATTACACTACTCAAGTTCCTTTGTATCTTGCCAGAATAGGCTTAAACTGCATATTCATGTTTAAACTTCAATTGTTTACAAGCCCCTTGAGAATTACAGAGTCCTATAAAATGTTTTGTGGTGATGTTGTCAATGCAGACAAATGCTCTCTGTGTTTACCTTGGGCAGCGTCAGAGCTGGTAACAGCACAGCCATGTACAGAGTTCAGACAAAAAGCAAGGTGAGCATTTAGTGGGTTTGTTTACACGGAGCTCCTTGATGCCAGATTATGACTTCATCAATATCCACAAGGCCTAAAATATCAGCAATTTGTGTACAAGAACAAGAGTTGTATAGAGCTACCAGTAAAACAGGACAATATATCAGTAATATAGACTGATAAGTCTCAAGTAACTAAAACAGGATAGCGGATATAGCAAGAAAAAATATTCTTAGCCATCTTACTCAGTGTTGGACTAGTCCAATTTGGGAAACTACTGACAGTAAAAGATAAATAGAAGATAAGTGAACAAAACGCCACCAAAACTATCATATGCATTGCGCTGATTCAACACAGTCCACACTGAGAACTGAATACAAGCTCTCTATGTAAAGTATAGATATGTCTCCTGTGAAACTTTGAAGTGAGCTTCAATTTGAGTTTGAATTTGAAAGTATCGTTTCATCTTTAACCAGTACATTTCTTACAGAAGCTAGGACAGGAATAGTTTCAGAAGAGCTGAGGTGAAATCTTATACTGTATATCCAGTCTGATTTGAGTCCATTAAACACAATAAAATCTAGCCTACTTGACTAAGAAAAAAAAATTGAAATTTGAAAGTTTTGCCGAGTTTTTGGAAAACTTTAAGTGGATTTCACTTTTTTAAGGAGTGTCCAGGTCTAGAAATGTCTTAAATTCTGACATGTTTAAGCAGTGTCTGCAATGTATATTAAAAAATTGGGCCTTGGGGCTAACCAGCTTCATTTAATGCATGACTTGATCTGAGAAGTGGAAGTGGCTTTTAGTCACGTGTGTGCCTCCTTGTTTGAGAGACTCGTGAGGGAGAAGGTCAGCTTTCAGCATCATCTAGAGCACAATGCAAAGTAGGGTTTAAGCATTGGGGATGCATTACAGAAGGCAAGATATATTGCTTTCTGTACTTTATGATATTTTGAGAGCTTGCATACAGTCATTCTTTACCACTGAGAGATCTACATTCTAGCACAACAACTTATTTCTAAGTATATATTTTAGTCTGTCTTACTAGAATGAAACTTCTAGAGTGAAAGATTTTAGACTACAGACTCCTTAATAACTTTGAATTTCTCAAAAGTTTTGTCATTCAAAGAATGTATTTAAAATATAACAAAATAAAAATGTAAACTATCCTATCCCTACGTTTTTTAAAAAATAGAAAAGGAAATCACTGAGATTATTATTTGTCCCTCTCTACTAATATGCTTATTTACTTTTGCAAATCTGAGAGGAAAAAAATGTTAAAATGTTAAATAGTGTAAAGACTTTAAAATTTAAAACCTCTACTAATAATAGAATATTGTTCCTCTTAGTTCATGACTGACTTTTACATTCATCCTAAATGAATTTAGGTAAATTAATGCTCTGATTTTTTACACAGTGACAAGCCTTTCTGTTGTTTTGTGTGATGTTTGGAAGATAGGAAACCCATGATGATGAGGGAAATGAAATAACTACGCAGTGTTAAAAGAGGCATCTGTGATAGTATTTTCCATGCCACCATGGAACCAGACAAGATATGCGGACATTTACTCATGTGGGGAGAGAGAGTCATCTACAATATTTTGAAGAAAACAGTCAGGATGCTTTCCAGCTCCGTGTTCCCAGGATGACTGAGACATGGTGTTGCAATAGCCTTTGAGTAGCAGACAGAAAGGAAATGGTTTTCTTGATCTGCATTGGGATGTGTAGGACAGTGATGCATAGGCAGTAAGTCCAAATCATGTTGCAACAGTAAAAACAGTAACAAGATTTTTCCCTAAGCCTCAGAGAAATGGAAAGAAGGTCAAGTGAGGATTTATCATAGATTCCTGGAATGGTTTGGGTTGAAAGGAACCTTAATGAGCACCTAGATCCAGCTCAGGCACGACCAAGGTAGGGCCATCTTCCACTAAACAAACTTTCTCAAAGCCCCTTCCAACCTGACCTTGAACAGTTCTGGGGATGGGACATGCAGAAGTTCTCTGAGCAATCTCTGCCAGTGCCTCACCAATCTAAACCTAACCTCATTCAGTTTAAGGCCAGTAACCCTTGAGCTGGCACTACGTGCCCTTGTAAAAGGTCTCGGTCTCCAGTTCTCTTCTAAGCCACCTTTAGTTATGGAAAGGCTGCTCTAAGGTCACCCTGGAGCTTTCTCTTCTCCAGGCTGAACAACCCCAGTTCTCTCATCTTTCCCCCATACAAGAGGTGTTCATCCCTGTAATTATTTTTGTGGCCCTCTATTGGAACTCACTCCAACAGGTCTAGGAGTTATTTCTGTATCTTTATATCCTTGAAATTTTCCTTTCTTTCCTTGGCTCTTTTAAAAACCAGCATTGGGAAGGAGAAAAGCAGTAACCTAGGTATAAATTTTGTGCTTCTCAAATAGAAGGTGACAATGAACTCTCTGTGGCAGAAAGAGGTGAAAATAGGCCAGTACATTAGGGTGGATTCAAACCCCGATAAAGTCAGTCGGAAATACTGACGGACTAATTCTGTGTCTCTGGATTAGGCTTTAAATGTTCAGTAAAGGTTTGTGCCCCAAAAAACCAAAATTGTCATAGTTTATTACTTTTTTAGTGCATTTCTAAAATGCGTCATTATCATTAGTGTAATTTTTCCTCTGCAAATTGTTCCAAAGTCTAACTGCAGGTACCATGTTGACTCCCCCACAAGGAGAACACTAAATAATTGTGCAGTCTTCAGTCATTTGTCAAAACAAAATTAAAAAATTACAGGAAGTCCAAAATTACTCATAATTTTAAAAAAAGGGTAAAAAAATTTGCTTCTACTTCCTTTTCTTATTTTGGCCTAGTGTTTTCCTCACAATGGAGGAGTTACACTGTTTCTGGAAGGAATAGATTTGATCTTACTGGCCTTTCCATTCACTTTTAAAGAGGTTCTGCAGACCATGTTGCTTCCCTTCCCATTTGCATAGGAGAGGTAAATGAGGGAAATCAATTCTTTCCATTGGATTTGGACTTGATTTTTGTTGCATGACCTATGTTTGCACTTACCTAAATCCCTGGTTTTAAGTATAAAGGTAAGATAAAAATCTGATGGCAGCTACTAAGGCTGACAATATTAATTGCACCATGGAGTGGGTTATTGCTCAAGATAATAATTACTGCTGCAGTGGAGCAAAATGCAGGAGGAGAAAGGGAGGATGCAAAGAAAAAGCATGGAAAGAGAATAAAGTCATGAGAGAAGAGACAAAAAGTAGTATTAGAGCAGGTTTACTGTTAAAAGGGGAAGAAAGTGCTAAATAAATGTTAAAATTTCTCTTTACTGCTCTGACCTTGTCAAGTATATCATGCCAAAGGGCAGAAGGCAGGGGAAAGCTTCAGGATAGCATTGATTCAGAAGTCCTTTTCAAGACCAGAAATATACTGTTCATAGGAACAAGACAGTACAAACAACATCTGTTGCTTCTCTTGTCTCTCTGTGAAAAGGGGCACAGATGTTGAAGCTATAAGTATGGAAACTGTACAGAAGGCATAAAGTTTTATGTACAAAAGTACAATTCTGGAAGAAGTCACTGAGGCTTAGATTAGACTACAGCAGTGTAAATGGAAAATAGCTGGAACAAGAATTACAAAATGAAGAATAGTCTATGGGTTGGTGAGGGTTTGTTTCTTTTGAGGATTTGTAAGGGGAGGGAATCTGGTCTGTAAGGCATTTTCTTATTTCCTTATTTCTCTTTCTTTTGTTCTACTTTGTTTTCCAAACAGCATCTGAGAACAAACAGACTTGTGCTGTGATTTCACAGCAGTCAAGAAATGTATATCTATACATATGAAAGAATAAATAAGAAAGCAGTGCTACTTACAAGCATTTTGAGAACAGCGGTTTTCTTGTTTTATGAAAGGTTGATCCATCAGCTAAAGAATGCGACTGATGAAAGCACACATTTGTGTTTAGGGGTTTTAAGCACATTCATCTCTACTCACATCACATTAGACAGTTTTCAAGCCCAGATGACTCCTCTTATATTACCATGTAGGGTAATATTTTATAGATATAGATATTTTATATCTCTATGTATGAATTAGTTCATATGCAGTGCAAATTTTCCATAAAGGTATTTATTTTCTATGATGACTATTGCCACCTCATCTTCAAGTTTCCTAGCATAAACTTCTGGATTCTAGTAGACCTACTAAAATTTTGATCTTAAACTCTTCAATTTTTACTTTGGGAAAGTCTGGGACACGGTACCAGTCCTTTTCACGGTGCTATGATAATAAGTGTCTCCTCTCATGCATGTTAGCATACATTTGTGAGCAAGTCACCACAGGCTTAACCAGATTCCTGGAGCTGCTTCTAAAATTATTTGTTTGTTTACCTCCAGTTTCCAAAATCTTGCATGGCTTTAATATAAAGTGGGATTTTATCTTTTTGTTTAACTATAGTACATTATGTACTTTATGTACTACTTTATAGTACATTATGTACTATATACCTAAACCACAAAACTTTATTAATGGCCATATGTTCCTGAGAACTGAAAGGGAAAAATACATTTGAATCATATTGTCTAACATTTTACAGAACAGCATAATTTCTGTTGTTTTAGGTGATTTTCCTATCTGTTTTTAGGAAACCTAACAAGCAAGCATTTAATTAAATTTGACACCATATGGTTTGCCTAAGAAATATCAGTTCAGTTAGACTATTGTGTGACAAAGTATTGACATTCCAAAGAAATAAATCTAAATGGTGTATTATTCCCTTTTAGAAGTAAATTATGTATTATGATGTTGTGAAGTATCACAAATTAAGTTATATTAATTTTTAAATAAATTTAAATAAAACTCTTTAGTAGAAACTTCTGTGAAATGTGCACCTTCAATTTATTGACTTTTTCTGCTAGCATAATCAATTCGGAAAATATGTTAAGCTACATGCTAATCTTTTTCATATTTTATGGTGTTTTGCATTGTCTTATATATCTTTTGTGTGAGTGGGATATACTTTTCTATTTTGTGCAGAATTCATATATTTTCCTTCTATTTTTTAATTCATATCAACTTGTCCTTTGCATTTATTAATTCTGAATGCAGTTTTGTCACTACATTTAACATTTAGGTCATACTCATCCAAAGCTCTGAATATGTGTTTAGCTTTCAGTATGTGAGTCATTCCAGTAAACTTAATGGAACTTCTGAAGTTTGAAGGAGCATGACAAAATATTTTGCTGGATCTGTCTTCATAAATCAAGTAAACTAAGGCAATACCTTTCCAGTCTAAAAATTATTTACTGTAAAATAATGAAGGTGAAAGACTGTTCTGACTGTTCCACAGTGCTTCACTTTTGCTTCATGTACTTGAATAAAGCCATTCTTCAGAGGATGCATTAATCACTATTTCCCCTTTCAGATCTGTGTGTGACTTCTCCGCACTACCGGCTCTCTGCATCATAGCTATTTTTATTCTTGATTTGAATTATATCAGCATCTATTTTGTTAAAGTGGTTTGAGCAAGTCCTAAAAAGTCCTGCTGACCTTATATGAACATACTCTGTTGTGTCTTTGAGGATAAACACCATCAATCAGCAAAGTAAATCAATGGCATTGGGCTATATTTCCCATGTATGGCTCTAAAAATTATCTACATTCGAAGCCTTGAAACGTGGATAAAACATTTACCCTGCTCATAAAGGGCAAAAGCAGCTTGATTCCATACTTCATCTGCCACAGTGCAGTTTGCTCATCCTGATGTTCTCTTACTATCATCTTCCCAGATGCATTGGATGGTGTGAACATATATCATCAGACATGAATTCCACAGGTTGAATAAAATCAGTTTGAATTGTCAAAAAGTGATGGTGGTGCAGATGGTCACTGTATACTGCCAGTTGTTCCACAGCTCTGGAGAGGGATTTAAAAGACAAACAAGAAATCAGTTTGTAAATTCTAAAAAGCTTCGAGTTTCATGCCCTATTTATTACAATGGGACAGAGAGGAGCTTGAACTAAAGGAGAATAAAACTTTATTCATACCTGCAATAATCATTTTATAGTGGAAAAGAAAGAGAAAGAAAATTACAGTTTTTAGTTTTGCCCCCATGAAAATATCAGCTCTATAATATCAGATTTTGTATTGGGAGATCTGGCTATCAGCTGTATAAGAATTGACTGCTCTGTCAATTTTATTCTGTGGAGAATAATTACCTGAAAACATTTTAATTATGTATTTTCAATCATTATTGACATTCTTCTGTTTGTGCCATCTCATTTTCTTATCCATTAACATTATAACCCTTTAGGACTCCTTCTGTAAGAATCTGTAGCAACTACTAGTATTGGGAAAAAACTCTGGGTTAACAGCCTTACCCTCTCAAGATTAAAAGAATAACACAAGGAAGTAATACTTCATTTTATAAGAGAAGTTTAAACATCGTGTCATAATTACAAATTAAATTTTCCTAATATCCCTCTAAATAAAACACCTTAGATATCACTCTGAATAGTTTTCCTGTTAGCACTCCTCTTGGAGTTGTGTGAACTCTGGAAACAATCCCCCATCAATGCACTTAGCCCAACCAATGTCCAAGTCTAGGTCAGACTGGCAGTGGCAGCAGATGGTATCCAAGGACAGCATGGGCGTCTGGCCAATTTACACAGTCCCATGCCCAAAGATTCCCCTAGCACCCACAGTTACATTCTCTGCCTCACACCTTTGGGATTGGCTGATGAAGCTGTTGTGTGTGGGTTTCTGTAATAATTTTTTTAAACTGTTGATAGTTGCTTTCTGTGGCAGCAAGTTCACAAGGACGTGAATTCTTTTATCTAATTTAAACACATCTTCAAGTAATTTCACTGCCTTCCCTTAGTTCTGTTATTGTGGGATTTAGAACAGAATGTTTCAGTTGGAAGGGACCTACAGAGGTCATCTCGTCTAACTTCTTGACCTCTTGAAGGCCAAAAATTTGAAGTGTGCTCTTAAAGACTGACAGGCTACAGGTATCATCCACCTCTCTAGGAAGTCTATTCCAGTGTTTGACCATCCTTTTCCTAAAGAAGTGTTCTCTAATTCCCAGTCTCAACCTCCTCTAGCTGGATGAATAATAGCTCTGCCACCACTTTATCCACAACCATAGAAGTTAAACATATTTCCTTCACCCTTTAAGTGACCCCATCTTCTCTGCAGTTTATTCTTACAGTACTCCAGAACTCTCAGATAAATCCCACTCAGTCCTGGTCACTAACACCTAATTTACTTGATTTGGTAGTTCTGCATATATTTTCTAGTGATTTAGCCCCTCTGATCTGTCTGCTGCACCGAATACGTTGAGTGTGGGAATATCTTCAGTACCATCAGCATCCTCTGCATTAGGCTTGCAGTTCTGCCACAGAAAATAAATTTTACCTTTGTTCTATTTTTTTTTCAAAAGAAAGAGTGATTTTCTTCACAGAAAGAGTGATAAGATATTGGACTGATGAAGGAGGTGGTGGGGTCACCATCCCCGGAGGTTTTTAAGGAAGTGGCACTTAGTGCTATGGTCTAGCTGCCATGGTGGTGTTGGGTCATAGCTTGGATTTGAAGACCTCAGAGGTCTTTATTTCTGGCCTGATTATTTCTGTGTGATTCTGTGATTCTGCATTTGACAATGCACATGCCAGTCAGACAACCTGGTTAGCAGTCTGGTTTGTCCACCCTATTTTTATGTTTATTCTCTCCTGGCCTTTCAGAGACACATGAATACTGACCACATCCTCTCAGGGGATTTCTCATTCTGAACCAGGTGCTCCTATGTGCCTGTTGGCTTTCATCTAGCCCCTAGCATAAATACTCCTCTACAACACTTTTAATTTTCAGTGCCCGTAGACTGGTTTCATTTGTATGAAAGTGCAGTCTTAACAGGATGACTGAGGGTTTTAAACCTATAATTCTGAAAGTGTTGCTGCAGAGGGTACATGTGTTTCTCTGGTTTTATTCACATCTCGTGACAAGAGTCATAGACACTCCTGAAGTCACAGAGAACTGTAACCACCCTTCCCAAAGCACAGGCTATGCTAGAAAGCACGAAAAAATGTTCTTAGGCCATTGGTTGGACATTTAGCTCTCATTTCCCATACCTGTATTGAAAACATGCCGCTGAAGCAGCATTTTCAGTTTTGTCTGACTATTTTATTGTTCAGTAAAATAGCTTTTAAATAAATTCTGGTCATAGTTCCTCCTTTCCTAGTAATTTTTTTTACCTAGTGATTTGCTTATCCTCATATTCCCAAAATGTTTATTGCAATAAAATTCATCCCCCCTATTCATCTGGCATATAAATCATGTTGCTCTCTGAGTATTCAGCAAGACAAAATGAGGGGTTTTTTGCTGGGAGAAAATGGGATTTTAAAAAAGTGTCTAAGTAAGACTCCAGGTGGGCCTGCTGAGTGCTTGATAATCAGTGCTTGGAGCTGTTGCAGCTGGTGGCTTCATCGTCCTGCAAGACTTTTGTCTTCTGGAGTAGATTTGGCTCTAGCTCCTGATCAAATCCCAGTCCTTTCTCTTGTGCTGCCTTTACTGATGACTTCTGAGGTAGTTGTCATGTTCTGTATCCTGTAACACTTTGTGCCATCAGTCTGATGTGTGAAGCACCATAGTAAGCACTGTTGAAGGGAAGGGAATTGTCTCCTGGTGTGTGCACTGTGGCCAGTGCCTTCTCAGGCTTAGAGCTCTCCAGAGAGCTGAATAATCATCACAATATGTTATTTAGTGTTTTCTGCATGAAGAAAAATACCTAATGTTTGATTTTTCTCCATTATTGTAGAATATCATAAGTGCTTTGCCTTTTCTCAGCCTATTGCTAAGGTTCCAGCCTTACAGACAAGCTATCAGTATATGCATTAGTAAATGACTTTATAGCATAAACAGCATAGCATACTCTATGGGCTTTACCCAAGTTCAGAGGATAATAATGTGCAGTGATGAAGACCAGATTATTTTTAATGCCTTAGATCCAGTTTAAGGACCATCCAGGGTTATATAAAAAAAAAATCAAGAAAACCAGATGAAGATAAGAAACAAATATTCAGCAACACAACAGGCTTTAAAGGAAAAAAAATATTGTTTTTCTAGTGATGCTAACCTCGTGCTTCCCACTTTAAAAATAATAAAAAAATATATATAAGTGATAATAGATTTGCAGTTAGCAAATTAACAGCTCTTTATGTTATTAAAATAAGTTGTAACATGTTTATAGTGTCTTGAGAGCCATAATTTTAATATTCTGTGCAATTAAATTTTATACAAAATCTCTTCTTTCTCTTTCACTGTTTGCAAGGAAGATTATCAGAAAGAGAGGGAGATAAACCTAGACAGAAACTTTTTTCAGGATTTTTAAGCGTATATAAGTGTGCCTGGTTTATCTATGTCTGCTTTATCACTTTGTATGAGAACAGTTGTCATTGTTTGTTTTCGATCAATAATGAACAAGTTTTGAGTTCAAGAATTTGAATACAGTTTGCAAACCCCTGGTATTCAGATACACTTTCATGATTAATCATGTTTTGCCCAGGCATGATATTTTTCTAGGTTGAAGAAGAGTTAATTAGGGAACACTTTTTAAATCACTTTGTGTGATTGTTTCTTAAGGACATCTGCAGCAGTCCATATTTCTTGTAGATATATGTAACAATTTAATAAACCTTTGGATTATTTTCTCACTACAAGAAAAATTTGGCATCCAGAGAAAGTCAGAATGATAATCAAGATTACCACCTAATCTAAAGATATGAAGAAAAACCCAGATGTGGTAAAAAAATTGCAGAATCCAATAAAAATCTGAGCTCATTGCCTGTGTAAATATTTACATCAAAGGCAATGGTTTATGCTCAGTTTCTGTGTAACCTTACATACAGGGATTTTTTTCTCTGATCCTTCTGTTCACATAGTTAATACTTCTTGCAATATTACTTATTACTACTTCAATAATTACATATAAAAAATTACACTGCAGCACATATTGAATTACGTGTCAATACATTTGGTGCTTGGCATTTATGACTTTGCTAAGAGGCTTATAATTTTAGTAAGCCTAACCGTTTGTGAACTGTTTAAAGAGCTTTTCCTAAAGTCCAAAATTGCATGAAGTATTGCAGTTATGCTCACTGTTATTTATGAGATCTCATGTCTTTAGATATCCTAAATTATATTTTCAATAATTAGCATGGATGGATATCAAAACTTTAGGGATTACAGCTTAACAGGTGTCAGTTAATACCATGCTTGAGTGCTGCAGATAGCCCAAGGAGTATATTCATGTCTAATTGTCTACACTCCAGAGCACAACAGCTGCCACTTGTAGCAGATGCATCATCTGACTGATGATGTTCTGCAATGTGTCGACAGGGATTTCTGTGCAGCTGATTATATATGATTGTATTTGGCATAGCTGCATACCCTTAATAGACACTGTTATCATTGTTCACTGAACATTGGAATACTTTAGTCAGCTGTTTGTTATGCCAGCTATAAGGAACCATCAGCCAAAAATTTTCATTAAGTTGGCTGTTTACTGGACCATATAAAATGAATCATTGACCCTAATGAACTAGTGTCCTCATGTCAAAAATACACTACAGTGGGTGGAAACAACAGCCTTGGCAGGAAGTCTTTATACAGAGATAGGAGGCTCTTCTAATTTTTATGGATAATTGCACTAGTACTGGACTAGCAAATAATAAGGTAATAGTTCTAGGAATCTGCACTGCTGCTGCCTGTGTGGGTTTTTATATAAAGGTCTCATTCCTACAAGGATCTTCACAGCACGACTGTGGTTGACAGGCTCTCATTTTCCAAGTCTTTTGCATGGCATTATTCAGAGAGAGGGATGGAGAGATGAAAGAAGGAAAAAAAAAAGAGAAAAAAAATTATCTTTAGCATCAAGACTAATTTTGTTATACACTTTAAAATTTTTAGTACACTTTAAAATTATATCTTATACCCAAGGAAATAAAGACACCTTAAAGGTGTATATAAAACATTGACAGACTGGAAAAAAACCAAAAAAGACTGGTAGATAAAATCCAAATTTTTCTACAGTATGAGTTTGAAGGAAGCTTGGGAAAAGCAGGGAGAAAAAAGTAAAATTATAAAGAGCTTTCAGATTTGTAAGAGAGTAAACTCATGTTTTTCTCATATGTCTTCATCCAGATTCTTGATTTTTATGAAAACTTAATCAACAATCATTTCCTGGAAGAATGATTAGAAAATATGTAATGGCTGACCCAACACAAGTCCGGACTTTTCCTGCCCCCTCTCCTATTCTCCTCCTCTCTTTTTTTTTTTTTTTCAAATCAGTCTCTTCACTTGGAACTAATGTAAACAGTGCATAAACTCAGGCTAGGTGTTCTTGATTTCTTCTTTTTATGGCAGAACTCCGTCTTTAAAACAAATGTATAAGAGAGTGTCTACAATAATAACCTTTACTAACTTAAAAATGAAGGAGTTCCATTTGTAGAATGGAAGTTGCTACAAAACAAAATTCTGGTGGTGGAATGGGAAGTTAGATGAACCATTCTCAAAGTATTCAATACCTGTCTTACAGTTTTCAGCATCCAGGAAGGAGCTTTCAGATATTAAAACAGTCTGAATTAAGAAATAATTGAGTTATCATATTTGATACCAGAGTAATATGGGGAAAATTGATTTTGAAAGCCCTGGTAAATAAGAATAAGGGAATTGTTTGCAGCTTGTTCTGATAGGTGTCCTGGATAGATCTCATATCATGCAAAGTTTGATTTTCTGATTTCCAGAAATAGATTAGTCTCTGAGTAAAATTTAACAGATTGTTCTTTATGTTAATATAAGTTTCCTCAGCACACAGAAATTCTTAACTTGGAACTGCATTGTTCTTAGACAGTTTGCTTTGCTCTCATTGTGTTTTATCTTGACAATGACAAGCACGTGAAAAATTCGGATTCTATGTACTAATTATTATGTCATCGAATAAACCCTTCAGTTTTATCCTAACAGATCTGAATAAAGAGAGTCAACAGCTGTGTACAGAACTGACTGCAGTTTGACATTCTTAGCTGTAATGGCACTTCAAGGCAGATCAATCAAATCAGCCTGTCACTCAGGGCGTTAGACAAAAGAGTGTGTGATATCTGACATGAGTGGGTATCTTCAGTTCCCATAGCTAGAAACTCTTATTATGTTTTGATAGCCTTTTCAGCCTGAACTGATAACTCCAAACAGGGTAGTCGACTGAAAAGGACAGTTGGTTTTTTAAGGTCAGACTCAACTACTTTAAAAATATTCTGGATGCAATGCCAGTCATGGTCAAGGTTTGTCTGCCTTGTCAGACATTTGCTCTGCCAGGAGGGCATTACAATGGTGCATCTAACACCATGGATAATAGAGAGTCTGAGAGTTGCCCATTGTGACTCTGTATTTGATTTTCTCCCATAGTCAACATAGTGCAATTCCAAATTAGCTCTGCATCCAAATGTGTGTGTTCAAGTTCTTCATGAATATGCATATTTTGGTGATATAAATCTATTATGGGCATTGCTTGACGATGAAGCATTGAAATTCTCTTTTTTCAATGGGCCAGTGTTCTTTTCCTACTTCTGTGAAAGCTGTTATGTTAAACTCTTTTTTTAGTGATTTCTCAAACTCCAGTTTTGCCTCGAGCATTTCCCATGTTTATAGAGTTAAAGAATTTACCTTTCCATCTCTTTGCTAATGATAACTCAAATTTGAGGAAATGGAGCTTCTGATGATGGGTGTTCACTTTACTATTTGTCTTTTCCTGACATTATTCAGCCTTACCCTTCTTTAGCCTAACTGTGAATACATTCCAGTTTTATATTGTAGAAAAAGAAAAAAAAAAAAACAGAGCTGCCTAATGTTTTGTTTCAATATTTAGCTTCCTGCTAATTCTTCTATGTCCCAAAAGAAAAAAAAAATCTAAAATATTTTATTTTCTTATGAGTGTCTTCCTCGAGAACCTTTCTCATTTCTTCACTAACACTACATAATTTCTCAAAATCCTTTTTAGAGCTTTTTGCCTCTGAAGGTCTTGATCCAGCTTTTTTTTTTTTTTTTCCTATGGTTTTAATGTCACTTTTTCCACTGCATCCCTATACTTGTGTGCTGTACAAATAATGATTTGGTCCCTTTTTAGTCACTTTGCACTGGTATCTGTTTTTTTTCTCATTCCCAATAGTTTTTCCATCTCATATCATATGATGTCCCTGCTGTTGTGATGTCTGAGCATTCCCAAAGGCACTAATCGTAGTCATTAGAGACGGGTAAGCAACTTCTGGTATTACTTCTCCCAAGGAAATTTCAGATGCAACTCTGACATGCTGTGCAAGGATTATGTGCTACTTAACTTCAGTCAGACTCTTCAGTAGTCACACTACTCCCCTAATTCCAAACTAAAATTTTCAAGAAAAAAGTTAAGTGCTTTAAAGACATTAACAAAGAGAATGGAAATATGTGTAATTTTTTTTTTTTTTTTTTTTTGACAATTCTCATTCTTCATGCAATGAATGGCTATTCCAAAGTCTTTTAGGAAGTATTTTTGATTTGTATGCATTCTGAAGCTTAATGCAAGATACTTAGTACCAAATATTATAAAGAGATAAAAGTGACCTTTAGATTTTTCAATTGAAATTTCAATTTAATAATTGCCATGGACATAAGTAGAAGAAATAGCCTTTGTCTGCTGAAGAGTATCTGACTAGATTTTGCCCAAGTAGTTCCTTGTTCCAGTAGGCTATCATCTTTTGGGGAGAAGAGCCACCCTGATTTCAGTCTCCGTTACCATCATCACATCTAGCAAAATTCACAAGTTCTTAATGAATGTTTCCATTCAGTGTGCCTTATTTACATTCTGAATTTAAGTGTAATAAATTTTAATTAAATCTTTACTGCTAGTAATAATCATTATTCAATGAATTTATATTTTCAATTAATATGATGTCACATTGTGCTTCGTAATTGTTTCACCTTTTTTGTCCAAACAATGTAAGTTCATTGAGGCTTTTCTTTTTCCTGCACCAATCCTATATTTATACCTGTCTTCCTTGTCTAAGGGTCCCTCTATCATTTAGGAAACTTGATGTTCTCTCACAAACAAAAAAGGTGACATAAGATTCTAGGTTTTCACACAGGGTGGTTAAGACCTCTCTCCAAGTTCTAAGGTGTCTTTGGGTCTCATGCCAGGAGATGTGTATGTGCCTGGATTCTTGATACAACAGCACCACAGCTTTTTGGCTGTATTTGGCACCTCTCTGATTTTTACAGCTGCGACAGTGAAGGATATTCACTATTGCAATTATAAAAGCTAATCTCCATATCCTGTTCAAATTCACTTCTCCTTTACCCCTTTTTTGGCCTTAAAGTTACTGCTTTGCATTATATGAATAAAACATAGGTAGTGGTTGCCTGGGTCTACATTACTAAATTATTTGGGTAGCAGTGAAATTGACTCCTGAGGTCTGAGAGAAAACTTCACATGGCAGAGCTGTGCTGTCATATCTTCAGAGAAAAATTTGTTCTGCTTTTAGGCATGTCCCCATAAGGGAGAAGTTTAGAATCGTTTGCACAGAACAAGCGTTGAAGGCAAATTGTTCCACCTCTCTCCCTCATGGATATTTTTATTTTATTCTGCAAATACCTTTATTTACATGACAGTAGAAGGAAAGAATCAAGACTACTATGGCAAATAAGATAAATCTACTATACCCTATGGAAAGAATATTTTTTCTTCTTTTAGTGTATTTTTGTCTCTCTTAGTGTATGTATTGTTGTCTCTGCAAACCATACTCCACACTCATGCTTCTCACACAACTTTCCCTTGAACTAGAATTTTTCCAAACATATTTTGTAGAATTGCAGTTGTTCTGGTTTCTGGTTTACAGAAATGTATCATAAACAGGATGAAACATAATCCACTCAGCCAGTGATTCTGATTTTGTCCTTTACTATTTCTTAAATTTTTGATTTTTACATCTCACCTGTTTTGCAGACAGTGGAGGTATCTGAAAGTATTCAGGCTGTAAACAACACAAAGTATTTATAACTCAATTCAGAGTGGCTCAGATCTGTCGCAGCATGAAGATAAACCTTTTCTCAGAGGGAGATACTGTCACCAGCATGATTTCCTTTTGAGATAACCAGGTCAGGCTGCAGGCATACTTGTGTACAACTATCATTACTAAGTTATTTTTTATGCATTGTCCATTTTATAAGCTTACCTCTAGTCTTTGTAGCCAGCCTTTATACTTGGTCTGTTCTGTTTATAAAAATTAATGTCCTGTTTGAATGTATGCTTTCAAAGAGAAGATGATATTTTAATTTATGTTTAAAGCCCTATGCCTGCCTTTAATATTGTATAAATAATAAAGGGGTGTAAGATTTACCTTAAATTGTTAGTTCATACAGTTTCTTCTTTTTTTGAACTATGCTAAGTTGTAAGGGCAGACATAGAGGAAATTAAAGGCTTTTCTGTGGCAGCCAGCAAACTTCAGTTTATGGAGGATTTTTAGCTAAACCCTTTGTAAAACAGAGGGGAAAACCTGCAAAATGTCTCTTGAAAACCAACAGGGGGATTGTCTGCTGTATTCAAAATGCCCATTTTCTGTGAACTGAGACACTTGGAATAAAATAATGAGTCTGTATTACCCCACGTTTGCCTTTCCTAGTGCGTGGACAGTGGGAGGGAAAGAATATCTACTGGAAAAAGCAAGCAGTAGATATACTTCTTAAGTATAAACAAAAATGAAAACTTCTGTCTCTAGCAAATTTGTATTGAATTTAATACACTGATTAAACTTTTGAGGGAAGCCAAAATAAATCAGAATCTTCAGAAAGGGGTTGTGATGAGCCCAGACTGATTGAAATATGAAGAGGATTGCATTCAGCTCTTCTGGGAATGCTGAAGTCAGAAAGCTGCCAGGTGAACTGACAGAATATGGCAAGTAGGTCATTATAATAGTTCGGATATTTTTTAAGGGAAGGCACAGGAAGGCAATGCAACCTTTGGCACCTGTTGCAGTCATTTTTCTAGGTGAAAGTCTTTGAGAGTCTTGGCATTCTACACACAAAACAAAAATCCACAGCAAGCAGTACTTAGAGGACTTTTATATTCTACACTTGTGCAGTTTAGCTTTTTGAACAACATAGACTTGAAGGGTTTTTGTTCATGAAATACTATCTCTACTTTTAATATCAACACCACATGGAACCCTGCAATGCATGTGAAAACTTTGGTCACGTTTCTATATGTGGGAGCTCAGAGATCACTAGAATTGGAAATCAATTTGGTTTAAAATTCTGTTTTCACCTCTACAAGTAAGGCTCTATCAAACTAAAGTAATATCTCAAGCTGTGGTATTTTTCAGGAAAAAGTTCTAGCTTTCTTTGAAATAGTCTCCTTCATTTAAAGAATGGAGAAGTCTCTGAAGAAGTGGATAACATAAAGATCAGGAAAGGTCTGAAGTTGGCAGGACTAGTACCTGTGTGAAGCAGAAAGAAAGGGTTGCTGCAGGCTTACCAGAACAAAATAGAGAAAAGTCTAACCCCAGATCTCCTGGTGGATTAAACTCCAAGCCATGGTTAATTAGGTTCCCATCACTACCTTGAAGGTAAGAGAGGATGTTTTTTAAAAACAAGGACTGGTGATAACTGAGAGTAAAGATCCTGCTCATAGCGAACCATAAAAAATCCAAGGCTGTAAAGACCTACCCAAAGTATCAGTGCACAGGGGAATGCCCCTATTAAATGGATGGCATAAAAGGAAGAATTTTGAAAATACTGATTTTTAAACATTTTCTGTTACATACACAAAAAAAGCACAATTTGAGGGCTCTCACAGAGACAATTGTCTGCAGAAGGGTATATCTAACTGGATATCTAGATGTCAAGGTGATGTGTTTATGCATTTGGAGAAGTCTCTTTTAGTATTATAAAGAAAAATATTAGACTTATGTAGGATCATAGAATAACCTGACTTGGACATTAAAAATCACCTAGTTCCAACCCCCCTGCCATGCACAGGGACACCTTTCACTGAACCAGGTTTTTCACAGCCCCATCCAACCTGGTCTTGAGCACTTCCAGGGATGGGTCATCCACAGCTTCACTGGGCAACCTCTGCCAGTGCTGCAGAACCCTCACAATAAAGAATTTTAAATTAAACATGCCATCTTTCAGTTTGAAGCTATTCCCCCTTGTGCTGTCAGTACATACTTTTGTAAAAAGTCTCTGCCCGAAATTAATTGATGTGAAAGTTTGGGCATATCATTTGAGATCCTAAAAAAGAATAAATACCTTAGCATTTTGTTGGAAGTCAGAAAAACTGTGTGTTTTGAGTATCTGAAATAATGAACAAGAAATTATTGACTGAAGCACCCACCACAGAAAGAATCATTGTTCTGCCTAGAAATATTCAATTTACTTCCAAAAAGGAAGTAGCGTGGGATACCTATATTTACATCTAAGATAATTATGGGAAAACAGCAGTGCAGATCCTCAGAGCAGTAGCACCTCTTTGTGGAAGTTATGAATTGATGATGGCTCACTGCATAATAGTGACTTTTAAAATTTCCATTATCCTGCACTAGCTTCATGCAGGATATTCAAAAGCATCTCATCCATCTTATCAAGGCAAGAACATCCATTTCAGCAGTTTTCACTGTACAAACCATTGCATGTAGTGGCATCCACAAAAACGTTTTCCCTGCTGAGAGCTTGAACATTCACTTCACACTGTTCAATGAACCAGTTCCCTGCTGTCGGACCAGCTTACATCTCAGGGAAAACCTGCTGAGTAGCTGGAGGGAGTTTGTCATGCAACTCCAGGAAAACGTGGGTAGGTTTTTTTTTAAGATTCTGAAGCAATGGCTGCATGTCACAGACTGACATCGCAAATCTGTGCTCATAGAGAGGCATTAAGCTGCTGGTTCACTGTGACAAGTTTCTTGGAAATCATTTACAGGACTGTTGATCTTCCCACACTGTCATCTTGCTGTTTGCTGTCCCCAGTTATTTGTCTTGCTGTTAAAGTGGGCCTTCAAAACACCAAGTATTTTGTCTGATCATGCTGAGGAGCACTGAAGCCTTTTTCCTCCAGAGTCCAGTATTTCAAAAGTTACCTTAGGATACAAGGAAAAAAATCCTCAAAGAGACTGGGGATGGAGAAAAAGGGATATGGCACCCCAATTCTGCTTTCAGAGATGTCCCACTTATGGACAGACTACCACTCTGTGCTGACCAGTGCAAATGGATCCCTGGGCCTTCACTGAGCTGGTCACAGTACCTCACATTGCATTGAAATTGTAGAGAGCAGCGTTTAGGCACAAGATGGATGTAGATGCAGACTAGCTTGTTAAATCTCCTTCAGGGCAGTTTGCTGGTAGAGTATTTCCTCGTAGAGCTTTGTGGCTTATCTAAGGTTTAATCTTGTGATCTTCCAGTCTCATATCCCCCACCTAGGTCTGTCCAAACTTCATGGATAGTTTTAGCTGTGCAGAATTCCAATCATATTTGTAAGTCAAAGGCCTCCTTTCTCACCTTGCCAATTTGCAAAAGGATTAATTTTCTTCTCGTGATCATTGATGTGAGTTGCTATCCATCTCCCTTCCAAAGCAGACCCTGGTAGCATCATCAGACTGAAGGAGTGGCTCTGGGATGCCTGGCTTCTCAGCTGCCAGAAGTACTGCTAACCATCTCATGGGATCCCTGGCATGGGCCTGCTGCTCCCAGTGCAGCCCACAGGATGAGTTTTGTGAGGTGGACCTGGTGAGCCGCAGGTCAGAATGCTTCCTTCAGAGCTCTTCTGAGCTCTCTCTGCTGCTGCCCACTGCGGGTTCCCCACTGCCTCAGGCTCTGTGCTGGCTGGCTCCCTCAGCTGTGGGCAGGTTGGTGCAGTTTCTCAGCTGCTGGGATCCCAGGTTTCAGGGGTGGGTGATGCACTGTCCTTGCTGGCTGCATTGGTGGCAATGTCTCCAGGGCTCCCTGGGAGGCCAGGCAGCCCAACTGGTGGCCACGCAGCTGCTGGGCTCGACGCCCAAACTGCTGTGCCAAAGACCTGCCTGAAGATCTCTAGATAACAAACGCCTGCTTAGTGCATCAGATCTCTGGGCACGCTGTTCTCTCATTTCAAGGGGTTTTTTTTCCAGGCTTATTCTCTTGCACATCATGAGTAAAGATTCAAGTTACTTCTGCTCTCTGTTAATCTGATAAAATGGCAATTGTTTTGCTGAGGTTTTGAACTCTGCATGTTTCATATTTCAGGAGTGGTACAAATAACTTTGGAAGTGATCCTGAAGGCTTTGCCTTTTAGCTTTGCCCTTCAGTGCCACTTGCAGATGAAGGAAAGGACCACAGTGCTGGTGGAAAACAGTATGTTATTGTTCTGCTCATGGCAAGATTATGGGAGCCAACTAGGCTGATCCAGTTAAAAGAAGAATTTTTTTTTTCTAGCAGCAAAAATTATACCAAGGTTTATTTTACTTTTTTTGCCCTATTCTGATGCATTTTTTTAGTGATACTCTTTGTTATTCCTCTTTCTTTATGATGAGAAAAAAAAAAGTGATTTTAAAATTGTGCACTCTAGTTGATACTAATAGTATATCTTGAAGTATTTCAAGCAAATGCACTTTCTATTAACTTCTAATTTCATCCACACCATTACTTTGTCTACTGTCATATTCAGGAAATTAATTAATTTAATTAAGAAGCTGATGTAACTCTGATTTCCTAAATATCTGGAGATAGATAATATATAGACATGAAATTTAAATGCACAAATAATTGAGTTTTCATCTGCTACAAGTCATATAGCATGAGATTGTAAAATGAAAAGCTGTCTAGTATACACAGATATCCACATTGACTGAACAGAGGTGAAAGTCATGGGGGGTTTTCTGCTATTTGAGAGTTTTTTCATGAGTTCTCACCTGATGTTTTAATCACAATATTTTGAGCAATTTAATTTTAGTGAAGAAAACTATCAACACATGGCTACCAAATATTATTGGGCTTTGACTAATAAATTGTGGATGAAGTGTTTTTTTTTCTAATGATAAGGATTTAATGGCTTTTTTTTTTCTATTCTATCTGTACACAAAATTTCAAAATGGAGGGTATTGGGTTCTGAGTAGAAAACATGCTGCTGCATGCTAGAGGATCACAGTTTTAATATATTCTAGATGCAAAAGAAAAATGAAAGGCTGATGGCAAGTCTCATCGATATCTTTTATCCACCTCTGTTCCAAGTTAGGTAGCAGGAATTTGGAGGCTCACAAACCCTAAAAAGCAGATTTGTGCAGCACTGATGCAGAAGTGCTTGAGTACTCCGGTAATAGCAGACTTGGTTTTTAAACTGTTGCCTTGTACCTTCCTTTTCCTCTTTTTACAGTTCATTTAATAGGAGGGGAAGCTGCTCATTGACTGCCTATAGTTATGACCATATCTTCTTAAATTAATAGGACAACACAATATGACCTATTTTTCACTTATTTCTATTTGCAGGGTTAGCTAAGTATCCTCAGTGAGACTGGAACCTCTTTTCTCAAAATAGGAAACTGGTATTTGGGGCCACACCTGCAGAATTCCTAAATCATGGGCTCTGAGACTTGCTTATGCCCCATTATTAGTGAGATCTAATATTTCTTCAAAATCCAGTATTTTAAAAAAAGAGAATTTAAAAGGTAGAGCAAAAATATAATTAATTTAAAATTAACAAGTTTTTCAAATGACCAAATGCTTTCCACATTTGCCAGGTAACCTTTCTGCCCTCAGTAAGGGAAATGCATCTAAATACCTGACCTTAAACACAGTGAACTTTACATTTCATCTGAGTGTCAAAAAATGCCTTACCCACCAAGTCATTCTTTTCCCACATCAACTCTCTGCTATTATCTTGTAAATTACTTTTGAATCGCTGAGATTTTGATCTACTTTTATTAGAACATGTAGATTTTTGTATTTTGCATATTGTTAAGAGATTTTTTGAAGTTATGGAGGAAGTTCTTTATTGAAGGTAAATAAGTTATTAAAAACTCACTTTTGTCTTAGAGCTTTTTATGGGATGTTTCAGTTTAAGTATATTTACCCTTGTCAAAGCACACAATAGGATCAATTACATTCATACCAAAGTATATCTGGGATAATTCCATTTCAGCACAACCATTTGCTTGGACACATCCAAGTTCAGCATGCAGCCTGTAATGCCTAGTCGTTAAACTGTATGTGTCACAGAGGAGAAACACAAACACTGAACTATCAAACACTGTTATTCCTTAATACAGATTTTGACAATATTGCATGATTATCAAATACTTTATTACATATTAAACCTATCCATGAAGTTGTCACTCCATTTACTCAGAATAAATTAACTGTACTGAGTGTCTCTAAATGGTGATTTTTCAGGTCACAGGTGATCTAAACTAAATGACTGAGAAATTTAGTTTAAAACATTTAATAAAAGTGTTTCTCAGCATTTTCTTGCCCCTGATTTTTTGGTTGGGCATTTTTATACATATGTTCAGCACTGACAAAACATCAGTATTAAGTATTTTGTACTGAAATTTGGGTGTTACATTTAAAGAAAAAATAATATTTGGAATGAATCAACAAGGGGTGTAAGAAAATGAGCAGAGAGCTGCAATACAGCACTTATGAGGTTATTATGGAAGCTTTTTTGATGTGTAATCTATGCAAGTTATGGTGATGTTTCAAACAATTTCATGACCAGGGCTTAGACTGAGTAATTTCTTTTTTTCCTCTTCAGCTCAATGATCCTGTATTAGGTGTTAGAAAATTAAAATATCATTGGTTTCTTAGTGATAAAAAAATTCAATAAAGCAGGCATCTGTTTTAAGTTCTAGGAGCAGTATTGTTGAAATATTTCTCAGAGACACAAGAGAATCTTTGGAAATGCTCCTCAGCAAGATCTTTTATGTGAATTTTCCCTTACCCAGTTAGAACAGTTCAGCATCCTTTACTATTAGTCATCCAATTTGTGAGTATTTGTCTAGAGAGCCATTACCAGTGGTGGTGATTTGTTTCCTGGAGGAAAATGGCACTACATTATCTAATCAGCACTTGAAAAAGTAGGTTTTTTGAGGCAGAGATGGGGAGAATTCAGAGGCATGAAGCCATCTGAGCAGCTCCTGTGAAGGGCTTACCTTCCTGCTGCTAGCCTAAGGAGCATAATACAAAATGTTGTGACAAACAGGATATAAGATGTGGCATTCACGAGCTCAGTCAGGAGATTGGGTGTTGAGATGCTGAGAATGAAGGAAAAGAAAGGTAACATTCACACACCCCCCTTGAGTCCTCTCATTCTCCTGGTCCACAGCTGAGGACCTGAGATTGCAGTAAAGCTACAACAAAAGAGAGTAAATGCTTTTGGCTCACTACCTGGATTCCCCAGGGTTTGGGAAATAGAACCTGGATCTTGGCTTCACAGGTAGGCAAAAGAAAAATTACTCCAAAGTTCCTAAGCAAAGAATATAACATGGAAGCATGTGCATTCACAACATATGGGACCCAGTTTCAGTGCATATCTTGCAGAATTATTAGAAATCAGTGACAAGCAAAAACCCCTGCAACCTTTCCTTATGGGTTTATTCAGATCAGTCTTTGATTGTTGAGTTAGTATATGTGTAAACATGCTCTGTTCCTCACAGCTGTATCCAGTCCTCCTTCCATAGATCTCTGCATTGAAATATCCTCAGAAACAGTCTTGAGAGCTAATCCCAGAATAGTTGAGCAGTTATTTATTCCTGACAAAAATTAAAAAATTGTGTTGTTAACAAAATTCTGTATGCAGCCTAGAGAAACTAGGAGGAAAAGTATGAAGCACTGCAAAATTTTAAAACGGTCAGGGAAAGCTAGCTCTCCACAGCAAAAGAGATTTTTTTGTGCAAGGCTTGCCTTACTAAGATTTTTAAAATTAGACAGCTTAGCTCAGTGCAGTGAACCTAAAACAGTAATATATGACAGTCCATCTTTTCAGGAACATTAGCCCTTTAGAAGCCTACCATAATACTTCTGGTCCCTTTGGATTAATGAAAAAAATATTAAGAGCAAGTGAGATATCTTTTTATTTGAACTGTTCTTTTGCAAACTAAAGTTGTTAAAACTTTGGAAAAAAAAAAGGTCAGGGTTGGTTCAGCAGTTCCAGTTAATTCACTGTTTCATCAACTGCTTGAAGACATCTTCAGATGATCTTGGATATTTGTTTTCCTGATCCTACAGGGCCCAAAAGAAAATGCTTGAAATGGGTAGATCTTTATCTTGAATTTACATGGCAATATTTTGGTAGCAGAGGGGCTAAAGGAGTGGCTCCTATGAGAAACCACCAGAAGCTTCCCTCATGTTCAGCAGGGCCAACAGCACAGGGCTCCCAGAGAGACCCTGCAGTGGCCAAGGCTGAGCTCAGCAGCGGTGGTGGTGGCACCTCTGGGATAATGTACTCAAGATGGAAAAACAAAGCCTGTGCAGCAGCAGCCAGAGAGGACAGGGGAGAGAATAGGAGAGAAAAGCCCTGCAGACACCAAGGGAGTGAAGAGGGATGGGAGGAGATGCTTCAGGTGCTGTAGCTGTGATTCTCCTGCAGCCTGTGCTGCAGACCATGGAGAGGCAGCTGTGCCTCGGAGCATCAGAGACAATCTGTGAAGAACTGACCAAAACTCCCATTCCCCATCCCCCTGCACCTCTGGGCAGGACAAGGTAGAGAATGTGGGAGTGAAATTTAGCCTGCAAAGAGGGAAGGAGGGGGAGTAAGGTGGTCTAAGATTTGAGTTTATTTCTCATTATCCTATTCTGATTTTGATTGGTAATAAATTCATTTTTTTTTCTCCGAGTTGATTCTCTTTTATCTGAGACAGTGAGTGCTGAGTGATCCTTTCTTGCCTTTATCTTAACTCATGAGCTTTTTGTTAGATTTTCTTTCCTCAAACCAGCTGAGGGGAGTGACTGAATGGCTTTGGTGGGCACCTGGTATTGACAAGGTCAATCCATCACAGTCTAAATTTTTTTCTTAGACGGAATAAAGATTTCATACAGCTTGAATTTTCCTGTTAAACTTTAAAAGATTGTTTCATTTAAAATATAATAGTAATCACATCTTCATTAAATCTCTTTTAATCTGTTATACAGATTAAAACAGATGCTCATGTCCATTGTACCTGAGTGAAACAAATTTTGTCAAACTATCTTGGGCATTTGTTTTATAACCATAAAAAGTGTCTATACTGTAGAGATAGCTTAAAAAAAAAAAGAGAAAAATTAAAAAAACATTAAAAAAATTAAAAATTAAAAATTTTTCCACCTGGAGTATTCTGTTACTTGTTGTCTGCAAGAGCTGGGGTGTTTTTATATGGTTGTTCCTGTCTTATCACTGCAAATACATGAGAAAAATAATGTTATATTATTTGTTTTAAATGAGGATTACTACTTAGTTTTACTATTTTTTAAGTAAAGCACAAATGTGCCTGCTACCTACAAGTATCCTTTTTTTGTTTTATTTTTTTCTTCAGCTGCCTCCAGGCTATTTCTTTGAAAACTAAAATGTTGGTGATACAGGCCTTCTCTGAAAAAAGAAGCAATGTGAAAATTCATATTTTAGACAACAAACATTCTGGAAAATCTTTGTCAAGAAGAGCTGTTGATCTTAACCTTAATGGTTATTTGTAACAGAGGATGATGAAATCCAACCAAAATTATAATTTATTTAATTTGATTTACATTATATTTTTATAAATTATAATTTTGGTTATTTTTTTAATGGAATTATATTTATGAATCTTTGACTTGAAGGGCTAAGAGGAAAAAAGTTATCTGAGAAGGAAGACTGTGTGTCCTCTAATGTCCTAAAATGCCCTTCAGTTCAATGAATTTCCAGAGATGATAAATTAGAGCAGCAAAATCTGAGTTTAACCAGAGAATTTCCAATATTTCTCTTATTTTCCTTGAATGTTCACAGATTAAAAAAAAAATAACTGGAAACAATATATGTTATTATCTTCCCTTTTTTGCCTTTCATCTCTATATGTGTAACGGATGAATGATGTTAGTTTCTAAACTCCTGAACCAAAGTCAAGAGAGACTTGAAAGAACTTGAACCTTTGTACAAAATTTAATATTTTTCTGTTTTAATACTGGCAAGGGAAATGTAATGTATTTATCCATGTTTACATACATAAGCAGTTAAAAGACTACTTAATAGTAGAATTGATCTTATTTATTTCATATTTTATATTCTATCACAGTTGCTAACAGCTGATCCATACCTCTATGGTTTTTTTAATCCTTTCAGCATCCATAAGGAATATAGTCAGAAATTTTTGGCATAAAATCCTGGATAAGGATAGAGTAGGCAACACCTGTAAAATGTTGGTTGAGGTCTCCCTGCTACCACCTTCAACCTGGTATCTTTAATAGGGGTTGTCTAGACCTATCTTTGTGGACTCATTAATCTACCTGTGTAGAGTCAGCTGTGCTCTGCCACCCATCTTTGGCCTTTCTCCAACTCCTCCTCCTCAGCTCTTCAGCTGTCAATCCGTGGTGGGAAGTGCTGCCTCATAAACCAGTGCTCAGGTTGGTTGCCAATGCAAACTAGAAACAAATGCTCAGAAGTCTTTGGCCTTTGAAATGAGTATTGTCTACCAAGAGGATTAGGTTCTGTTCCCAGTTTTGCTGCCCTGTCCTCTGTCCATTTCCACTTGGTTTTGCAGAAGTAACTAGATCTGGATTAAGGCTCACAATTTCAGACACCAATAAATCTTCTAACTTCAATTTTGAGGCATTTATACAGAAATATAAGAGCTCCCAGTGTGTGACTATTTTTGTCTCTATGTATGTATTTTTGTATGGCCTTGTCATTAATTGAAGCAGGGGTGCTTTTACAGTAGACTGTTGTCAGGTGGTAAATTTTGTTTGAATGTGATTCTGAATCCTGTCCTTTAGTTTTTATATTTCTGCATGTCTGCCAAAGCTCATTGAAAAAGAGGGAACATGTAGCCTCTGGTAGGTTAAGGACCACTGAAACTAAATAATAAATCCTTCTTCCTGGTTACTAGAGGTTACTAAATTGTCTGGCTTCAAAAAAAAAATTGCGAAATGAATTAGTTGAATAATCTTATTCTGGAGGCTATAATTTTTGAGAGTGAATTTGGTATGTAGAAATATATACTGATAAAACGTTTTTGGCTACATTTATTTTAATCTGGCAGAACTGTAACCCTTTAATCTAACTTAAAGGAAAAAAAAAAAAGAAAAAAGAAAAAAAAAAACACACCACAAACCACAAAAAGTTTATTAAGTTATTTTTGCGAAAAGAAGGAAGAAAGCCAAACCTCTTTCCTGTGTGACAGTAAAGAGAGAGACAGGAACAGAAGGCATCAGTAGTCATTTCACTCTCTCTTGTAGAATTCTACTGAAGGGAAAATATCACTGAACAGCAGGGAAAGTATAGAATTCATGAGCAAAGGAATATTATTTACAATCTTTTCTTCCTAGTGAAATTCTCAAGACAGAAATCATGAGTGCTGCATTATGACTGTAGAGACTTAAAGCAGAAAATATCTGAAGTGCATTAACATTTTCTAGTCTAAACCATTTCCATTCCTATGCAAGCATCAGTTCTTCAACAGAGAACTAACCCTTTTCTGACACTGCAGCAACTCATGGGAATACAATGGAAAGTCAAAGCTGGTTTAAGGTGGCTCTGCAGTTGGTCAGGTGTGTTTTCCTTATACCTACAGGTATCCAAGTCATATGGTTCTGAAAAACAACTCCTTAGGCAGAGTCAGTGTTGTTTGGCATTTGCTGTGAAATCACCTCATATATAGTAGTCCTGGCTCTGATCTGACAGGCATTACTGTGATTACAAACTAAGTTAATTCCCTGAAAATTTTTTCTTGAAGCTTCTCCCAAGCTTCTCTATAAGCTTCAAGCTAGCCCATAAGCTTCCTCTTATTTTGCTGGTTAATAAAAATTCTGTCAGCATCTCTCTCTATTTTTTTCAACAAGTGAAAACAGGAAGTATCTTGTGCCTCTTTCCACTGACCACAGTGCACTCACTTCCTGAGCACCTTTGGTTCAGCTCTACAAGAGTATGAATTGCACAAAAGGCTATTGAGCTGGCTTTGATTTTAAGAATTTTTCATTATTTTACAAAGCTAAATGTTTGTGTTGTTGTCAGTGTGAACACTGGTAGACTTTTTTAACACTACTCCTTGCGCTGGAGCAGTACAGTACAAATACAGTTTTCCCCACTATACACAATACAAGTCCAAGCTTTTTGTTAATGATTGCCATTTGAAGAAGAAATTATGCTGTCCTTTGGTTTTGTTTTTTTTTTTTTCATTAACTAGCCATCTTTAACTTCTTGCTGAGAAGAGGTGGTTTCGTTTTGCAAAGGAAGAAGTTTTCTTCCTCTGTGGCAGCATGGTGGATAATATGGCCTTTCCTACATTTAGCACTAGTCTCAAATGCCTTAACACTTAATGATACTTCCTAAAGTTTGGTTGTATCTATGCAGGTTTAAAATACCCATACACATATCCATAGCTAATACACAGCAGAGCTTTTTTTTACGTGATGATGGATACTGGATTTCCACTTCTCTTCAACTCCTAAACTATTGCAGGTAAATGTTAGCCAAGTAAGGAAAGAGAGAACAACCTTTCCAAAAACTCATGCACCTGTCCTCGTGATAAAGATCGTGAAGGGATCTGAATTTCCCAGCCTACATGGCCTGAACTCTAAAATTGGACTGAATCTGAGAGTTCCATAGCACAGATATTTCTGTAATAAAAAAGAAAAACTGTTCTGTAAGGATTGATTTTTATAGGAGAAAAAAAATAGAGTATACTAGTCTGGCTGTTCTACACACTCATTTCACAGGAAATAGATAAGAAATAAGAGCCACATTAGTGGAAGGAGTTAGAGTGATAACAGCTAGTAGGAAATGGTACTCCAGTGGGAGCCACACATAAACAGTCACAACAAAAATGTGTGCAAATGGGAAATAACAGTCTGTTGCCATTGATGTGGAGCAGATACCTCGATTCTATGGTGCCTGTGTTTAACGCTGCCTATGAAGTGTACAGGGCATGCCAACCTACTCAGGTTTATTCCCAACTTAGTATTGCTGATTTCAGAGATTGCATGTGGTCTGTCACCGTGCCAAATATGGATAAATACTTTTTTTCTTCTTTTTTTAATGTGTAGGTCAATATTCAGTGTCTTTCAGTTAACATGTATCCAAATTATTGAGAAAATGCTTAGGGACAGGAACTGTCATTTAAAATTTTCCTTGTTTGTAATTAGAGTGCAGTAGTTAATCACTCTTGGTAGCACTGTATTTTAAACAAGTGTTATGTGACATGACTTTGAATGCATATAGCAACCTCTTCTTAACTTTACTAATATGTCAGCTATATGCAACATAAGCAGTTATTATGGCTGAACCTAATCTACAGAAGCTTGATCTGCTCTTATCAAGGAAAAAAATATAAAAGAAATCAGCTTAATTTTGTGATAATAGAGGTGTAAGCACCTGATGAACATGGTCTTTGGTACTGTTTTTTTATATTGTTTTATTATGTAAGAATAACTGTGGTATGGAAAATACTATAAATAATGCATTTCTTTTCTGCATATAGAGAAGAGAAAACTGAATCTGTCAGGTGAGGTGTTTGAAGCAGCATATATTTACTAAGTTACTCTGGCTGCTAGAATGTCATTTTATCTCCCTTGCCACTCAACTAGGGAAACAGACACTCAGAATCTTACATATTAAAGAGGAATCTACAAAGAGAAAGGAAGTGTTGAGGTTAATCAATAAGAATATTGGACTAATGTATTGTCAGCTGAGAAGAATAAGACAAAGAATGTTATATCGCTACTTCTTGTGTCATTATTAAAGGTATGTGTGACAAATTCATCTGGACCTGATAAGATTTGTATGGTCAGCTTATGATATTAAGAAACACTATAATTTATTACTCATTGAATAAAACTCGTTTTCATCCATTATAGTAGAAAATAGTATAAAATCCAGAGCATAAAGCATTCTATCACTCCAGATTATCACATTTAGTTAGTGATAAGATTATTCTGACATATGACTGGTATAAACTAAAAAGCTACAAAGTAGGTAACTCTTAACAGAAAGCCACTGCAATGGTTAAATTTAACATTCTTTTGGGAGAGAAATTTTCCAGGGTGTTAGTCATGCTAGTATAAATCATAAGGGAAAAATTTCTTTAATTAGGCACATCTCCTAAAATAAGGATACACAGAGATCTTATGTAATTGAGCTATTGAGTAGCTCTGCCTTTCAATCTGAAACATATACTCATTTTAGCTTGGGTCAGCAATTGTCTGTCAAACCTTTTAACACTTCTCTGCAGGAATGGTCTGTATCTTTCTAATTCTGGGAAGATTCAATTTGGTTATTGGCAGAAGTTTCCAGTATTACTTGAAATTCATCCAATTAAATAAATTCCACATTTCTGGGTGTGAATGCAGACAGCCAAGAGCAGTGCCAACATTAATTTGCCATTATATATGAGCATAATGTCACGGAAGGCCAATTTACTCAGTCTGTCTCCCAGACAGCACACAATTGTTACCGTATTTCTGGCAGGATCTTTTCCTAGTCTGGTTTGAGTTTATATTCAACTTTATCACAGTATATGATAGGAAGGGGAAGGGATGGCAGGCACACATCTAAGAGTTTCCTTAGTTTGCTTTATTTTGAATCAGCAGCCACAAAGCAGGTTAATTGATGCTTTATTTGCATAGAACTCCTCTGTTACTACTGAAGCAACTGAATGTAAATCTCAGATTTGAAAGGAAACTTGGCAAAACTGTGGCCTATAAGTAGTTCAGAAGAAAATAAGTATGAACTAAAAATCCTTGTTTGTCATCATTGCCCTTAACCTCTTGAAGTCTTATCAATATTCTCTCAGAGAACAAAATAGAAAATTTAAGATTTCTAAAGACCAGATCAAAACAACTCAGTATGTTCAGCATGCAGCAGCATTAAATGGATTTTTTTTTTCCATTTCTTAATTTTTTATTCTTCTCTTAGTCAGGTCCACTAGGTTTCTTGGAACACTCCAAATTACACTGTTTGGAATTTTTCTTCTAAATGAATTGATTTTTTTATATTTAGCCCATTTTTCACTGTCTGTGTTATCTTAGTCAGACTGCCTATACCCTTTTTAAAATTAATTTGCTGTGTAGTAAAATTTGAAATTATTAGAAATAAAAATACCGTAGTAATTGCAAGATTTCTATTAGAAGTAGCCTTTAAAAGGCTATCAGTAACATCTTTAAATTATTATGACAAGTCATCTACTCATAGTAAATACCTCAATGAGAAATTCTGTTCATTTCATCTTCATTTAGTTATTTTATTTAAGTGGATAAGAGAGGGAGAGGTACCACATTAAATACATGAATAAATAAGCAAATGTGATGTCAAGTGCCTATTAAAATTATCTTTTGTGAAATAGAGACTTGGTATTTTTAGATGGGATGAATTTGGAAATATTTTGTTGTTAAAATTAGATTTTAAAGATAATGATGGTGTTGTTAAGTAATAGTTTAATAATACGGTTTTAGCACTGCATGTGTGCGTTACCATCTGGGCTATTTTTAAATTGAGATTATGAACATCCTGGTGAAGTTTCCAGGCATCAGTAGAGAACCCCTCAGATACAGGAGAGCTTTTTTGTACTTTGACAGTGTTAAGAGTCCCGAGGTAATGTAACTGGACATTGTTTTATGCCGTATTAAGAAAGCTACGTAAGATGCCAAAAGCATCAAATCTGATAAAAGTATATTGCATGAGCATGAGCCTCAGGTGTTCCCACTACAAAGGGCAGGAAGTGACACTGTGGTAATGCAGCTGTGGTAAGTGCAGGCTGATATAAAAGAGTATCTCAATACTTCCCTGCAGGCCTTGTGTTGGGCTTTCTGTTCCTCTCCTGCTCTCCACAGAGTCATGCCTTTCTTCCCCTGCTGCTTACATCTCCTCCCACTCCCTGCCCTCCTGCAATCACTTGGGTAGAGCTGGAGTGGTGTTCCTAGCATGGCTTCTCAGCTCAGGAGCACAGACATGCTGAGCACCTCTTGCTCTCTGTCCGCACAGTGCTGTGCTTTCCTTGCTTTGCAAAGTGCAGAACAAGCTGCTCGCGTATAAAGTCCATAGGTGTGGGTTTCAGCTCCTAATTAAAGTACTTGAATTGTCATGTCTGTGAATCAGGATCTGGGCTGCTATCACCACTGTCAATAGCAGTCTTCAGCCCGTGCAGGTTGGAATGCGTGTGGCTAGGATTTCCCTAAAGGACATCCGTACTTTCTGCTGAAAAAAATTGACCAATAGTGAATTCTGGACTCCATTGATTGCACTGCCTATATCCCCACTGCCTGTATCAACCACAGCTTCCTTGACAAGTGCAGGAAATTAGATATGCTTAAATGTGTAAATCTGTCTCTGATAGTCTTTGATCCCAGAACAGTGATTAAGGAATAAGAAGGAAGGAGGTGGAGTGGAAGAGTTTTAATATCAAAACACTGAGAAACACAGCAGGGAAGCCAGAACTTTTGTGAGCTACTGCCTCTGCCATGTAATAATTTTCCTGAGAGATCCCATCCAAGCAGCTGCATTAGACTGGGTGAGTATTCGGAAGATTCACAGATACTCCCAGACACTTCCCCTGTGATGTGTGAAATTCTAATGATTCTTTCAAATAGTCTTAAGAATAGCAAAGCATGTAATAATATCTGTTGGGAGGAAAGGGTCAAAGCCAGAAGATTTGGCAAGGAGGGAATAGTTCTGCTCAAAGTGACCTTGCAGCTGGGAATGCTAAGATAATCAGTGTGGGTAACTCCATTTATTGTGCCTGATGTTGTTCATCCTCTGCCTGTTTTGAGAAGTAGAATTCCTGTCTCGCAGATATGCTCAAGTGTCCTGCTGGGAGAGAGAGAGAGATCATGAAAGCACAGTCTGCACCTCTCTGCCATCCAGAATTGTAAGCAAGGTAACTAAATAAATCTACTCTTTGTACTTCAGCTGTGGTTTGGTGTTTGGCCTGGTTACCCTTATGTGTCAATTCACACAATTTCACAGCTCGTTCTCTATGACACTTCGAGGTATGGTTGATTCAAACAATGCGTCTTGCAAGCACCAGTTCCATGAGTGACCCACATGGCTCATGGGGGGTATGACACAGGGGATTTAGTTTAAAACAGTGCTTCTTAGCTTTGCTTGGTTATGCTTGAGGCTGGAAAGGATCTCTGGGAATCCCACCTTATTCAGAGCAAAACCAGCTTCAAAGACAATACTGATCTGTTAACTATCAACAGCAAACTCAGGCATGCAGGGTCATATTTCCAATATTTAGCCCAAGCTAACACAACTTGTACTGCTAGCAGGCAGTTAAAAGCAAAGTCAGGAACAGTATAGTACTAAATGTGTGTCTTCAACAACTTCTTGCTGAGTTCCTTTGAGAAATTCTGCAAGGAAGCAAAACTCTGGCTGTTAGATGAATTCCCAGTTTGCTTTGCACTTACATCCTGGGGCTATAAGTTTCTGTTATGAAACAAGTGTAATACTCTTGTGCATTTAAAAGTTTTTCAAACAGGATCTGATTTATATAACTTGTATTGTTTCCAGAGGAAAAATATAAGTGCTCAGAATAATGATGATGAAAATGTAAGGGGTGTGTGTGTGTACATACATACCACATATATGTGGAATAAATGTAAGAGCTGATTATTTATTATAGTAACTATTACAATGTTTTTCTCATTTTTTTTTCACAGAACCCATGTATAAATGCATTTCAAAGGAAAACAGTGTTTCAAAGTTGTAGATGAGAGAATTGGTTAAACTTTTTCCCCCCTTTATTTATGCCATTGTGTATTTTGGTCTTGTAATACAGAAAATTTTACATCCTGTTTCTTATCTTTCCTCCAACTTGCTTCTTCATATACTCTTACATATTATTTTAAATAATAAATGGAAATAATCTCATAAAGTAATATATATACGTCTAAGGCTTTCAAAAATCTCAAAATAATTCATTCCAGTTTGTTGTCAAGGGTACTGATACAATCTGGATCAATTTTTTAATAAATAATAGACAAGCAATAGAAATTTCACCTATATTATTCTAAGACAATCCACATTAAAAAGCTTTGATATTTTGGGAGAAATTTGGACTTCTTAAATTCTGTAACCAAAGAATCAAAATCTTTCTTTTCAACCAACCAAAAAGTACTCATGTCTGCTGTGCAATTAGTCTAATTCACTAAAATTTGACAATTATTAAAAGCATTATTTAATATCACAAAATATCAGTTGTGTAGCTTCATTCCTACAGTTTCATATCACTTTGCTATATAATCTTAGTTTTTTATGTTGTTGTCAGTTTTGATCAGTTTCAGCAGATACTTTTCAGTGCTTTGCTAAATAAACCTTGACTGCTTTAAATATCACCACTTACCTGTCATCTCTCAATGAAAATTCAGTTGAGGCTTTTTTTACTGCACATAATGCTTTTATATCCTCTATAATCTAATATATGTTGTTTTTGCCAGGCTGGAAAATTGGTTAAAGTTACATGTGTTTTTAAGTCATTAATTTGTTAACCTCCTTTTATTTGTTCTAAAAATATTCTCAGTCTGTTGTTGCATTATTGTCTCTGTAGGAATCGAATAATTTAATTACCAGCCCTTGACCTAAAGCAGTTAAGAGGAAGCTAGTATTACAGTCCTGTGCATAAATGTCTAGAGTTGTCATTTCCATGGTTCCAAGAGTTCCAAGGAACTCTCCTTTCTTTCTGATGAGCAATTCCAGCACGTTACATACTGCCTTGTTATGAAGACAAGCAGCTGGCCATTGTGATCTAGATACCACATTGTATCTGGAAGCTGTGATTTTGAGTAACGTTGTTGATCTGTTCTCCCATAAAAAGCAGTAGTGGGGATTTCTAAAATATGCAAAACTTCCATTCTGCCCACAGTAAACAAAAGCAAAACGTAAAACAAAATACAAAAGAAAAAAAACAAACCAAAACAAAAACCCCTCTCCCCACCTCCAATCCACAAGAAAAAAACCCAACCCAACTAACCAAAAAAAAAAACCAAAAAAACCACCTCAGCATAACAACCAACTCCATGGCTCAATTAATTCTGGCTTGAAACATATTCTGATGCAGACAAATGCAGCCCATTTAAATGACCATGTACAAGTTTCAGTTCTCTAAGATTTTCTTTCTTGGAAAATTTATAATGAGTTATTCAACTGTGGCGTGTATATGTCTTAGGATCCTAGAAAACTTACTTCATTACTGATGAACAAACTACATTTTTGGTTGTGAAGAGGGAGGAAAGTTTGTAAAGCAGTTTCCAATACTTTGCTGGTCATGAAGGTGTTGCTAAGAAACAATAGTGATTTTACTTTCATGAATGTATTTTCCATGAAGTCTGAGCAAGAAGCCAGATAACTTCGGATTTATCTAATGTTTTTGAAACTGAATTTAAAATGTTGTTCCTTCCTGGTGATGTTCTACTCACTTCAGAACCATAATGGATTAAAAAAAAATGATTTCACTGAAATGGTATTCCTACATCCCATGGAGGGCTACTGGATAAAAATGAAAGCCTCAGCAATTGATGAGGACAAAGAAAATCCAACAAGGTGTATATTTAAAGGATCCATATATCTTTTATTAAATGGTATTCTTTATTTTATTACCATCAGTTGCAGTTAGAAACCAGTTGATAAGTCCTTTCACTTATTCTTCTTCTTGCTTGGAAGATCTCTGACATAGCTAATTTGTCCTTTTATGTAATTGCTTTTGAAAATCCAATTTCCCTTGATAATAATCAGTTTTGTCAAGCTACAGAAAAAGTAATTAAAGCTGTTCTTAGCTAACTCCTCTCTCTGCCAACAAACTAAATAGCTAAACTGTATCAGAAAGCAAACAAAAACTAGCCTTTATGAATAATGGAAAACTGATCTTTTATTATTTATGCTGGTAGACATAGTGGGGGTAGGATTGATTTCCACACAACCAAAGTGCAATGATTTGAACTATAGCTATCATTCTATTCAATACTGGTAAAAGCATAAATATAGCCACCAGTGTTACAAGATCACACCATCTTCCTGAAACTGCTCCGAAAGAGAAGAATTTGCTTGACTGAAAGTGAATAATTAATCCAGGCAATCATATGGTGTGCTGATATTAAGAAAAACCTTAGTTGTTGACCTATTTTTTAAAAAAGTAAATGAATACCATTTTCTTTCTTGTGAAAAGAAGAGCTGGATGTTGTGACCCTTTAAAGGACACTGAGACGATCCTTTAAAATGATGGGTGGGGATAAAACAAACAAGAAAAAAAAAACACAACCCAAAAAACCCCTCAAGACCTTCTGTGGGATTTGCAATTTTCCTAGTTCTTCTAACTCTCAAATTGCTGTTTCAGTCTTTTTTCCAGATTTTTCCTCCTCCTCCCTGTCTATTCAGTGCTATGGTTGGCAGACCTCAGTGGCTCTGAAACTCTTCACACCTCCTACTGATGGTTTCTGACACTGGTTTAGAAGCACCCAAAATGGATGAATGGCTCCCATGTGTAGGTGCTACCTACCTCAGGAAAATTGCATCCCACCAGAAATGCAGTTTGCATCCCTTATCAAAAATGTAAGGGAAAAGATATGCTCTCTTTCATGCTTAGAGTATTTTTGGAAGACTGTGCTTTTCACTGAAAGAGTTATAGTATATTTCACAACAAAGTAGCAGGTCACAGATGGAGCCTTTTTATACCAGGAAATTGTCAGACAGGACAGTTTGTGTGGGTAAAGAAGTAGATCTCACTGAGGGAAATCTCTAGACAAACACCTTTTTTTTTT
>VXBR01009217.1:170664-183101 GCA_013400215.1 Cisticola juncidis | reverse complement strand
CTTTTTCTTTTTTTTGGGGGGGGGGGGTTGGGTTTGGTTTGGGCTTTAAATTATGAATCTGATCTATCTGTTGGGACAGGTTTTACAAGTTCTTATAACTTTTCAAAAAAGGAAGAAATTTTTGAACAGGCAATGGAGAGAATCAGGAAGGTGTCAAAAGAACACATCAGAGTCCTATGCGCCCCACAATTTATGGACTCTCTACAGAAGAAATCCAGGTTTGTAATAAATACTGTATTTTTTAGCATGTTAAATAGTAGACAAGGTGTAGTTTATCCCATAGAATCTTTTCTATGTTTTCTAGCCCCCTACTAATATATTCCAAGATATTTCATAGCCTCTGGTGTAATCTTAAGTCACACTTACACATACTTTACTGCAACAACACTGAAACAAAGAAGCTATCTTTTCCTTCCTCTCTTTCAAAAAAGTAGAGGTGCTAATAATGTAAAACAACAAATACAGATACCAGTTTCTACTAAAACTAAGAAGATCCAACTGCTTTGCTGGGCAGAGAATTCTGCTTTCTCAGATTTCTCAGACTGGTCCAAATTTCTTCTTGAAAATCTTATCTCATATTACTGTGCTGTGTAACATTTCTTTTGCTTTGCAAGTTTGGTGTGATAAATCAAGGATTAGCAAAGTTCTGGGATTCTGATGGATTAATGGCACAGAAAAAAAAGAAAAAAGAATCTCCATTATTATTATTTTTCAGTATTTGTTGAAAAAAAGAGAACGTACAAAATGTATCAAGCAGGAGAGAGCTAAAAATCTAAGAAGTAGAACTAAATAGAATTTTGAGTCATGAAACAAATTAATGCAATTCAACAATGGGGAATACAATTCACATAGAGTTAGGGCAATTAGATTTCTAATATGTAAAGCCCATTAGGAAATGGCTTAAAGAAATAAGGTTATTCAGTCTACAAGTTTTTGTCTAAGAATGAGGGGTATGCAGATAATGGCCCCAGTCAAAATCATGTAAAGATGGATGGATGGATGGATAGACAGATAGACAGATAGATAGACAGATAGATAATTTTCTCTGCCCTTTGTGGAAAAGTTCAGTAAGGACAGGTTTGCCACTTAGAAAATCCACCTAGGAAGGTTGGTAAGTCTAGAAATAGATTGAAAGGGTATATTGTCAATCTAAATGCTTGAGCTGCTTAAAAAGAAGTTAAGCAAACAAAGCAGCAGATAAAGTAGTATAGATGCATTCAGATGTTTATATGTGACATATTTGCTTTAAAAGACACATGGTGGAGTGGAAAAATTTACTCTGTGGACCAGGCTGTAACCAATTTTGTTTTCATGTTTGACCCTTCCTGCAATTAGTCTGAGTTTGCCTGATGTTAATGCTTAAGCACTGCAATACAAATAAAACAGATGCTCTGACCTTCCAGTAAGCTACACAATGTTCAAACAAGGTGGTTTTTTTACCACTATGTAAGTAGGAAAGAAACTGCACTACAGTCAGTAAAGCTGACTGAAAATCACTTTTGTGTAGTGCCCAAAGGGCTTAGCCTTTGACAGTGTATCTTGAGAAAAAAAATTGTCTAGCTCTTTTCTTTTGTTTCAGAACATAGGGAAAATTTATTCCTTTTTCAGTAGAACACAAGGACAATAATATCAGCTGGCAATACCCAACTTTTTCACCTTTCTTTTTCTACATAATGTTGAACTTTCAAAAAATAAAAAAAGGTAAAGCTGTTGAAATTTTTTCCTTTGGTCTATTGAAAGCATGTTATTCACAGCAGCAGGTCAAATGATAGAGAGTTTGAATGTCACAGCCAGAGAAGTTGTGCTGTAGTCACCCACTATTGTGTTATTTATGAATAGTTTGTAATTTAAACATAGCTGGAGAAGTTCACTGGAACAAAATGTACATAAAACTAACAAATTTTTGTGGTTTGTTGTCTTTCTTCCCACCATCAGTCCAACTAGTCCTTATCTACTGGCAGTTTTATAAGGAGAAGGACAAGAACTTCCCTGAAGGAAGTATCTGTAAACAAATGATTAGATCTTCATGCTGTTAAATAAACTAATGTACAGCCTTTCAAGAATTAACCTATAAATCATTCTTCTCTCCCTTTGCACCCCACCCTAACTGCCATTACATTAATCTACCTTGCCATAGCACTGGTCTCTGTTGGTTCCTTGAAGTCCACTTGATCTTTGTATGCAACAATTTATTTTATTGAAACGTAGAAAAAAAAAATTATGATCTAAGGGAATAAACTATTCTGCATGATGTGTAGAACAATCTCTTTTCTGTTTTATTTTTCCAAGAAGAATTATTAAGACTTCATAGAGGTCAACATGGAGATTTTCAATTTCATATATATTATGAATAATTTATGAGCAAACAGGGAAATAGTTGACTACATATTGAGACAAACTCTACTCACTGAGTTTTATTTCAGTTTTGTCTGATTTGTCTTTCAGAAAATGGAACTTTAATTCCCAGCACTGAAATATATAGCTTTTTTTTGTTCTATTTTTATAAGACATGCATTACCTATTTATCCAGTGGACTCTTCATCATTATGTAGAAAGGTAACTTTTACATTATCTAAGATTTTCTTTTAAAGTCAATCCATATGTGATCTCTAACTGTGACAGATTCAGTCAATTCATCATTTATGCTGGACTAGCTTCTCAAGGCTAGAAAATTAGCCAGTCTACCATTCACCTCATATGGCTATGAACAGAAGGTAAATTTATCTCAGTAAGTATTGATATTAGCCTTAGTGAAATCTGCTTTGAGAACCCAATTATATATCCTGGCTTTCTTGGATCTGCACCATACAAGACTGATCAGATTAATGAGTGGTGTGAATCACAAAATATGCTGTGTACATTATAGGATAATGATTTTTTTCATTTTCTTTATCTTAGCTAAGCCTTGTTGTACTGTGTTCCTTGTGGGAGCAGCTTTCACTGTTTCTTTTATCAGAGGGAATTTCCATGTACAGTAGGGCAGAGGTTTCTACAAATCCTACCAAGAACTAAGATGTGCAGCACAGAGGTCCCTGAGGCTTGTGTAAGAAATCTTTGTGTTTCAGCTTGATTCAAGATTAATTTGAGATACATGCTTAATGCCTCCTGACATTAAACTGACTGACAGCATCATGTCTTTAATTAAGAGGTATTGAGAAGATTCAGAAATTTGAATAGATACTAAAATCTCCTATTTAGATATTCCGTTGTTTTATGCTAGAAAGAGTACCTTCCAAAAGAAGAAACTTCTTGATTTTTGTCTTTGGCCTGTCAGTAAATCCAGTGTTCAAGGCTGGAGGAGACTGAATAGCATTTTCGGAAGTCTAAAATTGCAGCCTTGTTCTCAGGTGGAATTATAAATATACGTAGGTTTATTTGTTGTGTTTGATAGCTTGTCATAAACATGGGAATGCAAAATTCAAGTATCTGCACTTTTTGATTTTTCAGCTGTGTCAAAAGGTAGGTTACTGCTTAGGTTCAGTTCTACTCCAATAATTTCAGTTACAACTTCCTTTAAATCAAAGGAACATTTTTAGGAACTGAGAGGGAAGGTGCACAGAAGTATATTAATTATTTAAACAATTTGTGGATGTGTTGAGCCAGTCTCTTTATTTATTTATTTATTGGTTTGTTTATTTTTTATGAGAAGGAGTCAGCTTTTTCTCCTTCATGAGACAACCTTGCTATTTGGTTTCTGTTTCATTGTGGGTGTAGGTGGGTTATTGTTTGTCTGCACTAATATGCAATAACTTTTTATGGTGATCAATAGTTATTCATGAGGGAAAGAGCTGAGACAGAGCAATCTCAAACTATTTGTCATTCCCTCTTTCCAGGAAATGACTTTTGACCGAGGTTATCAGGCATGCCTGGAAAGGCCTGGGTAGCAAGGCTGCAGGTGGCACAGCCTGCTCTGAAATGAAGCCTTGAAGGTGACAAGCCAAGGCAGAGACATCCTGGGACACTGCAAGTGACCTCAGGCAGGGCAGGGACAGAAGGAACCCTGGAGCTGTGGATGAAATACAGCCAGAAGGATGATGGAAAAGTAGGAGGAAACCAATGTTCACACAAAACTCCAACCTCCTGCACTACCCCTCACCTCCTTGGAGACACTGAGACAGCTTCAATGTGACCACAGCAAAAACACGAGACGAGGGCAGTGGGAGATGATTCTTTTGTAGGATGCAGGAAGTCATGATGGTTTTGCCTGTGACAATAGGTAAAGAACTTTTTATTTCACTTCAGTGCACATTGCTGAGACATCCATGGGACATCCATTTCACTTTTTACCTCATCTTTTTTCCTTATGCAGATCCCTATTTGAATCCATATAGCCATAAGTTTTCCCCAGGTGTGTTTTTACAAAAGGTTTTTCTTTCTTCAAATGATGTAAGTAAAATGCTCAGTGTGCTCTTTGGTTTGCTGCTTTTTATGTGGTGATGAACCATCAAACCAGGATTTTTATGATTACACTTATAGTACCAAAATATATTTAATTGTGGTAACTTATAAATTTGAGAAAATTTTACCCGAAGATGTTGTTTATACAGAAAAAGACACTGTTCATAGGTTAAAAAATTTAAATTTAAGTTACTTAAAGTAGCAAATCTGACAGTAGTTATCTAAACTCAGCTGAATTTTCTTCTCAGCCAGTTCTAATAATTTAAGGGATTGTGCTACTAAAATGCAAGTATTCCAATTAAGCTAGAAATCTCACAAGCATTTTGACAATTTTGTTTTATAATGCTATATTAAGCAGATAAAGAAAGATTGAGCTGTTTGAGTACTGAGAATTTCCATATTTTCAATCTATGATTCCCCTCATATTGGGAACTTAGAAGGGAAAAAAAAAATTGCATCTGTTATTGTCATAAGTAATACCATTCTTGAAATGTCTGTTTGCTCATCTTTGTTTGGTTCTCAACTCCTATTTCAACAGAAGGAGCACACATGGCATCATTTTACAGGATTTATCTTGAGGATTTGATTTTAATTATTATTGGAGTTGATTTTGTTCTTGAAAATATGTTTGAGCTTTCTAGCTCCACACTGCTTTTCAGAACTTTCTTTGCCATTTGCTTCAAATGACTTTTCTTTTCTAGCTGATAAGCTTTGTTTGTGGTTGACTTTTAACATTTGATTATACCCTGAGCAAAGTCTGAACACTTCTTACCTAATTAAGGAGTCAGGCTGACATGTTTCATGAGGAGTATAAGTGCATCTGACTTGCATAAAATAGCTAATTGTTTTTGCCCTAAAATTTAATACTCAGGTGCTATTCATATAAATTACAAGTGCAAAGCCATACCATGCTGTTTTGATGTCAGTGCCAATGCTGTTTAGAACAGCTAGAAGTATCTTTTTGCTAGAACTGCTTGTTTTAAAAGAAACCAATACAGATTAAGTAGGACTTGCAGGAAAAGATAGACATAGGGAAAACTGAGGTGGGAGGATGTATCTTTATTGGTTCCATGGTAGTAAAATAGCTGTGAAGAAGGATCTATGTTGATTTACATGCAGCCTGCCAGTATATAAACAGCATTTGGGCAGGCTTCCCTTCAGTCTAATCCTCAGAGCTATTTATGTGGAAGTTGTTGTGAGTTTGCTACCCTACCCCACTGCCAGGAGGGCAGCATGCTGACAATGTGGAAGCTAAGCTGGCAGAGTACTACCAGCCACATGACCAAGACAATTAACTCTCAGGGATGACACAGCTCCTCTGTGCTTCAGCCAAAAGCTGCCAAGAGTTTGCAACTTCTCACTACCACTGAAATTCCTGATTTTACTTCTTTTATCTACACCTCAGCAGTGAGGTCAGGAGAATGAACATCCATCCTTTCTCAAACATTCACTCTCAAATATCTGAAATCATTTGAGAGTGAGTGCTATTTCTGGAGCAGATTATCATCATGGGATATTTACCATACAAGTCTTTTAAACATCCTTATAATTGCTGTATAAGCAGGAAGAATATGTTTAAAAACTGAATGCATTAGAGCAAGCAGTGAAACCTAAGCATGACAGAGACATGGCATAGTCTCTTAGATTACAGCACAGACATATGACTGTGCCTGAGGGTTGCTAAACTAACCTTGCTTGTCAAAGCACCTCATTCTGAGTGAGGATATCAGTAGACTGAATGAGAGTGTTTATCTTAATACTGGTGCAGGACATACAAAGTGTGCCTTGGTGCTGTTACAGTCAGTGGTGGAAGAGCACTAAATGTTCTTCCTACTTAAGGAAGACAGGTCAGCATAATCTCGGCTAAAATAAATGTGTACAAAACTGTTTTCTTTTAAATATAGCATATGTAGCTTTCATGAACAAATTCCCTCTTTTTCCTCTCTTTCTCTGATTCCTGATGACTGGATGATCTGGCAATCATGACCTGACTACCAGTGCCTTTCATCCTCAAACACAGCCATGCATCCCAGCTCATTTGACAGTAACTTTCTCTTCCAGGAGTTTAATTCCAATCCACAATCAACAAACTCATGGTTGTTCCAAATGCTACCATTTTTCCTTATAATCTTTGTTTTATCAGCCAAAACTGAGTACTTCAGGATTATTCATCACAGACTGTTATTTCTGGCACTAGGATCCTTCCAGTTTGCTGTTACATATAGTACAGATCAATTTTTCTAGACCTGAGGAAGAAGTTGTTACTGTATGTTGCCTTACAGGAGAAGGTGATCATCATCGTACAGCAGGTACGTGCCAGACTTTCTGTCTTAAAATATAAAAATGGCATAATTTAAGGTTTGCTCATAAGAAAATAGGGATTCCCCAAGGCACACAACCTTCTCCTCTGACTTGTCAGACTTTTGACAGAGCTTCTGAAGTCTTCAGGGGATGGTAATCTTCAGCAAGGAACCTTAGATCCAGTTCATTTTAATTACAGGAGTAATATCTTCATAGATATCTTCTAGATATCTGTCTATCTTCAATGTTTCCTTTTAATTTTATGGATCTTTTTAAGGATCATCTCCTTGGCCTGTTATCCATCACCGCCTGGATATTTCTTTTTGTCATGCAAATTTTGTTATGTAGAAAACTGTGAAACTCATTTTTGTGACGAACTTACCTAAGCCTGACAAAAATTAAGATGGTTGAATGTTAAAGGGGCATAAAAGATACTTTTTCCCCAATAAAAAAAGTCAAATTTATTTCTTCCCCTGGAGAAGTAAGCCTGAACTAACTCTCCTAATCAAATCCAGATTCGTTAGACATTTTCAATAAGTGTTTTCTGTGGGATCCTTTGCATACCAATGGTTGCTGTGACAACCATAGTTTGCCCATTCAGGTTATTTTCCCAAAGCCAATAACAAAATTATCTTTTGCCTCCAAAATTCCACAATATGTTCAGTTCTGAAAGCTGGTATATCTCCTTAATCTTAGACTACTTTCTTTCTCTTTACTCTGTTTTGCCTCCTGTGTCCTAGTAACCTGCCACATCTGCCATGACTAATACATATTTGATGCAATTTTACAGCTCTCTTTTGTAGTTAATGCACCACAGGTAGCCCTTGCTAAAAAAGTTTTCTTTCCTAATTTTGTATGCCATTAATTTTGCCAGTTCCAGTAGAGCAGAAACACCCTAACTACCTGGAAAACATGCTCATTTCTTTTCCATTATTTCTTTAAAAAGAAGTGGAATTTACTTATTTCTCCCTCTAAAATTCAAAAAAATATTTCAGAATCAGTTAAATTGTCTCCTAATAGGTCTAGTATTTGATGCTTAAATTGATTAGATAGTTTTCATTCATACATGAGAATAGTGCCACTGTATCATAATAGGCAGCTTTCCAGAAAAGTGTAAGTTTTGGCATGTTTCTCTGAATTGTTTTTCACATTTCAAACATGCTTAAGTAAAACATGTCAGTACAATCTAGGCTAAAATAAATGTGTACAAAATTATTTTCAGTTAAATACAAGGTATTTATACCCTGTATAAATATCATAAATATCATAGTTTTTATGAACAAAGCTTCTAATAAAATATGAAATTTCAATATCTAGTTTTCTACTGTGCTGGACCTAAAAATATTGTCAGTTTTGGTCAGGTTATTCACGTTTATGATCTTCTCAATTTCCTCCTTCCCCATCCCACCCCCAAATGAACACCAGTATTTCAAAAGCTTAGGATTTTATTGGTTTCCTGCTCAGATGAACTTAATATAAACCACCTATATCCACTTGTCTTTCACTAGTAGGGAATATAATCTGCATTATGAAGTGCTATCAGTGTTTTCCCATGCTCTCTGAGGGGATCAAGTACATCCGTGGTTTTTGACCATGCAATGAATGTACTTGCTATTTTAAGTTTTATCAAATAAATCTCTTCTAATCTTTCTTGCCATTAAATGTGTCCATTCCCTTAAAATCCTCTAGTTGTGACAGTTAGCCTCCATACCCTCCAGTGGGTAGGGACCTCTTCCTGTCCAAGATTGCCCACAAATCTTTGAACAGAGCTGGTGCAAGGTGACAGCTCTGTCTGTTTGCCCCTTCCAGTGGCCCAGCCCTGCTCACTGCCTGTCTCTCTGCACCTCCTGCTCGCTGTCCCTGCACTCCCCTTCCCTTGGAGCTGCATGTGCAGTGGACCTGTGGCAGCTGTTTGCTTTAATCTGCACTGGCACAGGTTTAATACTGCAATAAGTCTGGTGCAAGAGTGGTGTTATTACCAGGGGGCTGGATGAGTCAGATGAGATAAACTAACAGATGTTACTGAAAGCAGAACCCTTTCATACAAAGTGCTCATCCTTATGCAGCTGTACAGAGAAAGCTTGCCATAAAACACTTCCACTTCCCACACTGTTTTTATTCTTTCCTTTGAGCAATCCAGAGGCATGTCATGCAGAAGCTTTTTTTTTTAATGTTGCATGATAAATAGCAGAACTTGGATGTATCCAGATGATCTGAATTATTATTCCTATTACAGGAAAAATATTCTAAATATTCTACCACCTCTGTGTGTATGTAATCATCCCTTTCTGTTGGCATTAAAATACGGGGGTTTTTTTCCTATGAATGTAATTCATAGCTTCTACTGTGAAACATCACTTCTATTCATCTCTATATTTACGTGTTCTAGAAAGGTAGTATCCTTGTATGGGACTGAACTAGATGGTCTTTAAAGGTCCCTTTCAACCCCAATCCTTCAATGATAGTTATTACTTTATCTCTTTTCATATTAACTAAGCTACTAAGAGTTTCTGTTCACTTTTATCATCATCTTTCTATCCTGGAACATCCTTATCATAATTAGAAAGTTATTTTGCATTCTTCCCTCACCTAGCACCTCATAATAGCATAATCCTTCATTTTTGTTCTGGTTAGTGAAAATCTGCTATTAACTAGGACAGCATGCCTCTGACTTCTCTGCTCTAGTGCATGAAAACCTTTCATGTGAAATGTAACTTTTTCTTGTCTGTATTTATTCTGACAAGGTTCATTTTTTATCTTTATAAATTATGACATATTAACACATATTTTCTCACTGAATTTGAGTTATTACACTACAGAGCTCTCAGTCTGACAACTATTATAGAATCTACATCAATCCCTACCAGTTACTGTGGATGTAATACTATCACTGTGTATTTCTTGCTGCTACCAGGTATTTTGGGAAAAGCTCTACAAACTTTTTTAGCAATTGTTAATAAATTAATCAAATGCATTCTTCAAATGTACATTCCATAAAGATACCTATGTGTTTTGTATTATAGCTCACTTGTGTTCTTCACTGTCTAATCTAAATCCATGTTGTATATTGAAAATTGTACTCAGGGGGAGCTGCAGTTTAAGTTATGCTGTACCACACAGCAACAAAAGATTGAAAAAGTCAGCTGAAAAATAGCTATTCACTAATTGCTGTATAGTTAAACTACAAAGAGCTGGAGCCTCTTGTTAAAATTATTTTTAAAGTGATCATTCTGCTAGTTTGAAACCTCTAATGAACAACCACAGGCAGATGAGTTCTTCCCAGCTGGATTCACAGATAATAAGGTAATTGTGTTTTCCTTTTACTTTCTGTTTCTTTTTTCTTACTGCTATTGGCAAATAAGTTGGAATGACTCCAAGAATGTTTTGACCTTTTAGATTTTCAGGTTAGTAATGTTTGCGATTTATTTTTAAATGATAACGTGTCATTTATTTTTTGCTTACTTTTGTGTAGCATGCTTTTCAACAAACCAGGAACTTTGCAAAGAGAACTTTGCAAAGAGGTTTTTCTTCAAAAACCTGAGGTCTTAAAACAATATATATTTGCAAGTATGTTCATAAATTCTAAATGGAAGATTTAATACAGGATGTAATTACCCACCTAGATGTGTTGTCTGTATTCTCATGCATGTATTCTCATGCAATAATGTGTCTTATTGATTGCAGGCTATCTCTTCACTTCAAAATCCAAAAGAAAATTGAGAGATTAATAGATAATTTAGGGTACATTCATGTAGTATAAGAAGTCTCTAGAATCTCGAATTTCAATCCTAGAAAAAGAGAAGTGGCTGAACCTGTGACTTTTGAAACTCACTGGACCCTCTGAAGTGAGAATGGGTGAGTGAATTCGACATCATTAGTGCTGCAATGTGTTTGATTGGCCAGCTTAAGGCTACACTCCTTCAAATTCCCTCCTCACCTTCAAATTCCCTTTTGTCCTAATATTCTAGTACTGTACATTTCCAAAAAGATGATTGATTAGCTTGCTTAGTACTCAACTATCAGTTTACAAATTATAATCATTGCAAACATGGTACTCCACAGAATTGTTGTATAGTTATCAATTATTTTAAATTAGCCTACTAGTACCAGTGCAAATACCACAATTTGTTGTTAAATAGATTTGCAATGTTATACAGCAAAATGTCAAGAGTAATAAGTAAAAGAAAATATATATAGTGTATTTTATAACTATCATTAGCATTCTTTGAATGTGGAAAGTCTGAGTTTTAGCTCCAATCAAATTGCTAGACCTAGAAGAAATATGGTAACACAAACAACTTCACTAGAGTCACAACTGAACCATAAGAGGAATTTCTCCAGTCTTTAAAGGGGCTGTGGGATCAAGAGTGCCATGTGTATTTTTCTGATGAAAGTTTGCTAAACTTACTTAAAAATTCTCATCTCCTTTCCACCGGGTCATTCTTTACATCTACTCTCGAATTATTTTGCTTATTGCATAAACAATCCGACTAAACATGATCACATTAGGTTCACATTTTTAACTCCTTTTCATAGTTTTGAAATATTTAATTGTTTAAAGCATTTTGAGTCACAGGAGGTACTCCACGGACCAGATTTATCAGGCACTAAAAGTCTAGCATGTGATATCACACTTTGTTGGCTGCTGTTGACTCTGCAATGTAACTTGACAGGAGAGACAGGCGAATGGTCTCCTCTGAGATTTGTGCCACTACATAAGGCAGCCTTGCTGAAATGTGCAAATGAAAAAACCAGACTTGCTTTAAGACTATTAAATCTGTCAGAAATTTGGTGGGTTGGTTTGAAAGTGACTAAATTGTAACCTTTTTTTCTCAGTTTATATCATCTCACTCTATTCCTCTTCATTTTTCTTGTCAGTTTTCATGCAGATGAAAATAAATTCAGCCAAAACAAGTGTTTTAAATGTTCTCACAGTAAAATCTTGAATCTATGAATAGAACTAGAGGCTAAAAGTCAGCATTATGATTTCCTTTGTGCCTTCTGTTAATAATTTCAATTCCTAAATTATATTTATTCTTTATTTAAAGATTTCTAAAGATATAAAGTGATTATTGGCCTAGGTATTTTCTTTACATGATACCACACATTTTAAAATAATTATTAATTTAAACAAGTTTGGGTTTGGTTTGCAATACACACTCTTATAATTACAAGCTTAAATTCCAATTAATCTCTTTTATGTTGCCAATAAAATGCCTGAAAGAAACAAGTAAATTACTTTTCAGCTTTCCTCACAGTAAACTGATTTTATTTTTTCAGTCCTTATTTTTGTCCTTGACTTTTCCTATTATTTTAGCTTGTTATAGTGAACAGAGGTCAGAAAAAGTCATTAAAACTACTCACAAAGGAAGTGATTATGAAAACCTGATTTAGGTGCTGGTTTTTCTTCACTAACATGGGTTTCTAATGAGTATGTTTAATATGCTTAAAGCTCATGCTGTCACTGTTTCCAACATCTTTCCACCTGCAATCTGATATGGAGTTTGAAATAACCTCAGAAAAATATCAAACATAGACAAGATTTTTTGGAATTTCTTGGAGCATAATCAAAATGGAAAGAATTCTGGAAGCTTTTGAGGTTGGAAAAAACAGTGATACTGGATAAGCCTCTTACTAAGTTTTTATGGAAACCACATATTTAAGGGACAAAGGCAGTCCTCACAGAATCTCTTGGAATATTTAAAAAAAAAAAAAAAAAAAAAAAAAAAAAAAAAAAA
>VXBR01009217.1:114878-170657 GCA_013400215.1 Cisticola juncidis | reverse complement strand
AAAAAAAAAAGCAAACAAACAAAAAGTTGTGGCCTCTGGAGACACACAAGGGGGCAAAAAGGCTGTGTTAAGACTTTTTAACTAGCGTATAGCAATGAACTTAGAGAAGCTAGACAGCCACAAGGAGAATGGGTAGTTTACATTCGCCCTAGGGGATTTTGCAGCAGTGGAGTTGCTGTAAATAATGATCTGGGCTTTATGGAGGCCTGATCTTTGTGGGAGGTTGCTCAAGGCATTATTTAAATATTTGATTTCTATTCTGCTTTTCAGATTCCCCTTCCTGTATCGCCAAATAAGTTAACCTTTGCTGTGGTGGTGAAACTCTTGCAAGGAGGTTGCTAGAGGAAGAATTGTAGTTGATTTTTCTTGCTAATTTAGGTGCTAATTTAGATATGGAACATGACAAGAACCAAATTTAATCTATTGATTTAACTCGATTAACCAGCTAAAAAATAAAATATAGTTTATCATCTTGAAAGCTGGGAAGAATATCTCTTGCTGATAGGTTACTGAATTGTTTTCCCATTGTATTTTGACAGACAGCTAGCCTTGCTGAACTTCACAAGGTGCCTCTGGATGCCATGCTCTCCCTCCAGAGCATCAATTGCACTGCCCAGTTTGGTGTCTCCAGTGAATTTGCTGAGTGAACTCAGCCCCTCTGTCTGTGCTGCTGACACAGATACTCGACACTGCCAGTCCCAACACCGACCCCTGAGCAGCACCATGTGTCACTGATGTCCACTTGGACACTGAGCCATTGACCACAACTGTGTGAGTGTGACCACCCAACCAAATCTTTATCCAGGGAGAGGTCTGCCTGTCACATTCACATCTCTCCAGTTTAGAGACAAGGAAGTCTTTCAGGTCAGTGTCCAGTGGTTTGTACGAGTCCAGGTAGATGACAGCAGTTGCTCTTCCCTTATTCACCAGCACTCCACATGTATCATAATAAGGCCACCAAATTTGTCAGACAGGATTTTCCTTTAATGAAGCCATGTTGGCTGCCATCAGTCACCTCCTTATCTTCCATGTGCCTCAGCAGAGCTTCCAGAAGCATTTGATCCACGATCTTGCTGAACATAGAAGTGAGACTAGTGGGCTTGTAATGCTTCAGAGATAAGAAGAAAAGTTGATTTCAGAAATTTTTTCTTTGTAGCCTATAAGTTCAAAGAAATTACGAAGCTTCTAAAAAAATAGAAATAATTACAATGGGATTTCAAGCAACTCTTGTATTTGAAACCACAATGACTCTTGTCCCAGTCCCACTGCTTGCTTCAGAGTTGAGTTTTGCCTCAGAGGAAAAATAATTAAGGTATGGTACAATATGTAGTACATGAGCTATAACCATCTCACAGACTTCTTCAGGGGCAAAGTTACCTGCACAATACAGGTAAGAAGCTGGGATTTTTAACTGCTGATTCTTAGAACTTTTCAATTTAACAGAGAGAGGGGAAAGAAACTCTGCTACTCAACTGTATATGTGCCACCTGGGAATAACTTTAACACATAGCTATATTACCTCTCCCTCAAACTAAAATCCATTTTGACTTAATTTGCAATTTTATTTAAACCCAGACAAAAAAAAAATCCCAGATTTGTCTCTACTAATGTGTTTTTATTAAAAAAAAAATCACAATATTTATCTGGGAATAGAAAAGTATTTGTATGTACAACCAATATAAAACTCAGAATAGCACAAAGATTTTCTTTTCAGAAAATCTTGCTCTCTCTCTTTTCTCTCTCTCAAGGATGATCTGGCAATTTCATTTCTACTGGCATTTCCATAGAATGTGTACTTCACACATAGATTTACAGGCAAAGTTTTCACATCCCATGTATTGTTGGAGCAAAATTCATTTTTCGTCAAAAAAGAAAAAAAAATAACCTGGAGGTATGGTAATAAGAGGTAATCAAGAGATAAATTATACCACTGGGGGAGAAAAGCACAAAAAAAAGTCTACAGAAATAGTTTTGTCTATTATCAGACTGCACTTGAGCAGTCTGCTAACAAGCTGGAAAATAAAGAAGGGGCCTAGAGGTCACATCCAAGTTCAGCTTTTTACTCATCAGTGAATGATCCTGTGGGAACCCCTTGGATCTCAAAAGACAGCTGATGGCTCAAGGTGTCAGGTTAAAAATGAGTACAAATGTGAAGGCTGGATAAAAGCACTAAGATTCTGCAAGAGTTGTTACAGTTGCACAGACATGATGCAGAAAAAAAAAGGTAAGTCTTCAATTTCCAACCAAAAAGGAAATATTAGACCAGACACAAATGCAGAAACTCAAGGCAGCCACTAATTTTACTTGTAACAATGATGTTTTTTCTTCCAGGAGTAATATTTTTTATACTATGAAAATGCATTTTGTACAGTAATTTCTCCAGTGCAAGGCTGCACACTCTATACGATAAATTATATAGATATATAGATGTTTTTTTATGAGTGACTCAAGCTAGTAATTTCTAGGACCTGTGTGGGGTGGGGAAGGAAGACTTGTTTCAAATATACATTTTTTAAAAACTGGCTATTTTATATACCAGCATATTTTAAAAAGCTGTTCCAGGAGGCAGCAACTTTTTTGGAAATGCCTTTTACACTTTGCTGCCAAACCTTCTCTCTTCTCTGTAAGAATAGATTACAGAAATTGTTAAAAACTGTGATAATGTTTTTGAAAGGATTTCTAACTTGACTGGTCAATAAAATTTGAATGTATCTGACAAGTGGCAGAAGGTGATAAAGTGGTGATTACACCAAAGACTGTATCATGCAAAGGGCACCAACAAGTGCTAAAAGCACAGTATTTATTCTAGTACTAGTCCCACATTAATTGTAATGCACATTGCATCTCGGCTGAGTCATGTAGAAAGTTGGTAGGTATCATAGCAGCACTAAAACTCTATAATCCTTTATTCTATAGAGTCAGTAGCAATGCACTTTTCTGTTCTGGGACAAATAGCTGCAAATGTTATGTTCACTCCCCAAAAGACATGAGACATTCATTCTGAACACAGGCTGGAATGCAGTTCATGGTTTCATAATTTCTTGCCCATACTAATGACAACACTTTTCAGGAAAAGAATCTGAAACTAACAATCTAGGTAAGAAATAAAGAGGAAGAACCTATCCTTCTCTGAAATGTTCAAGAAATGTATGATGATCTGAAATATTAACCCCTCCTTCTATCCCCTTCAGGGGTGTAGACTAGCTCAGCCCAGGAGGGATATATTTCATGAGACAGGAATAGGATCCAAAAGACAGGCTCTCACCCTTAGCTGCAGTCAGATGTTTATTCCAGATGGTCTCCAGGGGGTGAAGAGGGAAAGAGGGCGTTTACAGGGCGACAGAGTCTTTTCTCTGATCTTGCCAGGGTGGAGCAAGTTGGCACACAGCCAATTGGGTCAGAAATGGGAAGGAAGGGTCAACTACATGTCCTGGCCCTTGGGATTCTCTGGGGTGGGAGAAACCATTTCCCCAGGGGAATGTAACAATGATCAAAATCTGTTGGGGGAATGAAATATCAGTATCAAGACTGTATGATCTTAGCTCAGAGGTACTGCACTGCAAATAGTGGTTTGCTGCAGAGTGAAAAAATTTTAACTATGCATTTGCATGAAATATTTTCAGAATACCATATGGATTCTGTATATGACTTCTATTTTGCAACAATTTCTCCCTTCTGAAGAATTTTCTTTTCTGTTTTCTTCCACAGCATACAAATGACGCAAAATACAATGTATTACTCTTTAAACTTAAGCATTAAGAATATGTATGTTGTATTCTTGTCATTCAGGTATCATTGTCTAGCTCATATTAAAATCAATGCTGATATTTAATTTGTTCAACTAAAGCTGATTTCTTTTTTTACTACAGGTGGCCAAGTAGTTGGTGCCTTAACTTCCCCAGCTGTGTTCTGGTTAAATCTCACATGGTAACAGGGTCAGTCCTGCAAGAAGGAATCCATATTGCTGAAAGACCAGCCTGTCAGGAGAGCTCCACCACACTGACACAGATGTGGCAAGTCAAAGGTTTTAGTGTCATTGTTTTTAAGACAGGACACAAATGTACACTGTTTCTTTCCTCAGAGAAGAGTGAAGCCACCCAAAATGGTCGTATTTTAACTTTTTTTTTTTTTTATGATGTGTTGTGCTGTTTTACCACTACATAGTTCTCTTTTCTGTGCCACTCATATCTATATCATAAAGTTCAGTAGAAAGACTATTACATTTGGTCTGCAGGTCTTAAATATTCACTCTGAAAAAATCCAACACATAACCTTAACAAAGAATGGCAATGACTACTACTCACAGCTGGTGTTTTCTGGAGGTGTGCTGTTTCCTTATTAATTCCTTGGTATAGCTACAGATTTAGGCTTCAGTGGGTGAAGTAGGAGTACATATTCACCTTATTAATGTATATGTATTCAATTATAGATGTTTCTGCTATAACCTGCTTGGTTAGGCTGGTTGCCTACCACAGAAATAAGAAATAGGTATCCTTTTCAACATGAGAGTTGATCTGAGTAGCAGTCATCAGTTTCTTAGAAGTTTTTTTTTTCTCTCCCAGAGCAGTATTCAGTGTCTCCTCCCCTTGGAGGCAGCAGGGTTGACAAATGAGGAGAGAAAACACCAGGAACACTCCTAGCAACAATAGCACTAGCTGTTAAAGATCTTCCCATCAGTGACTACCACAAGATTTCTCAGCTTCTTATCACAAGTAACCAAAGAAAAATGAGTCCATGTTTAGTCTGCCTCGTGGCTGGAATGCTGGAGAAGGAAAGTGGAGCTGTATGAAATTCACTGATCTCTAATAAAAATGGGTAGATAAGGTAATAAAAAATACTGCTGAATGCAGAGATGGTCTCTAAGCATCTGTGCAGGGACATTTACATTTTTCAAGCTTTTTTTGCTTTTTGTGTTTGGTTGCTTTGGGATTTTTAAATTATTTTGAATTCTCCCTTGCCAGGTGACTAACATTGCTTCCAAATACACTCTCTAGTGAATCAAAATTTTGTGCTGGTTTTACATATTTTTCTCAATCAAGCCAGCAAACAGGAAATTTTCTTTTCCATTTCTCAGAAACATCCTTTTTAAATACAGCACTTACAGCAATATATGAAAATCAAGATCAAACCAACCAATTACAGCCTGGAAAGAGTGATGTAGGATCTCAGCTTACTGAACCCTATCACAGTTGTTTGTGGGTGCCTTTCTGCATTTTTCTTTTGGAAACTGTGAAAATAACAGGGAAAGACATTTTTGGATAAGTCCCACATACTAGTCCCACATTTGTGTCAATTTAAATGGTGTTCTGTATCTGCTTTATATGACTGCCACAGACCCAGTGTTAAGCTTCATTAAAGCAATTTTATAGGGTTAACAGAGTTACAAGTTTGTATTTTAGTTACAATAGAATAGGTCTTTTGTCACTAGTAAGAACTACAAAGTATATATTTTATTATGTAAACATCGAATGATAAAGTATCTGCAAAAGTGCTCCTTTATGATTTTGATACTCCCAGCTGATTACAGCATAGTTTTGTGTAGAAATCTTTCATTTTTCCCTATTCTAAAAGAAAAATCACCTTTGAACTTCCTCCCTGCCTTTCTTACTAAGTGGTAAAATTTCCCTGGTATTCACTAGGAGATAAGATAAATGGAGGTCCTTTCTCTTGAGACTGAACTATAAGGGAATGGGGGAGAGAATATTACATTGTCTCAGTATAAAAGTCTTGTGTAGGAAATATCTGGTCCTAGAATGTGGACTATGTGCACATTGATATTGAAATAAATTAGGTTTATAAGACCTAAAATTACTACAACTGTATTGTAATTACGGGGGGGTCCCCGGGGAGGGTTCTCCAGGAGCCCCTCAGGCTCTAAGGTCGTGGGTGTTTGTGTGCTGGCAGGTAAAGAGACTCTAGACGCTGCTGAGGTGCTGATGAGATGAGGGTTTAATTGGGGTCTTACCCTGGGAAGGCAGCATGGTCACTGAGGGAGAGGGGGAAGGGGAGAGGGGGAAGAGGAGAGAGAGAAGGGGAGAGAACAGTCTCTGGAGACCGCCAGGGCAAAAGAGAGGAGGAGCCCACTTCCCCTGCACTCTTGACAGGGAGTTTTGAGTAGGCGCGGTGAGATTCTCCAGCCAATGGGGGTACAGATACACGATACTGCAGGGAGGGTACAGACTTGGGATAAACCATACATTTCCAGGGGTGAGCCAGAGCATATCGTTTCCATAAAATGCAATTCCACATAATATGACCTCTATGCCCATGAGCAGACTGGAGTGAAATAACAGTCCACTACTTTCGGTTTTTAAGTGATAGAAATCCATGGAAGATTTCTGTTAAATTGCTAGAGCACGTCTCAGCAGAATGCTGAGTCTCATGAGTTAATTGGGATGAAGCTGGCAGTAGGTAAATTTAGACCATGCAGTCACGAATGTTGTTTCCTGTGGCAAAACTTCAATTTTCTTATAATAACTATCAATGCAGTCAAACAATTCTAACTGAAGTACACAAAGCAGCCTCTAGCCCCACTTTCACCATGAGAAGTCTACTTTTCATTTGCTACACAGCTGAGAACATGGCTCGATTGAAATCACATGGTTATTATCTATGCTAACCCTGAGGCTGCAGACAGAATCCCAGCCAATTTCATTTAGCTTTTGCAACTCATAAATAGATGCAGTCTCTGAACATCTCATGTTATCAGCTCTGCATGGGGTTATATTTATAGCCAATACCCTAACATGTGTGTAGAACTCAGCTAGAAGAGCCACGTGCTTCAGAACATTTGTGCCATAAAATCCCATTTACGTAAATGGAAAGGGTTGACTGGAAAATGACTGTTGCACTGGACACAATGATTGGATCTACATGCCAGGATTATTTTCTAGACTAGAGAAAACCCAGCACTGTTTTTTCACATACATCCACCCAACTCTATTACCTTCCAAAACTGACTGTTGAGAACGATTTCACTAGTCTGTGCTAATTCCCAACCTATGTTCAGGAGTTAATTGAAAAAGCAATAGCCGGTGAGGTAAAAAATACTTCTTCAGTCCTGTGCATTTAATAGAAGATATTGTCTTAATAGAAGTTATGGGTTTTCATATTTTATGATTTTCTAATTTTTAAATTAATTTCAACCTCTCACACAGGTATTAACCAATATCTAAATATTGGGTTAGGCAGTGATTTAGGTGGAAAATTTGTTTCAAGGGAATCTGATGCTCTTCCCTGTCCAGAACAATATATCAGCAAGATACACAGGACAGCTGGTGGTTTGCCAGCAGTGAAACTGGAAGCAAGACCCCTTCACCAGTGGGGCACTGCAGAGACATTCCTTGCACAGTCAGGGTGCAATTTGTACCAGTGTTTTATGAAAGATGTTGATAGCATCTCTGTGTGCCATTGTATACACACTGCATAATGAATATATATATATATATATATATATATAATGCTATTTAAGAACCACTTTCACATACATCTAGAGACTACCAGAAGTCTGGATTCTTCAGTTTAAATTTCTGATTACAGACCAGGAATGAGATACTGACAGTATGAGATCCTGCAGGCTGCATGATGCAGATCCAGGGAGTATACAAACAATAATAACAATTATTTCAGTACTGTAGTTAATGTCAAGTACATATTAACTGAATTAACTGCAGTGGATTATTTGATCTTCTTGCACTCTGTTCTGTTGCAGAAATAAATTAAAATATGGATAATATTAGTCACAAGTTGTAAGCCAAAAAGAATACATAGTTTTCTTTTACATGACTGCTCAAACTTCTTTTCTGAAATTTGTTGAATGTGTTTTCTCTGGACTTGTGATTTGAGAATTGCATGAAACAAAGAAGTAAATGAAATCAGCATGTGTTCACCTACCAGTGCACTCTAGTAATTACATGAAGGATTTTTTAATTAGATCATGTATTTTAGACAAGCTTCTGAGAGCAGAACATTGATAATAATGGTATTTGTACTCAGGACTACCATTGTGGATGCTGATGATAGGCATTTTTGAGTAGCTAATAATTCCTCCCTGTTCTTTCATGACTAAAATTTAGAATGGTATCTAACCTCTTGCTCTATGACTTAGTGTCATTGCAGACAGAATACCTTTATTTGGCCAGGGCATGGTTGTGTGCATTTAGCACCTTGTCAGTTGGAACCAAGCAATGAAAGAATTAAATGTCAGACTCCTGAGAAATACAAGAAAGGCTTTCTTCCTGCAGGTTAGAGACTGGAATAAGGTGTCAATCTGACTTAAAGCTTCTTACAAGGTAAAAAAAAAAAAAAAAAGAAAAAAAGAAAAAAAATACAGAAAATCTATTTTAAACTGAAGGTTGTAAGGAAAGAAAGGTTTCATGTAGTTTAAAATATGGTTTTCAGTGAGTATGAACAAACTTTACAAAAATATTTATCAGAAAGCCTTTTCTAAATAAATCACAGGTTGTTTAAAAACTGTAGAAGCTGAAGAGTTTGAGGTGGGATCAGCCTGATCAATGCAAGGTGAAAAAAGATAAAGGTAGTCTCATATTTTCAAATAAAAACTTCAGATATTTGACTTGCAAACATGAACAGGGAAAAAAAAAGCCCTGCTACTATACTATAATCTGGATATGATACTGAAGCACAACACAAGGTTGAATTGCTCATGTAAATTAAGCTGCAGTTGAGTTGGAAAGCTGATCTGTTATTATGCAATGAGGCTGTTGGGAAACTGTCTTGCTCATGATGTGTCACCAACCAGCTGCGATACGTATGCAAAACCATGAGTCAAGATTAAGAAGGTAGGAGGTATAAACAGAAATTAATCAACATGAGCAAAAAAATCCATGGTTTATGCTTTCCCAAACCTCAGATGCACTGAGGCAGTCTGGGACAAATTCCTCACTGGAAAAAGCAAAACCGGTTCTGAGATCATTGAAGGTGCACTTGTTTCTTCTGAAATTTCAGTACCTGTTAATGTTTTCTTAAGCTTCAAGTATCCCCATGTCAAAATGAGCTCAATTTCTAAGACGTCATTAAACATCTCAGCTAAACAGAGATTCCATGTATTGCTCATAAAATGCTTTACTTATTTAATTCAGACTATTACATTAAATCTCTATGTACAATATCATAATTATTTCACTCCTGATAAAACCACATAAGCTCTGTATTATCATCCTAAAAGCTCAGTAGTTGTTTCATCAAATAGAAAAGCTTAACAAGACCATATCTTTGCAACCACTAAAGTAATTGCTGTTTCTAAATTTATAGGATGTTTTTATAGCTCTTCCAGATCATACCAATATCTTTCTGACCAGGTTAGAGTACAAAACTCTCTCTTAGGAGAATAGGAACATATACACAAGTATACCAGACCTTGTAGTATTATTTTTACTTAGAAATGTGATCAAGCTGTAATAATTTTAAAAATGAGAGGAATACATGGAAAGGTGTTTCAATTAGTACCCCTTCATAAATTATTGCTTCCTTCTTTTACCTTCTCTTTTAATGAAAATCTAGCCCTCTAGATGGAGGGTCATCGTTTAGGATGCAGCTAATCATCATTAACTGCATCTGAATGAATACTCTAAAATGAGTTATAGCCCTATAAAGTACTATACCCTATAGCTTATTCATCAAAATTGTGCTGAAGACTATAACTTAATTCCTTCTCATCATTGCCATCATTTCCAGCAGAAGATGTTCAAAGGAAAAGTCTATAAACTGGGCTCCTTAATGTGAAGTGAAAATTATTTTAAGGTATTATGAATTCTACTCTGAAATTATGTCTCTCTTGATTGTTTGATATCCAGAATTACTGCAGGACACTTGTTCACACACTGCACTTACCTGAAGCTGGAAAATGTCAGTTCCAACACCAAGACACATACATGTAAACCAACAGTTTATTAATTATCCTTTCTTCCCAGAATTCATTCTCAGTAAAGACAAAGCTGGCAGGTGATTATAAATCTCTTTTTTTCTTAGCAGGGCAGCAAACAAGAATTTGGCCTGACTCAGAGGGTTGCCCAAAACATAAAGCTTACTCAATAATTTGTGATATGACTGTTTACCTACCTAAAGGAAAACACTGCTAGCCATTTATTTTCAAAAGCAGACTCTCTGTAACTTAGTTCATAAATTGCAATTACTTAAAAAAAAAAAAAAAAAATCCAGTGAAGTGTCTGATAAGTACTTTCACACCAAAATTCAAAAGTAAGGAATTCAACAAATGAAATGAGTGTTTGTGAAGCCAATAAAATACACAGACATGGTGGTTGCTCTAGGGCTGCCAGTATAGTTCAGCTGGAATTTGCTCTTCTTTAACTCCTAGCTATAGTCCCTTGCTGTGCTACTGTGGTAACTCTCTCTTGCTGGCATGCATTAATAATATAGTATTTGGTGAGGAGAAAAAGAAATTTGGCGTCAACAAAATTTTACAGGATCTCTTGTTTTGAGGGGTTTTTTTTGTTTGCTTGTTTTTGAAGTCCTTCAAGACTGTAAAAGTTCAGACATAATTCTGACTGCCCTATTCATGTCTGAATACTCCCAGTTATCCCAAGTCACCAAAACAAATCTTTTCTCTCTGCAAATTTTTGTGATGTAAGCTCAAAAACTGGGAATGCATAGCTACTGCATTGGAAATCCTTTCCAACTGGGCACTTGAAGAAGGTTCAGATCTGCCCTAGCTTTGGACAGGGGAAATCTTACTGCTAAGCACTGTGAGGCCATGCTTTGGTCAAGTCAGGTTAAAAACGTGTATTACCTTCAATATCTGCAACCGCAGAATAGGACAGCCCAGTGACAAATCTTCAGATTTACGAGACAAAGGAACTGTGCTTACCTACTTCTGCCCAAGATCAGATGCAAAAGATGTCTTGCTCTATATTCATCTGACTTGCTGTGGGTGTTTGGATTATTCGTTTCATCAGAACTTCTGATGTCTGAATATATCTAATCTCAGGATGTAGTCATGAGGTAAACTCCACTACTGCCAAAATACACTAGCATTTGTAATGAAACCATTTCTTGGAGTCCTGCAGGGTTTCAGGGTTGTTTTTTATTATCATTATTTCTTATTTTTATTTTTTTATTTTTATTTCATATTGTCCCTTATTTACAATTTACTTAGCAAATGACCCTAACAGTTCTCCTGTCAGAAATTTCTGTCTTTGGGGAGTGCAGGTTCTATCAGGCACCAATCTTCGGCAGCAGACATAGCTTGCTTAATACTGACTTTCCTAGAAACAGCTCCTCCATTCAAACAGAACAGCTCCTTTACTCTCTTACCTGAGCCTTGGTGAGTGCAAAGTTCAGTCTCATTTTTCATATCATACATGATATGAAAATAAGGCACTATCATCCCTTATTTTGACTGTAGTATTTGATATAATAAGCTAAATGTNTTATTCATAAATATTTATTTATTTCTCTCATAAATATAGCTATTTTCCTGGATAGAGTGAGCAGTTTGATCCCTGTAAGTTATTTATGGCAACCGATATTTTGCTTGAAAGGTTTACCCCCATTTCTGGGGGATATCCCAGATGTATCATCCAGCTTAAGCTGTATTTCCACTCCTAAACAGCTCCAGATTTTATAATTAGAACTTCAGATGGATAATAACATTCCATCATATATCCCCTTTTTAAGTCCTTAAGGAATAAGCCAAAAAGCACATTAGTGTCCAATCATAGCTATATAAAAGGAAGGTTAAGCCTGAGGTAAATTTCAATTAAATATTGGGCAAAGGGGGTTATTTTTGTTGGTTTTTGTTTTGTTTTGGTTTGGTTTGGTTTTGGTTTTGGTTTTGGTTTTTTGGGGTTTTTTTGGTTTTTTGTTGTTTTGTTTTTTGGGGGTTTTTTTGGTTGGTTAGTTTTGGTTTTGGTTTTGTTTGTTTGTTGTTTGTTTTTTGTTTGTTTGTTTTTTGTTTGTTTGTTTTTTGTTGAGTGGGGGTTTTCTGAATTTTAATTCACTAAAAAAAAAGAATTGTTGAAAATAGCATAGTTTCCCATTTTTGCACAGGCATCTAAGGCTGNAGTGCAGGTTCTATCAGGCACCAATCTTCGGCAGCAGACATAGCTTGCTTAATACTGACTTTCCTAGAAACAGCTCCTCCATTCAAACAGAACAGCTCCTTTACTCTCTTACCTGAGCCTTGGTGAGTGCAAAGTTCAGTCTCATTTTTCATATCATACATGATATGAAAATAAGGCACTATCATCCCTTATTTTGACTGTAGTATTTGATATAATAAGCTAAATGTAATTAAATTAAATAAATTAAATAAATTATTGCACTTATCTCTTTACCCAGCCAAGCTAGTTTAAAAAAAATCACACATAACATTTAAACAGATAATAAAATAAGTAGGCCAATAAACTTTTCTTCTATAGTGTACAGCTATTATATACTATAGATATAATTAATATTTAAATATAAATAAATGTTTCTATGTATCTATAAATATATACATTTCTAAATATGTATTTATAACATATAAAATAATCATTTTATAATATAATTAATAATTATACTATATTAATATACTGTGATATAATTAATATATATTTATATTATGAATAAATAAANTTTGTTGTTTTGTTTTTTGGGGGTTTTTTTGGTTGGTTAGTTTTGGTTTTGGTTTTGTTTGTTTGTTGTTTGTTTTTTGTTTGTTTGTTTTTTGTTTGTTTGTTTTTTGTTGAGTGGGGGTTTTCTGAATTTTAATTCACTAAAAAAAAAGAATTGTTGAAAATAGCATAGTTTCCCATTTTTGCACAGGCATCTAAGGCTGTAAAAAAACACTTTCTTTTTAAACAATTAAATCCAATAATACTAGTTCTGAAGTGTCTTTCTCCTGTGTTCTCTAGAAGTTGGTTATACTTATGAGAACTGTTTATGGGTAGCATAAATTTTGAAGTCCAGTTAATCCAAAATGTTACAAACCACTTCATAACAAATATGCTTATTGCCATAAAATTTAAAACAAACAACAATAAAACTACAAACAAAACCAAAGCAAAACAAAATAAACACCAAAACCCCCACAATATGAAGGGCTTTCCAATGGATTTTTAATTATCCTGTCTGAAAGTCTTAATAATGTAGTAAAGTTGTACTCCAAGGAAAGAATCAGATCTCAGTATAACAAACACCACTGTGGTAATTATCCATATGGGCAGAAATTCATTAACTTTAACAAGGTTATATCTACTTGCAGCAGGACTGAGTTTAGAAAATTAAAACTAACCTAAGCTAAAACTTGATTTTGTTATTTCTCAGTTTAATAGTGAAGAATTGAGAAAGTGCTAGAAGTTGAAAAAGTTTCATATAGCTTTCAGAGAGTGGAGTTCCACTTAAATCTAAATCCTGGAAGTTCATTTAGAAGTTACCTTGGGTAACTTCTTTAATGAGAACATACAACAAAAGGTAGTGTGATTTTTATCATAAAGCTCTACATCACACGCAGTGGAAAATTTTAGAATAAATTCTACCTTCATGAAGGGAAGAACTATTAAAAATAAAATTTTTGTAATGAACACCAGGAAAAGCCACATTAGATAATCTGATGTATAATTATCATGTTAAAAAATTTTCATACGCGACCATTGCTTTTTATTTGTGGAAATGGAATGGGCATTTTAGATTCAAATGGAAAATTTTAGTGGCAAAATTTAATTTTATATAAGAACCTAAATTCATACTTTGAAATAGAGACAGATGGGAGGAAGCAAGTGTTAGAAGCAGTGAAACCAAGAACATCTGTGCTATGCTAATGCATAAGGTGGAAAAATAGTAAGAAATCTTGATTTATTGGCATTGTTCATAAGAAGAGGTTTTTTTCTGACAGACTCTCTCTGAGGATCACTGGTAAAAAATTCAGTTATAAATGTTTCATAACATCTAACATTTATGTAAACCTATATCAATTACTAAAGCATACATTAATTTTTCTGCCTGACAGTTTAGTGTTGAAATGTCATTAAAATACATAGGTAAGCAACATGAAAGACTCCACCAAAGGTATATCAAACCTGATTTTTTTTTTTTTTTTTTTTTGGATAAATGGAAAGTTTATAATGGACATAAAAGGAAAAGTCACAGTAGAAGAAAAGTAAAATGGTATTCTACAAAGAACTGTTTCAAGTTAGATAGATGACAATCTGACAAAGGCTTGTTGTGAGAAGGATAGCCCCATAATTTTTTTTATTTCTTTTATCAGAGTGATGCTCTAGCTGGTGACAGTTTTGATTTATTTGTAGTTGTGACCTTTCAGACTGAGAAATGTTGGTCTATGGGGATCTGAGAAATAGATCTAAAATATGAGATATCATATTTTCAAATATTTTAGTTTTTAATAGTACTTCAGTTTTTGTTAAATATTGCAAATATTGAAAAAATATTTCTTCTGAAAATTGAAAAAAATATTGTTCATTTTTAAATATAATCTCTGTATTTAAATGTTTGTGAAAGAAAGTAAATAACACAAGTACGTACACTATGAATCTAATAAAGACATTAAAAAACATTTTGGTATATAAGTAGGTCCCATCACAATAAAACATAAACATTAGAAATTTACAACATTCTTTGAAATCATGTGATTTATTTAGGCTTTGTCATTACTTAGTTTATACTGTTTCATTTCTTTATTGTGGACTAGTTTAGACTTTTTTTATAGTTTCTTTTTCATTATATCTTTGCAGTTTGATTCCTTCTTCCTCTTACAAATTGCAAATTAAAAAACCATCTGAAAAAAAAAGTGTGGTACCCTTCATAAAAATAAAACTTATATTTCATTCAAATAGAAAATATTAAAAATATTTGAAAGGTTGAAAGGTTGAAAGCTCTACTGTCATATGATAGATCTTCTTTTTCTTGTGAATAAACAGTATCACTAACGCTTTGAATTTAGTTCTTGCCAATCCTGTAAAGTAACAGTTGTCATTTATATCATCAAAATTATTGAAGACAATGTGATATGATGCACCAAGTCCACAAGAACAAGAACTTTGCATATCACAGAACTTTGCATATCAACTAGACTTTGTAATATCTATATTTTTATTTGCTTTGTATGTAATCTTAATAAATGATCACTTAATATCTATATATACTTGGATTTGATACTAAATAAATAGGCACTGCAGAATAAAAATAATAATCTGGTTTTAGTACCATGAAATTGAAGAACAGATATATCCACAACTCAGGGATAAAATTCAGCTTTATGTGTCCCCAGAAAAATTGCTTCCTTTTTTTCCCCTTTAAAATTGAATAAGCAAATACCATTAGAAAATCAGGGCTTTTTTAGTTTTGCTCTGTTTTTTCCTGGAATAAAGTGTCATTTTTATAGGGCTTGGTAAAATTTGACCTTGGTTTGAGACATGGGATTGTTTTAGATGTAATCAACTCTGAGCTTGTCACCAAATCCCCTATGAATGGTAAGGTAATAGAAGATTGAATGAAGTTATAAATTAAAAAAAAACAACCTCCTCAAAAAAAACAACAAAAGAGTTCTCCAAATAACAGGCATACAGAGATAATATAGACAAATTAGATCAGAGCTGTTGCAAGCTAAATGAAGTAATCTTTTTTGTTCTCTTACCATTTTTGAGGCTTCTGCTAGCATACTGTGTCCTGGGCACTGCTCTACCAGTGCAGAAATGAACCAGCTGGAGAAGTTTAGAAGAAGAAGTTCTTGAGTTTTAGACTGCCTGAGAAAAGACTGGAATATAAATTTTAAAAATCAATATAAAATCAATATAAAATAATCATTAAAGGAAGAGTGTAAGCCTCAGATCAAAAGTATGTTGGCACTTCTGAACTTGTTTTCTGTGCTCTGTACAAGTGTTTTGTGTCAATATGCTTTAGAAAAAAAATGCAAAAGAAGAAAAGAAATATGAGTTCTCATGTTATAGAAACTACTTTTAAATCTATGAAAAAACAGATAAAAGCTGGCCTGTTAAGACAGCAGAGAAAGAAAGGAACAGCTTATTTTGTAGTGATGGGGATTTATTGTGAGCAATATCTGTAGTGCATATATCTTTCTGCTATGTCAGAGATGTGCTGCACACATTTTGAAGATACTTCATCTGCACTGTGCAAAGCTCTTTTGATTTCTAATTTTCTAATAGCATCATATATGCTTTTAGAATTTGTGTCCACAAACACTCTCATAACTGGATCTTTGCAGAATGCCATTATTTTTCCCTCCTATTTGTGATCAGCTCCCTTTAATTGTCTTGCATCCCAACGTTGATCCTATGTGTGACTTACACTCCTATTCAAAAATAGCTTCATCCAAAATAGGACCACTAAAAGTTGTATTGTTGACTAACATAAAATCTGTGAATTAGAAGATTAAGCTAGTCTAGCAGTATAATTAAGTTTTTTCTTGTACATCTGACAGCTCAGGCTCTCTGAGGAGGCAGGCACATAGTTTATACTTCCACTTTCAAGTCCTGTTTGCAGCAAAGCATGGAAAAACCTATTAACTTTTCAGAGTTTTCTTTGTCATTCCCTCCATCCAATTTAAATTAATCCTGTGTTCACATCATCAGTCCTTCATCAAGTTCATAAAGAGAAGAGAGTAGACAATTAAAAAGATTGGGAGTCAGACTATTTAGGGTCTAACATCTTTTAAATCCTCTTATGTGGGAAGTATAGACACCTAAGAGAAGCCTGATCACCTAATACCACATGGGCTCCCCATTGCATGTTGGTTTTATAGGAGACCCTCTCTCTACAAATTTGTTTCACATCACTGATGTTTAGCATCTATTTCAGTAAATAAATTTTAGAATACTGATGTTAAGATGCATAATATGATATGTTAGATAGTTCTTGTCTGTCAGAATATTTGAATTGAAGGCTATCAAAATCCCATCTTCCACAGAGCTTCTATGAGTCTTGTGACAAAAAATGGAAAGAATTCTCACCTGTGTCCTCTTTTTCTGCACAGAAGACACTTTCAAATTTAATTCATTGCAGAAATACACAAGTTTAACTGTTTTGCAGCATTAATATTAATTCTAGGCTAATACAATGGTTTTATTGTATTTGCTGAAGTACACGTTATCAGGAAAAATACTTGAACAGAGATAGGTGGGTGAAAATAAACAGGATGGTAACAGGAAAAATATAATGGGCCAATATGAATAAAATAATGGGTTTGCCAGCAAATATTGTAATGCAGTTTAAACTACATTATAATTAGAAAGTAATAAAAAATATAGTATAACTTACAGAACTGTGATTTCCCCCAGATAATATCTTCAAAGCAGGCTCAACAAGTACCTTTGGTATTCCACATAAAAATTTGACTCAGTTCTACTCACCTCTGCATCAGTTTACTAAATTTTTAAAAGAGCCATGAACAACACTTCAACAATTGTGTTGTTCATATGGTACTCCTACCAGAATTTCAGGTCCACTGAAATTTTGCTAACTTTGGCTAACTTCTGACTATGCTAATTATTCTAATGCAGTTGCTCAATCAAGTCACTGTCATTCATTGCCATACTTACAGACAGGGAGCAAAGCAAAAGGAGAAGTCATTTATTTCTCTCTGGAGGATAAATCTAATCCTCTGTCTCATCGTGAATATCAACAGAACCTCCTCAGATGAGGGAAATTTGTGAAGGAGAAATCATGCATGATCAACTTTGTAGCCTTTATGTTGAGAAGATTGGTCTGGTGAATGCTGTGGAAACCTTCTGAAAATCAATAACTACTCTCATTTAAAATTAAATATTGATATGGAAAAAACTTTGCTGATTAGGAATTTATGAAATTGAAACAAAGTCAATAGGAATTTTCTGTGTGACAATTCAATGGTCTGTAAATATATGCAATGTCTGATGGAGTTGTGCTATGTCTGGGGTTATCATCTCCAAATAAGCGTGGGATTGCAGACTTTGAATGTTTTCTTTCCCAAAATATGTCAAATTCTGATATGTAGGTTTTTTTCTGTTGAATTTACCTTGAAAGAATATAGGAATAAAATATTTTAATTAAATTTAATCAAGCTAAAATAATTCCAGTCAGATTGCTATGAAGTATAGTTCTATTTTCCTGAGAGTATTTTTATAAATTTCTGCAAAATTGTCAAGTCCCTCTGAAATTTCCAGCCACTGCAAATTCCTTGGAGATAAAGCTCCTTGAGAAGACAGTTCACACACAATAAAAAATTACCTCAGTCTACAATGTATTCAACTCCTGATGCATTCTTCTGAACAGATATAAAATAATTAAAGATAAGATATTTAAAAAAAAATTATAACCATGTAAAAAAAAGAATAAAATGTTACTGTAATCCAACTAGAGCTGTAAAAAATGGTCTGGCTTATGAATTCTGGGTAGATTTCTGCTAAATTATAAATTAAGGAAAAAAAATAGTATTCTGTGCTTACCTGCAAAACCAAAAAGGTCTGATGAATTTCACTTCTGTGGGTTCTGGCTACCATTTTATCATTAATTTCTCTGTTGTGAGGTAGAAATATTCCTCATAGTCCTTGTTGAGATGCATGAATATTCCAGTTCTGGATGTCATATTAGTTGGCATTTTTACCAAGCCTTGGCTCTTCTGTACGAAATTTCTCCTATTTTGTCTTTTTTTTTTTTTTTTAATAGCGATATTAGAATAGGCCAGCTATCATCAAATGTAAATTTATGTTTGGGTACACAAACTTCTTTTCCCACAGATATGGAAATTCCTGTGAAAAGTTAGAGGTAACTAAAAAATATACTCATTTATGGACCAAACTGTGGGGTAGAAACAGTTGGTAGCTGTTGGGTAGAAACATACACCATTGCTGCTGTGTCAGCAGACAAAATGTTTCCTAGAAAAGAAATGAAACTACTGTGCCCAGTAGGCCTTATAGAGCCTTTAAAGAAAGCTAAGGAGACTTAAATATTTTTATCCTTTCACATCAGAGCAAAGACCAAGAATTTTGCCTTGATTCTCTGGAAAAAAAATCTCTAGTGACTGTAATTATTATCAATAAGTTATGATATTCATGTAGAATATAGCAGACCTCAAATTAAGTTTCCCGCTGTGTAGTTTATACAAGAGTCTGTAATTTATGTCTCCATTTCCCAACAGAGATTTGTGTTCCCAGGTTAGCAGCTGAAGGACCACAGATAATTCTTTTAAAGCTCCAACTTCAACTGTATTTAAATAAATTACTCATCTTAGTCACACTCCTGAAAAGAAACTTTGTATAAACTCGAAATTCTGAGTCTGAAAGAAAGAATTTCATGGAAATCAATGTGTAAAGCTTTGGTGCAAAGATGTTTCTTGAAGGAGCATGGTGCAAAAAAAATATTGTAATAGATTCTACTGCATAACCCGTGCCCTAATTGAAGCAAACTTTCAAAGACGCTACAAAAAGTATGGAAAGAAAGAAGAGGATAGAAATGTTTTATCCTGAAGTTTGTCAAAGGCATTGCTACAATTCCTTGTCAGCTAATTCAGAACTTCTCCTAAGATTTGTTCAACTACTATTGGCAAAAAAACCAACCAACCAACCAACCAACCAAACAAACAAACAAACAAACAAATTTAAAAATGTAGGAAAAACTCTAAAACAACAACAATAACAAAAAATCCCTTTACACTTAAAAGGTAAGTTTTCTAGGATCTCTAGATGGAAAGTTGAACATATATTTTATTTTTTTAAAATATATATATACATATATCAAGCTAAATACTGTGGTGTACAAAAACTTTGAGAAGGGAACAGAAAAATAAGGAAAAATGACCAGCTCAAAAGAAATAAGTAAGGCTCATTTCTATTCCTTTTACGTTCTCTCATTATTGGCTCCTTACTGTCTATGTATCTATGATAGACTTAGTTTATTCATGATTTTTTACTTACATGATTTATTATTGAAAATTTTATAGAGTTAGTTTCCTTTACTAGTAGATACTGTATATGGAGTAGGTAAAAGACCAAAAGTCTTAATTTTAAAAGTGTAAATGACTGTGTCTGGAAAGTAGGTGATAAATCCTTATTCTTAGGGCTGATTAGAGGTGCCACTAGAACATTTTGCCATTTGAAATGGAGGCTCTTTGATAGTAACAAACTGAATTGTGTGATAATTAATGCCAGTCTATGAGAATTAAACCTTGTATATTAACATCGAAGGGAAGAAGGAAAATGTAACAGGAATGAGGTTTGCTGAGGGATTAGCTAAAGTCTCTGTCTTTATAACAGCTTCAGCTTGTATTCCTGAGTTACAGATGACAAAAATTTTCCACTAACTGTGGAAAAGTTCAGACGCAGCTTCTTCAAAACCCATCTACGTGTTTGCATCTTTCCTTCCTTGCACCAGATGTACAAAAGACGTTAAGAAAATCTTGTTCTTCCCCAATATTGTCTTCTTGAATGCTGTTCTCAGTTGGAAGTTGGAAAATGTCTCTACTGAAGGGAATTTAAAATAAAAATAGGTTGAGATGATATAAGTGTACCTTGTGATCCTGTACTGAAGGTGGTTTTGTTCCAGTGCTCTAGTTCTCCAAGTGTAAACCCTGTGTTGGTGTGAGGGAAAAAAAAATCATACAACGCAGATTTGCTATCCCAAAGTGAAACATAGCAATTAATGTCAAGAAGACCTCAGACCTTGAATAAAAGCATATGGAAATGCAGGCTTAATCATTTATAATGAAATGTTTCCCTTTCTTACGCAAACCGATATATGACACTGTTGGCAATATTTTATTCAATGTATTACCAAACAATTCTTTTCCAAACATGAGGTGTACACTTACTACAGAATATACACAGAAAAAAATAAATTTAACAGCAGAGTAAACCTTTGTGATTGCTTCCATGGTGGTAATGAAGCAATTTGTACAACAGCTTGAGGCAGATGCTTAATCAAGTACTTATTTCTAAGTATATAACTGTTAGCTGGAGTTTACGGACACTGGGAAGAAAACTTGACTCTAGTGGTGTTTTATATTTTTGCAAGAGGAAAATACATTCTAAACCTAGTAGCAACATAAGTCACACAGTGTTTTGTTTTATGTGAGAATTTTGCCCCAAACTAATACACTACTAGCACAGTTAGAAAGAATTGGCTGCAAAGGTTTGTGCTAATTGTGATAATGTTTTTCAAGTGTGGCATTTGGGTTGGTCTGCTTTCAAGCCCAGGATAGCATAAAACTTGGAATAGCTATAGAAACAAAGCATAGGTAGAACAGGCTAGGGCTGCTGGCTGTGAGTGCAAGAATGGTGACTTTTTATTGTGTATTACTTGTCTAAGGAAAGTATTAATAGATGGGATTATTCTCCCCCAGGTGCAAGACCCAGCTCTTGCCTTTGTTACATTCCAGACAGTTCTCTGCCCATCTCCCCATCCTGTCAAGGCCCTTCTGCAGGGCTGCACAGCACTCTGGGGTAGTGGCTGCTCCTCCCAGCTTTGTGTCATCAGCAAACATGCTGAGGAGGCATCTGTCCCTTCATCCAAGTCTTTCTTAGAGAAAAAAGCTAAGCAATGCTGGGCCCAGTACTGAACCTTAGGGGACACCACTTGTGACAGGCCTTTAACAAGGCACTGGAATAGGCCTGTATTTAATTTCAAACATTGTATAACTAATCTTTCTTCATATAGCTCTAGTGTGAAATCATTTTTCTTGCTGATGGCTGACAGGTATTACACAATTATATACATATATATATGCTTTTTTCCATCCTGTCTTAACATGGTTATGCACTAGTAGTCCCTGCTGAGCTAAACTTCGTGTATCAATTGGTACGAGAGCATTCAGACAATTTCATAGTTGAATCTACTGTAGTAAGGTTTGGAGTATTTCTCAAGTAGAGCAAATTAAAGTCCAAGGCTCTCAAGCTTCTTTCAATAAGGTTTATTTTCTTAGAGTTGTGTTATTGTAGCAATAGTAATATTTTGTCACTTACTTTCAAACACTGACTTCTAATAAAGGTGACACCAAGGAACTGCGGAATCTAAAATGTAGCACTTATTCTTTCTGGAAATAACAGAATGTGGTGATGGCCATTTCTCTTTTTTTAGTAGGAACTGCAGAGTGTTGTTCTGTGTCATTCTTTCAACAGTGAGAAAGCCAATTTATTTTGTTACTTATAGCACAATAATTACATGTCATGAATATAATGCTTGACATGTAGATTACCTTGGGATTTGAATGGTAATTTCATGAAAAAATACCAAACACCAGGATAGTGAATATGAAGCTGTGTTTTCATTTTCAAAGCAAATAATGCTGAATTAAACCCTTGCATACAGTACTCAATGCAACAGTAAGTGACATATATGAAAATTTTTCTACTCCTGAGGACCTGGCTGAATACATGTTGCTTAATTAGTTATGTACTGGATAACCTGCCAGAGGTGCTAGTATTTCTTTGCACTGAAGTAGATAAATAATGTTTATTTTTGAGATTATTGAAGCATTGTGGTATCTATAAGGGCACAGAGAAATGGAAAACAGCTTGATTACAGTAATTTACAGTACTTGCATTGTTTTTATCTCAAAAAACAACTGTACATTTTATATGTTTCAAATATGTATGATATCTGAAAGCATTATGTACAAATACTGAATATAAAGCACCCACGTGCCTTTCAGAAAACCATTGTAAATCCCACAAACAACCAAACCACTCTGAATTAATGATTTATGCGTGGCTGGTATTGACAGCTGCCCAACAGATCAAAAATATGCTTTTGCTGCTACCTCCTAGCATGGGGTATGGGCAATAGCTTCTGTATCCAGGGTGGGAAAGCCTCCATGCCACCCACTTCAGGTGCTCTCTTGGGAAGAAGAATTGCTGGACCTGGTAAAATCAGAGTTTTCTTGGTGAATAAGTTGCCATTTCACTCATTCACTTCTGGCCCAGGCTGACATTCTGGTCGACATTCCTTTATGCCAGGTGAGGAGACTGCTCACCTAAGAGACTTGTTTTCCAGAGGGCAGATGCCTAAGTCTCTTTACTTTATATCTCAGTCTCTAAGGGGTCTTCTTCCTGCTTTTTCTGTGTTTCTCCTGACTCCTCTACCCAGCATGGTATTGCAGCTGTCTTGTACCTTAATTACCTTTTCATGCAAAGAAAAAAAAAAACCCACGCAATGTGCAAAGTCAACATATCTATCATGATGTTGAATGTTCCACTTTTCTGTTTGTTTCCAACCTTCTAAAGTGATGCTTTCTTCAATAAAACAAGGAGAAGTTTAAAGCAGAAAAAAAACAACCCCAACATAATTTGTTTTTCCTACATGCAACATAGTATTTATTTTTAAGAGACAAATAAACATTTGATGTCTAACAGCCTTAGATTGCTTTGCTGCGTGTTTAAACTGACCTTGGTTATAGATTATTTAAATGATCAGTGCTGAGATGTAAATAATTATGGAATGATCATTTATGAATGCAGTAAATTACAGGGAAGCATTCTTTTTAAAGGAAATGGGGGGGAAAGAGCTTTGCTTATTTATTTTCTTCCTTGTTCTCTTGCTTTCACTAGCTTTTTAACTTTATTTTCTTTTGCCACTTGACTGCATCCAAGGTCAGACTGAATGAGAGACAGATAAGAGATGACAGAGAAAGCATTCAAAACCAAATAATCTGATAGTGTCAGTAAAGGAGATGTTACCAAAGCAGAAAATATGCTGTAAGTAATAATTTTTCTCTGTAATTTCAACCTTTACTAAATAAGTAATAAATATTTAAAGTATATGAGGTGAGAAAAAATATGAAAAAATAAGAATACTTCTATGGTTTGACAAAATGTTTAAATTGAAATGATATCCCATCTCATCTGTTAGGTCATGATTTAATTCACTGACTAAAATGCTCCATTATAAGATTTATCACTAAATTGACTATTACTGTCATGGGCATATGTGCTTCCTTTTAATTAAACTGTACAAACAAGTATATGAAGCTAATTAAAATAATAATTATGTTTTCTGAAATTTTGGTTGGAAAAATACCCAACTTGTGATATGTGATACAGCTCACATTTCCCCATCCAAGAAAACCTTAAAAAACATTTTATTTAAAACCCAAACAAACAAAAAACCAAATAAACAAACTCCCAAAAAATAAAAGCCTGTAATATTGTTGCATAAGAGTTTGACAGACTGTGATGGGTGGTTAAAAATTGTGAGTTAGTATTATTTCAACATGGTTTCATTTACATGATCATTTTATCCCAGTGTAAGAGACACATGAGAAGGCAAAACTGCAGTGGATGTGGGTATAATAATAAGGTTGCTTTCTAATTTAGAATTGTTTGCTTTCACTGCCCTATGTTCCTCTTTAGCTTAAATTAGCTGGTACTTTAGAGTAAGCAAGGCACAGACTAAGCATAAAATCTCTCTGATGGTGAAAACATTCCTTAAAACTGCAGATAGGTGGGAAGAGGTCATCCACTAGATATTCCTTCCCAGGAGGTCCACCCTACTATGACCTCAGAGAGAACCACATTTATTTTGGATGTAAAATAGGATCTAATTAGTCCTACTGGAAAAACCTTGGAAATCATAGCTGGGTAAAACATGGAGCTAATACTTCTACATTGCTTCAAGTTTTGCAGGCTACCTGCATAGCTAGCTTGGCACTAGTGGCCTGTACTATGCAGCCATTATGCTAAACAGCTGTGATAGTGGGTTCTGTGGAGCCATTTATTTTTTTGTTATCAATGCTCAATTATAAATGTCACACAATACTCACCTATTCATACCTGCAGAGGTCCTGACTTTACCATCAGTAATACTCAAGTTATTTTTTTACAAGCAGAGGTTTAATTTACAGATCTTCAAATTAACAAAGGGAAGGACAGAACAAAAATGTCATTTATTTTTTTAATCAGTTACATTTTTTATTCTTGCAGATTTTTATAATTAATAAATATATGATTAGTTTCCCGTTCAAGCACAAGCACATGTGAGAATCGCAAGCTATCTGTATTTAAAAGTGAAGGAGTGATCTAACTATTTCAATAGATAACCATTACATCCACTCAGCTTTTGTATTCCAGCAAATGTGCTGCACTGCAAAGTGCATTTCCTGGCATTCTGGCAAGGAAACACTATGTATTCACTATTATTTGTTTTAGTTATTCAGTAGTGACTGACAACAGAATATGCCAGTCAATGTCTTGATGAAGGTTAAGGCCTCTTCTTGTGAGTACTGTGAGCCATGTTTCACTTCTGATTTTTTTTTTTATTTAATAGCTGTAACAATTGAAAATAAAAGCAGTGGAGTTGCATGGCATAATAAAAGTGTAAGATAGCAAAAATAGTCTTGAAAGTATTAGATATTCCCATAAAATTTATTAACAGATGTCCTAGTGTTGCTTTTAAAAATGTTCTTGATGAAATCTACTAAACACCATTATTTATAACATTTAAGTACCATTGGATAGGCCCCTCAGGGATGCATTTTGACTACTGCAGTGCAACAATATATGTTGCAGCAGGTACTTCTAAACATCAGGCCTGACAGCTTGACAATAAAACAAGCACAATATTTAAGTGTTTCATATTCCAGAGGGACAGGATGGGCTGCTTTCAAAACTCAGTGTTCATGTTCCCCTGCAAAATATGTACATGCATCCATGCATAAGCAAAGGCAGACAATAAGTACTCAGTCTCAGCTGAGCACTGTTATCCTCAGAATTTTTCTCTTTCAAATTTCTCTTCCCCTTCCAGACTGAGTAAAGCCCCTTGCAGAGGCTCAGATCCCCTTGCAGCTTGCATTTATATCTGCATGGTCTTTGAAGACTGACCTGCACTTGCTGCTTGGAGTTTATAGTGGGGAGCTGAATGTCAGCTCTGATGAGAGAACAGCATGCCTCAGGTGAGTACCATAATCTCTGCTGGGACCTCAGCAGGTATGACTTGGAGCTGCTGGGCACCCTGCCAGAGGGAAGGAAAGATGGAGAAAGGGCAGGTCTCTCTGCCAAATACACTGGTGGAAAAGCTGTGGGCTAAAAATTTGTTGGTCCAGATTGACACCTCAAAATTTCAAAATGTCTGAGTGTATTCTGACCCCAAAATCAGGACTGTGGCCCCCATTCAAGCAATATTTAAGTGCAAGATTTTGATCTGCCAACAACCAGGGGCACATAAACTTTACAGACCAATTTTAAGCAAGCAGACTTACTAATTTAATCAGTGTTACTTGGGGAAGATTACATTTTCAAATCTAAGTTGTTCTGATCTTTTTACATATCCCCAGGAAGAGAAAACAGCTTTACTATGGATTTTCTATTGTGCAGATTCATATAATCATGGAATGGTTTGGGTGGAAATGGACTTTAAAGATATTATTCCAACCCCCTTGCTTACTGGCAGGGATGCCATCCACCAGATCAGATTTCCCAAGGCCACATCTAACCTCATCTTGAACACTTCCTCATCACTCCATCACTCATCACTTCCATCTCACAGGGAAGAATTTCTTCCCAATAGCTAATCCTAAAGTACCTAATTTAATCCTAAATCTATGTTTACAGCATTTCCCTCTTGTTCTGCCCTTTTTACATGTCCTTGTAAAAAGTCCCTCTCTGGCTATCTTGTCTTCCCCCTTTATGTACTCTAAGGTGCTCTAAGGGCTCTCTGGAGCCCTTTTTTTCTCAGTCTGAACAACCCCAATATAACCAACCAGTTGTGCTGCGTACTGGTGTAGTTTTGTAATAGAAAGAAATATTCCATGGAAGTGAATAATCTGTGCACACAATGCAAAATGTATATACAGAAGAAATGAAATCATAGTAAAATTTGTCACATATGAGGTTAAAATGATTTCAAAAAACTCAGAAAGTGATTGCAATAAGCTTTTAAAGAACATGGGATGGGGTAAATGCTTAACTTAGATAAAAAACCTTGAAATATGCTAAAGCTTTTCTAGATTGGTTGCATCTTTAATGTCTCTGTTGCCAAGATCTTGTCTTTAAGGGGAAAGGGATAAATGAAAAAAGAAATATGACATAAAAAATTCAAGTGAGGATGGGAAAACACTTTTCTTACAACAAAAACAGATCAAGAATCAAGAACAGATTTTTAATGGAGGTCATATTAGTATTCGGACTATGGCATAAAACACAATGTTAATTTATGGCAGTATAGTGTCTGTGGTATATCTCATGGTAAATTTAAATGACATACTATTCTAAGGCTTTAGAGTAGGAATTTGAGTCATTTGATTATAAATCAGAAAAACATGTTAAAGTTATTATTATTTCAGTGACAGAATACCAAACTAGACAGCATATTCTCTACTAAAATACTTCTAATTCCTTTTCTCATTTCAAATCTATATAAAATGAAAGCTTTAGATATTTTTCCTGCCTTGTTCTAAAAGGAGATACTAGCTGAAAGGAACATTCCGATTTTCATTTTATAGCAGTAATTATATCAAGAAATAAGCTTCAAATAAGGAGGTGTGAGCTTGTGATAGGCACAAAAGGTGATCTGGGAAGAAAGCACTCCTGGGCAGGATGTCTTGGAGAAAAGTCCTTTTCTGAGAGGTTCCACACAGATACAGAACATTATTTTGGACTTATCACCTTAAAAAGGCTGACATATGTTTGAAACAGAAGTTCACACAGGGATAAAATAGAAGTTCTGTCAAGAAAAATCTGCAGATCTGAATATCCCTTAGTTGTACGAGCAGCTTTTACCACTTCCGTGGTATTTTACTGACAGAGCTGGAGTCCCAAAGGAAATGTAACAGAAACTTTGCAGCAGATATGACAAGTTGAGACTACAAGAAAAAAGTAAAGCGATTTAAAATCTTTTTGCACAACAGCAATATCTTCTTATTTAAAGGCAAGAACATGCTGGGTCACTCTTTGAGATTTTTGAAATTATGAGTCCAGTTTTCTGAAGAGTTGTGAAGTCATTGCTTTACACTGGAGGCTCTTGTTAGTCAGTCCAAAATTAGAACATATATCCGGAAATTTTATGGAAAGGAAATCAATTCGAAATAAAATTTAGTTAATATAATGTTAAATCTTAAAATAAAGGTGAGATGTCTCCTACATCTGTAATGACTAATAATAGGGAACAAGAGTAAGCACTGATCATCTGTTTTTGAAGAACTATATCAACCAATAGTTTATTACTGTGATCATCTCACAGCCAGACTCAGGTGAAGTGCCATATGACCACTGATAATAAATAAGACAGCTAAGAGTGTTCCATTTTCTTTCAAGTTATTTTAATTATTCAAATAGCTGACATATCAGTTGACAATTATACCAGATGTCTTGAGTAAAGAGAATGACTAATGACCGAGATAACTACACTTTAACAGCTACAGAATATTACAAGACTTGAGTATAAATATCCATAAACATCTGCAAACCAAAAATTTTTAAGCGGGTTATGTTTGTACATAGAGCCATTAAGTCCATTTAATGATTTATTCTTTACAGTGGATTTTCTGTATGGCAGAGATACTTTATTCTGTAGAATCATTTCCCCTTTATAAAGACTGTGAATGCTACATGGCAATATTCAGAACAGAAGATTAAAAATACATCTTGCTGTGTATCAAGGAGGGCATACTGGCAAGGTTGCATGACTAATCACACCAGAACAGGCTCTTGTGTTCCCAGGAAATGTCTGTGCCACATTCTGCAATACATCTGGGAGAGCCTTCCAAGAAGTTTTAGACATTTCAACAGAGGCTTTGCATCCTTCTGCTGTCCTGCAATATGAGATGTGTCTCATCTGTACTGAGAGATGGAATTTTTTGGAATACACAAGAGGATAAAGGTCATCTCAATCTCACTGTGTGGTATCTTTCTCTTATTTGTTTATTTCCATTCTGCTATACCATATGTACAAAACTATCTGGTTTTCATTGAAAGATTAATTCTCCAGTAAACATGTAGCATACTAAGTATAGCCCAAGATAAAATGATATCTGATATTAAGTGTAATTATTGAGAAATACAGCATTATAAAAATTATAAATTACAAGGAGTTGCAGATTGTCTAACCTCAGGTACTGTCAGCAAACAATTTGCTATGGGGATTAAATGATCAATATGAAAATAGATTTTAAAGGTTCAAATAATTTCTTAAAAAATTCTCTTATGCACAGAGACTTGAGAAAGCATACAGACAGGGGGAAAAAGAATTCTAAAATCTATGCTACAGTAAGTATTTGGTAAAAAAATGTATGAACAAAAAATATATTTTAAACTAAAAATTACTGTGATTCACCTAGTCATGTTAAAAACAAATCTCATGGATAAAATGATAAGAAGGGGACCATAATATTTATGCATACTAAAAATCTGAAATTTATGGCAATGTTAGTACAAAAAGTCTTTCTATATGAAACAAAATATAGCAAAACAAAGAAGCAGTTCAAAAGGCTTCCAGTAATAGCAAGAGTGATTAAACATGTTAAAACCGGATAGAAAGAAGGAGTCATGACTCAAACTTTGAGTTGGTACTATCAGAGAACCTACTGTCTCCTATTTGAAAATTGGACTCAGGATGCAGTATTTCTCTTTTCTCTTCAAGTTATCCAGGAATGAGAGGCTGTTCCTAGTTTGTATTGGAGAACTTACATTAGATTTTGTAGAATACAGTTAGGTTAATTCACCTTTCCATTTCTGCTGTGAATGGAGTTACTCCTGAGAGTAACATTTTTGCTAATAGGTAAGTTTAAGTTCATATTTTAAGTTTTATTATGTAAGATAATATGTAGTGCTGGATCCCACATAATTCCTGGGTGACTTAAACTACTCCTAATGCAACCCCATGTATCTGGGTGGTTGTAGTCTTCACGTGTTCTGTGTCAAATATCACAAAACTCTGTGCCAAAAGAGATTTAATCCCACACAGAGGACAAGAGGGAATAAAAAAGGAGAGCAAATGATGTGCTGGGAAGGACAGGAAGGAAAGCTTGTTTTTTCTCATTTGACTTGTCAAGCAGGGCTGACTTTGCAAAGGTAGGACAGAGCAGTACAAGGTCCTTGTGCAGGAAATTCTTGGTTGAAGGGTGAGCAGTTCTAAAATTCAACAGGAAAATTAAAAAATTATACTAGAAAGCAGAATGTCAATGGCCAAACTGTGCATCCAGTATCTGGAGGTGGGAAGATCAGGTGCTGTGCAACTGAGAGGGTAAAAGTGGGCAAGATTTCCATAACCTTCTCTATGCCAAATCCTTTCCCATTCATGGTGTGCTTATGGCCATGCCCTGACTGCATTCTTGCAGGAGTCCAGGGCCTACAGGGAGCCAGCTGGAGTTTCCCCACTATTAAGCTTCAAGGCCAGCTAAGAAGGAAGGCAGGCTGCTTCATGTTTTCCCTTTTTTCTGCTGGATTTTAATTCCAGTATTAGCATCATAGGTGCAGAGAGATTAAGACTCAAACTAGTCATTAGGTCAGCCAGTCTGGATTTGTGTGTTCTTAGATGTTTTACATTTCACAAGGTATTTTAATAGCCAAGAATTTGTTTGTACTTGACCAAAATGATCTTTCAGAAGGAGAGCCAAGCTGAAGAGACAGAGAAACCAAATTTCTTGAACATTCCTACTTTTCTTTAAAAAGAACTCCCTGAATTTCTCTAGCTTCAGATTTCAGCAACTTTTTCATGCTGTTCCTTACAGAACAGAGGCCAGACAATACTTAATTTAGGCTTTCCTAAATTTTCTTTCTTCCTTTGAAGTGATACACTGAAATTAGGTCTTCTTTCAGTCCTTTCTGCACTACTTAAACACATTTCTTTCCTTAAATATTTACCTTTATGTCATGAACCCCATTTGAGAGATATTTCTCTGTACTTTATAACTTCTAAATTCTGTATCTTGCTACCTACTAAAACTTTTTCCATAGTCTTTCCAAATTCTGATCTATATAAATGATATATACCTTTCTCTACTGTAGGTGTAGAGGCCATTTATTTAATATGAAAACTTTGGTTTGGGCAGGTAAAACCACTCTTTAAATATTGATAACTTTCTGTTCTGTCCAGTCCTTTCACTGGAGTGATTGCAGATAGAAAGGTAAAAATACAAAGCAGAATTCTCACCTTGCAAATAAAAGGACACAGTCAATGTGCAGTTAAATCAGAGAACAATGTAAATAAATGTAGCGTTAAACAAAGAAAAAAGAGTTGTATATTAAAGCACATCTATTGACTATGAACTGTAAATTTTCTCCCATCAGGTTTGCATAGATTCCTTGTCTTCCACAGAAAAGTTGATTATGTTGTAGGATTTAAGCCAGGTTAAAATATGGATTTTAAAAAATATACCAATTAAAAATTGATTACAAATTGGTTATGATACAAGACAAATAATTCTGATTGGGGAAAAAAAAGTAGAAGTTGATGTATTAAGTTTCATGATACTCCAAGAAGTGCTGATGTTTTAACTTAATTTTCAAGTCATTAATACAAGCCTTAATCCCAGCACATTCCAGAATCCCTTCCTGTTCCTACCTGAATTACCACCTAACAGTTCACCCCGATGTGGCAAACGACCTGTTGCCAAGAGAGCAGAAGAGGTGGCTGAGGTGGAGTCTCCATGAGAAGCAGGTGTGGGAAGGAGGCCCCAGAGATGCCAAAAGCTGTCAGCATTCAAAGGCAGGGGAGGACTGTGAGCACAGGTCCAGCAGAAAATGGGAGATTTCCCTAAACAGAAATGTTTAGGCTCAAAGATTTTCAAGAGATGCAAATAATGAAGAAAGGGATAACCATATCCTGACTTCATCAAAGAGGGAGCTATTGTCTTTCCAACTGGGGAACTGGGAAGGTAAGAATAAGATACTGTGAAGTGTGGGACTGTATCTGGGGTTGGAGACAGAGCAAAGCAGGTCTGACCGATGTGGTTATAACACACGTTCTCCTCTTTATTCACAAAATGTCTGGTTAAATACAGCAAGGACACTTTACAATAACAGGTGCATTTCTATTGGCAGTGAGCATGCACAAATACGTAAACAATCACAATTTAAGGCAGTTGCTGTGTCTTCACAATAATTGCCCTATTCTATTGATACCCATACCTTAACCCAATTTCTAACTGTGCCACAAGCTTATCTACTTCTACACAGGCCAAAAGCTGAGGTCTAGCAGGTCCAAATCTGAGGCCCAGTTTGGGATAGCTCTACCTTTATTCTATAAGTCATCCTGCTCTTGCTACAATACTAAATCAAAAAGAAGAGAGCATGGCCAGAGCAGAGCTACAAGACACTCTGAATGACTTTGAAAGAAGTGACGTGTCCTTAGAAGCATGCTAGGTTTTGTTCTTTAAAAGAATTGAAAAGACATCTGAAGAGAGGAAATTTATAATATCTATGTCCTGACAGTGTTTGAAATACATCAGCATCAAAGATGAATCCGTAGGGTCAGGAGTAGGTGCAACCCCAGGGACTTCAACCAAACACAAAGAGCAGTTTTAGTAATGATTTTGGGATGGAGAGAGAGGACAGCCAGAAAGCAACAAACCTCAGTATTATGACCAGTTTGTGCACTCAAGTAGAGACATAGAGTAAAATAAAGACAATGCATGTTGTTGTAGAAAGCATGCATTTTAAGTTGAAATAAAATGGAAAAGGAAGTAGAAAACAAATTATGATAGTAAAATATCTGACTAAAGAGCTGAAATTTACTTCCTGATTGAAATTCTCCAGAAATACTTTTTCATTCCAGAATAAGAACATACATTCTTGGAGGTGTTTCAATGATACTGCCCTCAGAGGCCAGGGACCACTGAACCTTGGCTTAAGCTGAGGAATTTTACTTTACATTGCACAGCTTCACTCGATCTACATTTTCAAATGAAACTAAATTATCATATAACATCCCATGTGACTGTTTGAATTTCTCTTAACCCTCTAAAATGGCAATTTGCTCAGAGTAGCAAAAGCTAGGAAAATTCCAATGCTGAAACCTGGGGGGGTTGTTTGTTTGTTGTTTTTGTTTATTTATTTTTATGAAGATATTATTGAAAGGTTTATTGGAAATTGAAGTGGCTGTAGAACAAAATATATTACCTATTGACACAAAAAACAAATAGAAATTATCAGGACTATATGGAAACCATAGAGTAAAAGAACTGGGGAATGAAATAGCATAGTTACTCTAAGTGGCTTGTAACATCCCACTTCAATCTTTTTGGTAACTCATAACTGAAAGATAGCATGAAAGACATAGATACAAGAGTTTTAGGGGAGACCTGGAAACCTCCAAAACTTAAGGCATTACTAACTATACCAGGCTAAAAAGTAAAAAATATCCTTAATAGAGCCTTTTGAGATGGTCTCTTCCCTGATGACTTATAAGAAATTAAGCAGCATAAAAGGGAAGGATGTAATTTTTATTCTAGTTCTAGTTTTATTCTAGTTCTAGTTTTATTCTTTTTTATCTATTTACAACTAGCAACTGCTGGTGACATGATTTTTGAGCTATGTGTAGAAATGGCTGTGCCCTTTTTTTCGTGTATTTTTCTGCCATTACTTGTTTTGTTAACTTTATCATGTCTCTTAACCTCCCTGTGCCTGCCCTGCACAGCACCTATAAATGAGTTACTTATTGTTTCTATTGATCTGAAAGGAATAGCGAGGATTTAAGGGAGGTGAACATATACTGGGCCATATTAAGATTTTCTTTTACGCATTAAATTTAAAAATCTGAAAATGGATGCTTGAAGACTAATAATTGAAAAGCCTTTTTTCTCTTTCAGAAATCTAAATCATTTCTCACCGAAACTAGATATGTTACAGGAAGGCTTAAAAACATTGGACTATTCATGAGGAAATTCTTTTGAAAAGTTTTGCAATTATGTGATTTTTAAGGTAGAGGCAAACTTCTAAATTATCTTTATGACTTGTAGATGAGACAGGTTCAGCAAAGGTGAGGTTTGCCCTTCAGTCACTCATTCATATTCATTCAATGTGCATAATACTGAATGAACTTTTGAAGACTAAGGAAAATATCTCCGTTTCACATGCTAATTGAGAATCAGTTTTTGGTTTAGTGTGTGTAAATTAAATTTCATAGGATTTTTTTTCTGTGGGAGGTACTTTTACATACATTAATGAACGCGTTTTTCTTGTTCACCACAGCTCTTTACATGCCTTCTGGTAGATTTTCCTATCCATGTCAGATATCTTAAGAGTTATCTGCTCTCTAATTAAACACCTTTTTACTTCCTTTTCTTTCCTCTCTTTCCCATCCCTTCATTCTTCCAGAGGCACCCCAGTTCAGCTGCACTTCCAGTAAAGTCTATGTGTGGGAAGAGCAAGCATAGGTTTCCAGGAAAGTTCAGGGATCCTGGTCCCAGCTTGTGAACCTCAGATCCATTGACAGGAGTAGCTATTGGCTGTTTGCATGGGCCTTCCCTGTCACCCCACAAATTTGAGTGTTTCAGCATCTTGGTATGTGCAGAACAACAAATGTCAAAGTATCTTTCTCCTCTCAACCCCGGACAAAAATTCCTGTTTGCAGCTGGTTGTTGTAATGAACGAATCTGCTGTTGCAGCATCTGGAGACATCTGTGGTTACTACTCTTGACTAATAAGGAGAACATAAGGGCTTGGGCATCCTGGTGTATGTGGAGAGTGTGGGTTCTCTATAAATGATGTTATGTANCTGCAGTAGGAGCTTGCTGCAGCCAGAGTCAGTGAATAGTTGGAGTCAGGATGGCTGAGCTGTAAAGAAGAATAAACCAGGACTCTTTTCAAGCTGTGATAAACAAGGAGTCTGTCTCTGCTTATTCAACTCTCTAACAAGAGGGCTGCTGCAACAGCTATGAACCTGAAAACTCCTTACAGATGTGAATATCCAGAGCTGTTCACTGCCAGGTTGCTGTAGGTAAACAGTTAAAAGGGGTTAAATTGCTCTATAGACGGGAAAGTTTTTCATGATCTTTAAATGAATATTTTAGCATTGATAGTAGATGTACTGTAAACATTATAGAAATAGAAATTGGAATGAGATTATAATGTTCCTAATATTCTTTTTTCTGAAAATGTAAAGGATTTGTAGAAAGAGTTGTTTAAATTAGAGTAAATCCTAATTCACCATACTTATATATATATATTTATATATTTATGCTTAACAATCTGTATGTTTTAGGCAAATTTATATTTTTCTAGTAGAATATATTGATATTAGAAATTTTAATATATTGATTACACTGTATGAAATATACTTTAATATTCAATTTATAGACTTATTCTGCTATTAAACATCAATGTCAAGTCAAACCATTTCCAGCTACTTTGATTTCCAGGAGAATATGAAAATTCAGCTAGTAATTCTCAACATTTTTGACCCTTACTCTCTATTTTTCATGTTTATTGTGTGACATGGGCAAAAGTTCCCAGCAGTTTTTCTTTTTTTTTTTTTTTTTTTTTTTTTTTTTTTTTTTTTTTTGTTTTTTTTTTCCCTTCANNNTGTTTGTTTGTTTGCTTTTCCCTCTCATGTTTTTTGCAGGGTTCTCATTTTTGAAGTTCCTTTGTTCAGTCCAGTCTCTCAAAATTTGCTGCAGTGCTCTCTTGTATTATAAATGTAAACTTAATCTTTTCCATTACACAGCCAGGTGATCATTAAGCTCATTGTGATGGAATACACAAGTGCCTCTTTTCTTTCAAACTGCTTCTTTATCACTTTGTTTCATTTAAATTATATTTTTTGCAGTGTCTTAAATTTTTGTGTGTGTTGTAGTTTAACCCTAGGCAGCCCCTCAGTCACTCCCTTGCCAAGCAGGAGAGAGAATTGGAAGGGTAAAAGCCTGGAAACTCATGGGTTGAGGCAAAGACAGGTTAATAGGGAAAGCAAAAATCACACACAAAACAAGACAAGAAATTCATTGCTTCCCATGGGCAGGCAGGTGTTCAGCCATCTCCATCAGAGCAGGGCCCCATCACACATAACCATGACGTGAGAACACCAGCTCCATTGTTTCAAACTTTCACCCCTTTCCTCCCTCCTCCCCTCACTTTATAAGCTGAGCTTGATGCCATATGGCTTGGAGTATCCCTTTTAGTGGGTCAGCTGGGGTCACCTGTCCTAGCTGTCCCACGCTTCCCCAAACTCCTTGCCAGTGTGGCAGTAAGGCAGAAAAAGCCTTGGCTCTGTGTAAGCCCTGCTCAGCAATAACCAAAATATCTCTATTTTACAATCACTGTGGTCAAAGCAAATCCAAAACACATGCTAACCATCGTGAAGAAAATTAACTCTCCCCAGCCAAAACCAGCAAAGTGGTTTAACATTTCCCTTTCTGTTATACGTGGTTTTCTATTCTCAAAACTTTGGTTCAACCTCCTTTTCATTGTCCAGTAAATTTTTATCTCTGCTTTTTATTTTCTTTAAGTCTGCAAATCTTCAGGTGATTTGTGTTTCAATAACTGAGCTTGGAAACCTCAGGACAAAATCCAGGCTCTAACGTTTGAAAAAGTAGAGTTGTAAGATGCTATCATTTTGTTTCTTTGCATTAGTTAGGGCAGTACTTTGTTCATTATAAACAATGCTCTGAATCTCTTTAGATATTGCAGAACAGATCTATGATATTTAAGCCTTAGACATTGTTCTGACAAAAGGAAATATTTTGTTTCATACTGCTGCACTGGAGCTCTTTCTGGAGTTGCTTTTTCAGAAAATTGCCAAGCTATTCATGATGTTGCACAGCTCTGTTAGAGAGACAGACACCAAGAGGAGCGTAAGAAAAATGAGAAGAATCAGGGTAAACCAACACCATGCACCTCTTGGTTGTCAACACCAAATATAGAAATTGAAGGAAGCGAAGTATAAATTGTCCATCTATGATTCCAAAAATGCATAACTGGGGACTACCTCAGAATGCATTTAATGTCAATGTCATACACCACTCTGACAAAGTGAACAGGAGAGTTTTTAAGCAACTGGTCTCTGAAGGGACCATTAAGTCTGTATTCCAGTATGGATAGCAGCTTTCACAGAGGGAAGCTCTGGTGGGGATTATTAAAACCACACAGCTGTAAATTGGCAGATAGATAAAAGTCATTCAGAAAAGGTAAATAATCCCCCTGCTCCAGTGTAGAGCAGCATCAGGTTGTTTCCAGATATAAAAACACATTCTTTATTAGGTATAGTATGAAAGCACTTCAAAAATCCTCACTGGTGGACACAAGTAAAACAATTGCATATGCTATATGAACTAAACTAACTCAGTTTGAAGAGTCTGGCACTATTGCCCAAAATATATTTTTATTTATTTATTCAATCATTAACTGTTGCTCTTTTCTGTGTGGTTTTTTTTCCGTTCCTCCACATTTCTCGATCTTCTTTGAACTGACAATAAAATAATCATTTGGTGCAAGGAATGGTGGATTTTTCAAAGTAGGATATATCAAAACAGAGGTGTAGATCAAAAAAAAAAAAAGAAAGGAAACAACAGGTTGGACACTATTTCGAAAATTAGGGAATTTTGAATTTAGAAGGCCTGATGGATTCATTTGGTATTACCAAGGGAAGTAGTTATAACTGTTTAGCTGTCCTTAAGAGTTTACTCTTAGAAGGACAAGAAGAAAGGGAAGGAGCAGATAAACACAGCAGCTCTTTCTAAAGACCAGTAAGGGTGTGAAGAGGATGTTCTGAGCAAATCTCAGCCAGGCCACTTTCATTTTTGAAAGACATAAGATCATAAACTAACTCATTGGTGTCTAACAAATAGTGAGATTTTAAAAAGATGGTGTGGATGTGTCAAGAACAAATAATGTCAAAGTACTCTAATTTCTTTCTTTGACAAGGCAAGACTAACCTAGTGGATAAAAGAAACACTGAAATTTTTGTACTTTGACATCAATGAGGCTTTTGACACTGTTCCACATGACATGTTCATAAGATTAATGTTAACAATCTGGATGACAGAATGGAGAGTACACTGTAAAATTTAATGCTGGTATCAAGAGCTAGGAGTATTTGCGAGCTCTTCAGAGAACAGAATAAGAAATCAAAATTATCTTGATGAAGTGAATAAATAGTGTAAATGGCAAACATAAAAGGCAGTGTCAGGAAAAGCAATTCTCACAAATTACTCTGGTTTTAAAAGTAAGGAGAGCCCTGTGAAAGGACATGGGACATCATGACTTTCAATACATAAAATTACTCCAGTGACTTCTAATATTGTAAAAATTATATAAATTGTTTCTTTTTCTTTCTGCTAAGTGATGATTACAAGTCAAGGGAGAAAAGCTTATTTTAAAGGAAAGCATATATTAGATAATTATTTGGATTTTTAAGGAATGTTTTCCAAGTGCAATAGTCATCTTCCTACAATATGAGATTCTCTTCCGTGATTCTTTTAAGAAGTAGGGGAGATAAATATCCTGTGGGGATCATGTAAGTACAGTTTATCATGCACAAAAGAATGAGTATGGACTGGATATTCTTGAGACATCCCTCCTGGTTTTTTGTCACTTTTACTGTAAAATATGAATTTAAGTATTTTGCTACGTGAGAGAATTGCTGAAAAGAGCCTGAATGGAAAAAAAGACCTCTCTATTACATTTTGTAGTTATTAAGGTGGTAAATAGGATGACAGCAGCTTTTTGCTTGCAATTTGCTAATTGCACTTCAGACCAGAATTTGTGAATGCAAAAAAGAACAGTTTAAAACTGTTCAAATATGTATTTGAATATTTTGAAACTCACATTTTCCTTCTAGTTCAGTTTTAATTTACTTTTTTCAGCCCTACTTGCTCCTAGTGATAACTTCTTATTTAAATGGATTCTTCTCTGATGTCCTCCATAACATACTGTATTGGAGAAGACGTCATTTCACTGAAAAACTAAGGCTGCAAGATTTGCATCTGGGAATGCATTCAGGTAGTTTAGGGAGGATTTTCAAGCATGTTATTAAGCTGTCTACATGTTTCTGTTTAATTCTTCCTTACTGTTGTCATGAAAAGGAAGGTGAGAGATGGGAAGAATTAAGGTGGAATTTGCAAAAACTATTCAGATAAGTTAAAAAAAAAAAAATTATTGTGGTCACTTTAGTTATAGAAATACAGAACAAATACAGTTAGATACTATGGATTTTTAAATGAGCAGACTTCTTTCTAATTTCATCTCAACTGTTTTGCAAAACCAAGCCAGTCCTCCCAACAGGAAACCAAGCCAGTCCTCCCAACAGGAAATTTAGGAATGAAACTAACAAGAGCAACATAATTTTCTAAAGAAAAAACATAGGGATTTGCTATGGAGCAAGTTTTTATGTTTCCTGGACAACACTTTAGTTCATAATAAATATATCTATATAAATGAAACATAGAAGTTAGCCCTTCTATAATGGTGTTACAATAACTTTCAAATAGTTCTGCAGTTGAAGTTCTTTTCTGTTTGAAAAAAACAAAATACATTTCAAAAGACTGTGACAAAAATCACAAATTTTCAAAAATGCCATGATGAAATGCACATTCAAAATTCATTAGCATTCATAAATAATATTTATAACTTACTTGTCATTGAGAAACAAGGGTCTTTGCCAAATATAAACTTCTGGCTACACTGCAAAATGAAATCAAGTCCCCCACAGTTTACAGCAACCACCCTAATAAATCCCAACATCTTGTTTAAGGCCACTTGAGAGGGTTAACCAAGGGCCCTGTGCTAACACAGTTGTGATTTTAGAATCTAGGGTAGTGTTTTATTCACTGCACAGACAGGATTTCGGATACACATGAGCTTTGTCAGCACTAGTTCACTATTGTCTGTACTGGACTGCCCTGGGTGATTTGGTCTGTCCTTAATAAAAGATAATGGGAAAATAGTGATTGTCACACAATACAACTGGGAACTGGAGAAGATATTTTGGATCTTTTTATAAATGAGAAAAAATTTTGATATGAGGGTTACCCAGTCTCAAGTGTGAAGTAGTTTGTCTATGATCAAATACATAACAAAGACATAACAGATTCAGGGTGATTTCTTTATTAAGAAATAATTTCAAATATTGAAGATATCATTGAAATAACTCTGAAGTTAATGGAGTATTCAGCATTTTATACAAACTTTGCTACCTCTTGGAAAGATGAGAGATTGCACCAACGAAAGAGGTTTAGCTCCAGAGGCTGTTATTAAGTCTGTTCAACATTATGGTGTTTGCACATGTATATCCATGTACTAAAAGAGATAGGTATATCACAGATAGCCATGCATGTGTGAATGTGTGAAAATAAAATTAATAAGCTTATTTAGTGTCTTCAAAAATGTAAAGTTTTTCTCCCTAGGTTTTTGCCCAAGGGCAAAGTAGTTCCTAATTTAGGTTTATCTAGAAGAATCCTATTTCTGTATTGTAATTGCATTAGAAAAAAATCTTGTATGCAAGAGTCTACTCACAAGAGCTATAATTGACTTTTAACTTTTAAGAAAAACTTGAATCATATGAATGATTGAATATTGAAATAATCAAAAGGTACAGGCAAAGTATTCCACATTCCTCATTTTTCATTTCTCTTAGATAAGTGCAGCTTGTAAGAATTTTTTAAATATGTGAGAAAACCTTCTAAGCTTCTGATTTTGTTGTTTTCTAAAGAAGGTAATGAAATATTTACAAGTCTGTACTTTCAGCTACTGCATGGACTTTACAGACACTGTTGCTGTCATGCTAATACTTCTGTCAGATCCATCTATCTTGCATAGACACTTTCCCCCTGTACTCTTTGTCATCTCTTGTGTGATTAATATTCAAATGTAACCATACCTGTGGCTGTGAATCTGATTCTTGCCAAACACATAGAGCTTGGTTGGTTTCTTGGGGATTATGACCTCTCAGCAATTTGAAAACTTAGTTTGTTTATATACAGTGATCATCATTTCTTAAAAGTCAATAGTTACTAAAAAGTAGTGTCTGCAATGTAAAAATTTGTTTCTTTCCTTATAGACAAAAACCCATAAAAAAGAAAATCTTCCCTCAAACCCATTTGAAAATCAACATCTGATTGTAATGTGATGCTTTATGTCAAAATACTTCCCAGATTTTGAAATTAATTACAATCCCTTTAATATAATTTCATATTTTTTTTCCCAAGGAGATCTTGGAGAGTTTCAGTGCCTTAAATCATAGAAAAGTATCTAATTTGCTGCTCAGAGGGCAAAAATAAAACCTGATTCAACTGTATTACAGAAAATTGCACACCATGAAGCTTCACAGGTACTGAAATACAGGCTCATTAATAGAGCTCATGGGACTTTGAATTATTTCAATTAGTTGAAGAGTGTGAAAATATTTTGATACTTCTCAATTTTAAAGGTGAGATGTAATGCTGATAAATAGCAGGATCCAAAATTACTTGAAGATCAGGAGAAAAATTTTAAAGGATGCTTGTTTCAAAGGTGTAACTAGACTTCCATTTTTATAACTACACAGGTGCAGTAGTCTGCTCAAGACTTCTGTCTTACACTCTAGGGTTGTCAAATATTAACAAATTTTAAAAGCTAGTAAAAAATATTTAGGAAGTAATTATTACATGATTCTTAGCAATTAAGTAAAAGAGTAACATTAAATTTGTGTATTTAAATCATCTTTACTTGCTAACACATGCCTCATCCTTTTTTTTGAATGTGTTTAGATTTTTTTAAGTCATTTGAGCCATCCTAAAATATTCATGCAAGAAAATCTGGTGTCTTATCAGGAGAGGACAGAGTTCACATTCCTTTTCCTTCCCCCTTATGTGTCGCTCTCACTGTGTTGGCTTAAGACCTTGTGACATTTTAAGTAAGAGTATGCAAAATCAGGGAGTAGTATGCAAAACTGAATGAAAGAGTTTGCAATTGCCGTGGCAAGCATTCCTGTCTGAGATCAGGTAAATCTTCCCCACCTACAAAAGCACCTTCTGAATAAGTCAGGTTTGTATGTTTCTTATAATGCAAGCACAAATAGTTACCAAAACTGCATTGACCAAAAGTCTTTAAGTCTTAGTAAAATCATTTAGTTCTAACAGATAAACAGGTAAACCAACTTTTCTTCCAAAATACAAAATTCTGATTGTCTACATGCCCAGCCTGGGCTACCCTTCTTTACAAGGTCCATAGGCTGTAATGCCCAGAGCTGGAAGTCACTGATACTAAACAAATTGGAGAAGCACAACTACAAGTGTCTTTCAGCAGCTTCCTTTAGTTGTATCTAATTCTGGGTTAAATTAGATTAATTATATTAAATTTAACAATTAGATTTTATTCTGCTTGCAACATTAGCAGCTAGCATGTTCCATTCTTGAAACTGTTGCTAAGAAATAAAAATTATTCAACTTTGGTTTAAATAATAATGTTTTTGAAGAAGTAAAATGGGAGTAAAGATTTGAGTATGAATATGCATTGGGGGAGCTCCATGGAATTTACAGCTGCAGGGAATGGCAACAGGCACTGAATACAATGCACTCTGGCAGCTAAGTACTGGTATTCACACCCTGATATACCAACACCACTCTGTCTGGAGAGCAAACAGCAAGTCTCCTCAAGAAATAAAATAGACTTTTGCAATCAGAGCCTGCTCAAGCATATGGGGTTTTTACTCATCAATTATACCTAAGTCATACTCTTGCATAACTGGCTGATATTATAAGTTATTTTTGACTCAGTGTATCCCTGAGTGCCAGCACCCTGCCTATGAGGCTGAAGATGGACCATGGAAAAGGACAAGAAGTAGTGAAGATTAAAAGTCACTTTTTGATCAGACCAGGAAGCATTATTTCCAGAGTGGGCTGGAAATTATGCTCCTGCTCAATTGCAGGGAATATCTTCCCTTGCCCTTGACAGCAGCTCTTTAAGTGATATGCTTATCACTTGAAGAGCAATCAGTACCATGTCTGAGGGCAAATTCCAGCTCTTAGATGACAGGGTGGCTGTATCTTGGCCACCAAAAAAAAATTTTTGGCTGGTAATGGATTCACCAAATGTATACATTTTGACATTGGTTGTCTAACTACAGAACTGAATAACCATTTTATTGACAAAATACTCAATAATTTACTGAATCACCATATGTTATCAGTATAAGACAATGCCATTGCTTTTTTTTAAATAGTAACAGCCAAAAAGATATTAGTCTATATCTGTACTATAGGCTGTGCTGTGAAAAACCTCTTCCCCTTAGACTGGAACTGCTATTAGTGCTCATTCTGTATTTTTATAAGAATATTTGCACACATCTTAGAAAAAGTTTTTCAAAACTACTTATATACGTATTGAATTCAGAGATACTTGTAAGATTTTTTAAAAATTATTTTAGTATTTTAGTATTATTTTAGTATTTTAGAAAAGTAAGCAGTATGTATATTTGTATCTGATCTACATGATCAATTGGGAAATATTATTTTGAACTTATAAGCATTTCTCAGGGGAGATAGCAGTTATCAGAGATTAGAGCTTTTCTGATAATACAAACATATTTAAAAGGTTAAAGATGTGCAGTTTTGTCACATAAAACCAAGGGAAGCTGGGATTTCTTGTATGAAGAAATTGTAAACGTTATAAGATTCAGGACATAAAGGAATGACATTAACCATGTGAAATTGTCTCTTAACTCACTGCTTGCTCATTTCTGCATCATCTCTGCACTAGATCTTTTTCTCTGTACACTGAAGTGGGCTAATTTCGACATATTTTAGAGTTGGCTGCCACCTGCTGGAGTCTGGCCTTGTTTTGTCTTTAAGGCAATTTGGAAGAGCTGGAGGAGGTTCCGTTTGTGCTGAAACTTTATTAAGATGGATAAGGTAAACTGTGAGTGCCTAAAAGTAAGAATTTAGGCATAACTGATTTGAATACAGAAAGTACACATCCCTGCCTGGTGAAATACATTTAAATGAAAGCAAAAGGCATGCTCTTGGCTGGCTGTCATTCATGGGGATATTATTCTTTAAGTCAGGGAAAAAAAAAAAAAAAAAAAGTTGAATCTACTGAATAACATTCCCCTAAGGCCCAAGCAGCTTTTTTCTTTTTACCAGCCTGAATAAACTATACATAAAATCATCTTTTATTCAATACAATGTAACATTTACAAAAGCCCTGCAGTATAATGACACTGCAAAAACCTCACCCAAGAGAGTATGCCAGCAGCTAATGATGACAGGCTAAGCCACTTGTTATAAAGACCTACAGCTTTCGGACAGTGATATCCAAAGCACCAGGGAAACTTTCAATGCTTGGCCATAATCGTTGAGAAGATTTTTTTTTTTCCTGCTTGAAACCTATTGTTGAATATCCCTGCAGTATGCAATGGCAACATGAGATCTAAAATGCCCAACTCTACCATGGTATCCCTTTTCCATTCTGCTGCACAGTAAGAAGAGCACAAATCTTAAACTATTTCCAAATCTATGTAATGCTAAACCCAGTTACCCCAGGCAGCCAACTCTGTCCCAGCATTGGAAGCAGTCTTCACTGCCAGTATCTCTGCCAGGAAAGCTTCACTTTGTGTATTAAAGTTATTTGCAGTCAAATGTTTTACTCAGCCTGCCTGAGTAACCCTTCACAGGATGGCATAGCACCATCCTCAACAGAAAGGTGAAAATCTTGAACTGTAGTCTTGAATTAGCCCTAGGGCATGGGAAAAGCTCTTATTATGTGAAGATAGCCCTCAAAACTAAACTAAATCTCAGATGAAGTAATTAACTATCTACTCAGTGAAGAGAAAGGGAGAATTTGAGAACTTTCTGTTGATTAATCAAAACTCATCCAGATCGCAAAGTCTGAAAGTTCTTTATACTCTTAAAGAGAAGTAAAAATCTGGTTTCCAAATTTGTGCTCCTACCAATAAACTACAATATTCAGAAATAGGTTTATTATCTAATCTACAATTCCAAGTGTACAGCTTCACTCCAGCAGCAGTCTTGAGACACTGTAGGGGAAGATCTAGCTCTATAGAAGCCTCATCTAATTCTACTTTTCTAGGGTATAGTGAGTTGACTTTGGCTGGATGTCAGGTACTCATTTAGCCACTCCACTCCAAAAAAAAAGTGAGAGAGGCTTGTGGGTCAAGATAAGGAATTAAAACTAAATCTTAAAACACCTTTCTCCCTTTTCTCTTCTTAAAACACCTCTCTCCTCTCTTCTTCCCAGAATCAACTTCACTCCCTATTTTCTCTACATCCTGCCCCTGTATCCACCCTCATCTGCACAGGGGAGTTGTGAATGGGGGCTGTGGTCAGTTCATCAAAGGTTGACTCCACAGCTTCTTCCTCCTCAGGGCTAGGACCACTTGTACTCTCCTACTACTCCAGAATGGGATCCCTCAGCCATCCATGAACATCTCTAATGTGAATCCTTCCCAGAACCATCTCTGCTCTGGCACCTGAAGTATTTTCTCACACTCCTTCTGCACAAACTCTGGGTTTCCTGGCCATTTCTTCCCTGCCTTCTTAAATACATTATCCCAGAGACACTACTGCTGTTGCTGTTGGGCTCAGCCTTGGCCAGTGGTGGGTCCACCTTGGAGCTGGCTGGCACTGGCTCTGTCACACATGGGGAAGCTCAAGGCAGCTTTTCCCAGAAATCAACTCTGCAGCCTGCCTGCTACCAAAACCTTTCCATGCAAACCCCATACATACAATCTGCCTGGGCATGGAAATATGCCCAAAAGGTGTGTTTGGCTACCTGGAGGAACACTTCAATTTATATATATATTTTTTTTTACATGGGATTTAGTATACAGAGTTGTTCTTCTAAAATAATGCTGATAGTTGAAATATAAATAGTAATTAGTGTGCAACTATTAGATGCCTCCTTTACTAGATTAACACAAAGAGCAAGATGATAATTTCCTATTTTTAGAAGCAGAAGTTATCTGATTGTGATTGAGTTAAAAGACAGAGACTTGATGTTCTCAAGCATTAATTTGGCTTATGTGTGACAACATTCCATAAAAATCTGATGTCTTCAGTTACCAGGAACAGTGATATAATTTATTAGAACCATGAAGAGATAATCTGTATTTGTGCCAGGAAAATTTAGGCAATGATTTTACCTAATTGATTTTGTGTTTAACCTTCATATCTCTGTTACAGTCCCTGACTACATGTTTTCCGACTGTTAAAACAAATGCATTGACTCTGTTGAAACAGGTTAGTCTAATTAGTCATAGTGACATTAAAAGGAAAAGTACAAAAAATAAAAATTCCTTATGTTACTGTTAAACTGCAACAGTTCAGTTCAGAATTAAGGCAAGTGAGCATTAGCTCATGTTTGAGCAAGACCTGGAATTGAACTCACTAATTACCCCTCCTACTGCTCGGTTCAAATCTAACAAGGCTCAAGCTGTTAGTACATACTTTGTGAACAGATGAACGAATCACTCTGTGTCCTACCCCATGAGCAACGGAGTCCATGTATAACAGGAGGGTGGTTGGGAATGTCACTGGAGTGCCCCTGCAGGCAGTGACCAGGCAGAAATCTCCTCATTGGCACTATATTCCTGTATATTTTCCTGGCAGAAGGCAGGATAGCTGTCTTGTCAGGACGTGGGCTGTGAAAACAAGCTGTCCTACAAGAAAAGGTAATAAAAACAAAACGCCTATTCCTGCACTGCACAATACAGATATACCAGGTTAGTGAGAGCCCATGTACTCCCCATCTTGCTAGGGGAAATAGGCCATGCATAAGTATACTTTTTCTGCTTTATAGTTTCAGTTCTTTCTGTCCTTCTTTTCACTTTTATCCTCTTCCTCCATCTATCTTCCATCCCAAAGTTCACTTCAGAAGCAGGAGAGCTGGGACCAAGGTGAATATTCTTGACTTCAGTCATCAGTTTTGCAGTATGTTACTAAGACTACCCTTCCAAGGGTGCTGTAACACTGTACCAGCTCCCTCCAGCATCCTTCCTTTGCTGTCACTGTCAGGGGTCCTGAGATACATTTTTATCTGCTATACAAAGATGGCATACATTAACTACATCTCCCTAGTAAATGTCACATAGCACTGTTTTATTATGCTACCAAGAAATTCTTATTAAAAAAAAAAAATGAAAAACAGAGGGAGAAAAAGAAAATGAGAAAAAAGGTAGCAGTAAGAGTTGTCAGCTTAGTAGTTGTTATAGCTTCCTTTTGCACTCAGAAGCTACAGCTTCAGTCCAAAAAGAGATAATGTATCATCACGTTTCATCTTAACATTGAATTTACAATTGCAATACTGTTTAAGCAAGTGTCCTCTCTTGCATCCTGATTTTTAATTTTCTTTTTGTTAAATATGTCCATGTTAAAATGTATGAGGAATGCTTAATCCATTAGATTTTCTGACCTTTTGAAAGCAGATTATTACAGGGAAAATACTCCTGTGTAAAATAGCACCAACAGTATCATTAGAACTGCCATTATTATTTATGTTCTTCCCTCCGTAGATGATTTATGTGTTAAATTTATATTAGAAAGACATTTTTTTTCTTCAATTTTTTTTTTGTAGTATTTTTCATACTAAAGGCATATCCATGTAGCAGTCTAGAGCAGAAATTCCCACACTAGTTTCTGACAGCCTAGCAGCAGTATCACAAGAGTGACTCCTAAGACAGTCTACCTTTCAGGCTATTATTAAAGTACAATCATACTCTAATTATACTTAAAGGTCTTCTACAGAGACATGCCTTCTGTGAGTTGTGATGGTAGTCACACCATGACATAACAGTGCTTGCTGACAATTAAAGCAGAAATCTAGGAGGGTAAACAAGCTTTAATACAATTAATTTCTTACTTTATGAGATCTTCCTTTTAAGTTTTTGGAACCATTATCTGAAATTATCGTAGATCTCCTCTTCCAATGCGATTTTGTTGCCCTTCTCTGCTAACATTTTCTGTGCACAGCAAATTCTCTTGTAGTCAGTCAGCAAACCCGTCTGAGAAATGAGGATATTTTTAGTAGAAGTAAGCAGAAGGTAATTGATTATTTTCACCTCTGCAGTCTTTGATTAAAGACAATGTGCTTAGGGGGGGAAGGCAACAATCATTCCAAAACATATACAAGCATTTAATTGTAGTAATTAATTTATCTATACAACTCAGTGTATTTTTAAAAAGCTTCTAGACTGAGAATGAATGCCTCATCAGTCTTAAATATAACAGCCTGAAAGAGCAAGTGAAGCCAGCAGAATAACAAACAATACTGGAGAAACCTCAGGCACTTGCAGGAAACAAAAAGACATTTCCAACTCTGTGCAGAGGAAAACTATGAAGAATTTGAGAAATAAAGACTGCAGAAGAAACATAATTGATAGATACACAAAAATTAAGTACATCCTTGTACATGTTGCCATGTAAAAGAAATGAAAAAGCAGAGAAGCCTTGAGATGTAATTACAGAAACAATTTTGTAGGAGAGTTTGAAGAAGCCAGCAGTTATGGATCCCATTTTTATAAATGTCATGTTCCCCATCAGTTTATCTGTTCACTACAAACAAGAATTGCTGTCAGAATGTGAGTCAAAGGCAGCAGTTAATGAAAAACAAACATCCAGAGAAAGGCACTCAAGACGGATGAGCAGCAAAGACAGATAAGCAGCTTCAGAAGAATCAATGCAAAAATGGCTGTGCCGTTAGCTGGGCAGGGTAGACAAGCCTTTGTTCTCTCCAAGCTTGAAAGGTTTACTCTTCCCAAAGAAGCCTAGATGTCACTTCACCTTATTAAAGGTAAAGGTAAAGTTAAAATACACTATTCTCAGGAAACAGGAGAAGTGGTCAGTTTATCACCAAGTGACCCCAACTGAAAATATCACATAGAGAAAATATTCTCAGCAGAAAGGTTTATGTTTTACCAGTGGATGTGGTGCAAAAGTAACAGATTGAGCAGAAAGAGCTCTTGGAAAGGCTTCTCTGGGTAGACAGGGAACTGAAAGGGCTGTCTTGAGTAGAAACAGGTTTCTGCCCATCTAAAAGAGGTCTTTCCTGAGTGATTTTTAATCAGCAACTCTGTAATAAAGATACTCTGACAAAAAACTCCATTTCAACAGGGTTTATTGCACACCTTATATCTCTTCTTTTTCTTCACAAGAAGAAGAGATAACTATGGAGAAGAAAACAATGGAAATGAGCTTAAAAATACAAAATTAGTGTTTTACAACCTAGATTTATATTCCTCTAGCTCCTCAATACCACCAAACTCCTTCATATTCACTTTTAGTCAAGTGTGACAGGTAATATCCATGACATTAGTCAGGTAACTACACCACATTTCCTGGCATAATCTGAAATGCAGTGATATCGAGTGATATTAGGGATCATAACTTAGATGTCAATCACATATGTGATGTGGCTATTTTTATCTTTTATGGTTGTATCAAGTTGCATGCATTTCTGAGAGAGACAATAGCATTCAAGTTCATCTAGAAGAGAACTCCAGCGTTCTTCAGGGCTATTTCAAAAATTAAATCTAAAATCATAAAATCATAAAGTCGTTAAGGCTGCAAAAGACCTCCAGCATCAATGAACTTCTGACCAAACACCACTGTGTCAACTAAACGTCAACACGGCCATATCCACTCATTTCTTGAACAATTCCAGGCATGGTGACTCCATCACTTCCCTGAGCAGCCCATTCCAATTCCAATTTTTTCAGTGAAAAAGTTCTTCTTGATGTCCAACCTGAAACTCCTCTGGTATAGCTTGAGGCCATTTCCTCTTGTTCTGTCTCCTGTTACCTGTGAGAAAAGGCCAACTCCCCACCTGGCTACAGCCTATTTCATGTTGTTGTAGAGAGTGATAAGGTCACCTCTGAGCCTTTTTTTCTCGAGGCTAAACAAGAGATAAGATGACCTTCCATTTTTTTTTTTTCCCCATTTCCATATATAAGAATTTCAGCAAAGTGAATTGTGGGGTATTTTATTAATTTTTTTTTTTTTGTAAGAAAGAAAATGCTTGAGTGATTTTGGTTTGCATTACTGTAGATATTTGTGTATTTGAAGTCTTCTTTTTCTTTCTATTAATATAGGAGTTGTTAATATTTAAAAATCTTTTGTAAATATAGTGAAAACTCTTAGGATTCTCTGAGAAAAAGAAGTTTTCTGCAGAAGGCAGAACTGCTGCTGCAAACTCACTGGCATTATTCCCACAGCGTCCTGAATAACAGCCAGTCCCAAAAAAAATCCTATCAACTGATCCAAATAGTTCCAGGATAGTTCCATAGTTCCAGGTTGAATAGATTACTTCATTTTTCCTTTAAAACAATGTAGAAATTCAAAATCCTGAATGTACAGTCTAGACTTTATTAATAATTCTATGACTAACTCAGCTTTATTTTTTTTAGCCTACAATCTTTCCCAGTGAAATGAAAAGATTTAATACATTGAGGTTTTCATTTTTTTATGTCATCAAATTTTAAATATAGACCTAATGGCCCCTGTGATTGCAGGCTACATTTGCTGAAACAGTATGTCAGAAGTTAATAAATGTGACGGGCAAGAACAAGAAAGGTCTCCCTAGTGCAGAAATTCACTTTCACATGAAGCTGGACAGCTAGCACAGGTGATGGTGGAGCTCAGAATAGTAGTGATGATGTAGATGAGGTACAATGACCTATGTGAAGAGAAGTGTTAGAGCTCTGAATGTACCTTTGAAGTGAATTGGGAGTTTGTAGGCTCATATAACTCAGGTGGAGTGCAGCAGGAGCTTTTTCTGGTTTTGCTCTACACAGCAGGAGGAAAGATACTGCAGTTAGGAAAAAAAGAAGAGTCAATGCAAAAAGTAGCAGTTTTATTTGTGGCATTTCATGTGGACTAATGGATGTTGATGAACGTTGGAACAGATTAAATGTTTTCCATTATTTCTTTGTACCTATAGGCAGGTGCCTAGGGCTTTTATTTTATTTGTTCTACTGGAACCCTAGAGTTGTGTATAAAATTTTACTGAAGTTGATACTGAGACAATTAACAATTAATTAAATCATTAGTCAAGGCTAAAAAAAATATAGATAACTATTTAACTTGGCTTGGTACCAAAACCTCACATAAGTATTGTACCAATAAACCAATACTAAAATTCAGCAATGAATAGATAAAATATACAAAAAATGAGCAAAAAAGAATGACCATTCTCTGCCATTTCAAGAAAGATGCAGATGCACTATTTATTAAATTGCCAATGGGAAAACCAACCCTGAACAGATGTTTGTCTTTTTTTGAAAGTGAGAATAAATATCTAATGGGCTGAGAACTAGAAAATAACAAAGGATACAAGCAAAACAGAGTGAGAGAAAAGATTACAATTTTTTAGAATCCAGCAAAACAAAACAAGTATATATCTATGTTTACATTTGTATATAAAATTCTGCAGTATAAAACGTGTTGTAAAGAAATCGTTACCCCTTAACCAGAGCAAAGAAAACAAATATCAATACTGCAACATGTTTTATGTAAATAACCTGCAATTATTAATTTTAAAGTACCTTTAAAAATATGACTTTATTCTTGGGAAAAAGTTCATAATTTGAAATGTTTTTCATAGATACAATTTATATATTATTTAATAAAGTTTTTATTTTATTTGCTTGTTAAGGATTTTAATTCATGGTCGAATTTTTGGAAGAAAAATCTATAGATTAGAAACCAGTCTTTTTTTTTTTTTTAACACAGTTAATATTATAATACTGGAGATTTTCCCCTCTCCTTATATTTTGAAAAATATTTGGTCCTTAAAACTTTCTAATTTAAGATTCTATAATTGTACTGTGAAAATATTGCAAATATATTCTTAACACAAAATTTTTCTCTATACAGGTTGAAAGCAACACAAAAGAATTTGTCATAAAGCTTTAGGAAAAGAGGACACATCGCTGGCCCTGGAAGAGTTAGCCAGACCACAAAACAAATATCTAAGGGCATCCTTGGACATGGAGATATGCCAGGTCCAATTAAGATGGGTCCCAGCCTTGAGTAGTCACTGATTAAAATGATTTGGGAGTAAGCAAAGCTCTAGGTCTCCTTAGAGGATAGGAATGCTGAGAAAATGGAGAGTGTTTTTTATTTATGTCTGTTGTTATTAAGAGTAATCTTGCAGTGGGTTATAGGAACGGCAATGGTGTTTGTGCTAACAATAAGGTTTTATAGAGGGGGATTTCTGAGCAGGGTCACTGCTGGATGTAGTTCAGAGAAACTCTAAGGCCCACGGGGATGCATTTTGCCTGAAAGAACATCTCTGAATTTGAATACAAACATGGATTTTTTTCTGTATTAAATAGTTGGAAAATTATATAAAAATCTTTCTGAAGGCTCTGAGGAGAATGAAATTGAGTTATCAAACTATGAATCCAAGGCTGAATAGCTGGTGTGAAACTCTAGAGTTTCTACATGTGAAAAAACCACAGCCCTGTAAGTCAGCTATGGCTCAATTGGCTTCAAACGAGGAAAACTACCTGCTGTGGAAGTGCTTGGCTTTCTGCTGCACAGCTTTAGTGAGATGCCCCTTATGGGCAGTTTCTTTCTGCAAATCTAAGTGCACTAGGTGTTACAATTACTGAAACTCATGTGTTGGTTTCCTTAATATTATGAGAATTACATTGAGCTCTGCTGAGACACTCACTCTGTAAATGTGCAGATGGTGAAATAATGAACCCAAGCTATGATCTTGTGCCTTCAGAGCAGTTTGATTGTTTCATTACATTTTCCATATTTTAAGCAATAAGACTAGGAGTTCTGCTCTGTAGGTGCTTCCTGTTATGGCATCCCTTATTTCTATATTTCTGAGCAATGCTATGACAGGTCAAAATACAGCTGGACTCTTGTCTTTATGGGTAAGGAGCAACCACCTGATTCCACTGCCTGCCAAAAATTATGGAATGCACACTTATTCCTGAAAACTACTGTAATTATCAACCAGTAAAGAATTTGAGTGACTGTAAGTATCTTACATGGTGAGACTGGGAGGAGAAACACAAATTTAAATTTCCATCGCTTTCGTTCTCAAACTGCCACTCAACTGAAGAGTAAGCAGTCAGTACTTAGCTAAAGAGGCACCCAATTTTTGGCAGCTGTGAAGGAGATGGAGCCAGAAGAGAAGGGACTGCTCCTGAAGTGGGAAGCAACAGCTGATAACATAAATTACTGCCATGATATTTGGATATGAGTAATATGAGTAGACGGAATAAAATCTTGTTGGAAAGCTCTAATCCCAAAAAGAAAGAAGCAATTCACCAAAAATGTGTGACAAGTTCTGAAAGACTAGAAATAAGCTCATGTTATACAATTCTTGTATTCCACAGTGTCTTAGTATTTTTTAGCCTAGTAAAAAGATTAATAAGACAAAAAACCTAACTACTTACTGGAGATTTTTGTTGGTTTGTTTTTATTTTATTTTACTTGCAAGATCATTCTCTCTAGGTTTTGTGCACAGCATATTATATAAAGGAATATTTTTTTTTAAATATTGCTTTTCTTTAACAGAAGTAAATTAAGGTATTACATATGTGAAATATACTTCTTTTCCTGCATTGCTTTACTAAAAATTAATTGTGTTTCTCAAATAGTATCTCACTGCCTTTTGTTTGGAGCTGAATTTTGCTTGAGATTTAAATTTTGCCAGAGCTTTAAATTTTGCCACACTAAAATAGTTCTGAACTGCATAGTTCTCAACTATATCGAGTCGCCTTACACCTCTCTATAATATTTCTGAATGCTATAAGAAATAAGGGAAATAGCTCTATAAATTCAGTTATAAACAGAGATATCAGTAGCTTTTAAATATTTCAGCTGCTACCTGACAATAAAATGTTATCCCTTCCTGAGAGTAAGATATTGGTATTTCTATCAGTTTTTTATTGATGATTGCCCATGATACATGTTCTGGTGCTGTATTTTTGAAAGTTGTCCTACAGTGATGCTGGCTTGTGTAAAGCAAAAAACCTGCTTGAGAATGTGAGAAAAGTCATGGGAAATCTGTAAGGAGCTGGAAGGTCAAATGTAATTCTGCCTGCTTCCAGCTGGCTTCCCACTGTGGAGGCTGCTGTGAGAAAAGTTCCGAGAAGGATGGAGTTTGGGACAAAGCAGAGCCTTGTATGTGTAATACACACAGGTCTTGCCATGCATATTCAATGCTTCAGGCTGGAACACAGATAGGAAACATCTGGCCATATGGAGCAACCAATATTTGGTATCTGATTTGCAAAAACGAATGGACCAAAAATATCAGCGTAAAGTCATTGTGCTATCCTGCGATAGGATCAGCATTGTGATGCTGATATCTTTATTAAAAAATACTCAAGTATTTTATGGTATGTATTTGGGAAATTAATAAATTGTACCTTGTCCTGGTGCATACTTTCAAACCCCAAACACCCTAAGAAATATAAAAGAACCAAAATGGTTTAGTTTTGTGAACTGTTATCCCTGAAGTTTTATCCTTGTTTTTTTAAAAGGCTTTTTTAAAAAAAGGTTAAAAAAGGTCTTCAGTGTTATTTTCATCTTTTTTTTTTTTTTGAAGATATAATTTGTTAAATGTACAAAAGCCTCCTCAAGCTTCTTGCATTGGAGCATATCTGGCTCATTTTAGATTGTAACTTTTTAGAATTGCTAGCTACTTTAATATTTTAACAGAGCTACCGTGCAAAAAAAAAAAAAAGTTTAACTACTGTTTACACAAGAATGTAGTGTCCATTTTCAAGCAGACATTAATTTGAAATCCAAAGGGTTTGTGTGCTAAGTGTATTATTTTGTAAAAGATAACTCTGGAGTTGAGAAACTATAAATCCCTTTACTGAGTTCATTTCAGCGTAAGTTGTTAAAACACACTTTATTCTTAGAGACTGTACTATTTTCTAACGAGTATTTTCCTTTTTGTGTGTGGTATCTGGGTAGGCAGCTCCCTAGTATGACAGGATGATATAACAAGAAAAGATGAAGTTAGACAGTTTTTCACAAATTGGTTTAGTTTTTTTTCTGAAAGTTTCTTGAGCTACATAAACTTTGGAGATGCAGGATGAAGTCAGGTTATATTTGCTGTCTATCCTCTGATTAATTGAATAGAAAAATTAGGAAATTAAATGAAACTTGTGCTTGTGTAAAACTCAACTTAGCTCATTCTAGCTCGTTCTTTAGAACTTCCCTTAGCTCATTCTAGCTCAAAAGCGAGCTAAGGGAAGAAAGAACTAACAAGCAGTTCCACAGAAATTTGTAAGGATGTGAGAAATGGGTGACTATGCAATAAATGATTTTCTGGTTCTTAGGAGAAAATAACCCTGTAAAAAAAAGAAATTACTCTGTATTTGAGATATATTTGTATAGACATAGCGTATCACTGGTTGGAACACATTAATATTTTGTTTGTTTCATGTTTTAAAGTTTATAAATGAAATTGTTTTTCCTGAATTATTCTGACAAATATATAACATCCTGTTGTGGTTTGAAGGGGAAGTGAGGTTTTTTTTAGGAAGTAGTGGTCAAACCAATCAGTCCTTAGGTTTGATTGTTGGCACCTTTGGTGGCCACTAAGAGCTTGGACACACTTCTGAGGACACGAGGGGTTAAAAGCAGGATTTCCCAGCAGGACCCTCTCTTTCCTTGGCTCCTCTTTCGGAGAGGGAGCGTCCTTCTTCTCCTCTCCCCTGCCCAGGCCTGGCTAGGCCGGGTGGGGGAGGGGAGCAAGGTGGGCCCCGGGGTGGGGAACAGAGGGAGCTGGACTGGAGCTGGTCCAGCTTCTGTCTAGGATGGAGGGATGGAGGGAGAACTTTGGAGGGGCCTTCCGTCCCCCTCCCCGTCCCATCCCGTTCCCCCCCGCTCCCGGGTCCCGTCTCTTCCCCCCAGGGAGAAGGTGCCGAGCTGGAGCTGCGTGTGGGAGCTGCAGTGCCTGTGACTGCCTGAGCCTGACCTTGGTGGGAGAT